>JAQMYJ010000012.1:30534524-30569524 GCA_030014305.1 Clarias laeviceps | reverse complement strand
CAGCCATACTATGATCATCCAGAGAGGTGTGTGTGGACCCTGTTACTGGGAGATGGAGTGGAACAGTGTGGGATGGGTGACCAATCTCATATA
Source organism: Clarias laeviceps (assembly GCA_030014305.1). Classification (NCBI taxonomy): domain Eukaryota; kingdom Metazoa; phylum Chordata; class Actinopteri; order Siluriformes; family Clariidae; genus Clarias; species Clarias laeviceps. The sequence goes on along the minus strand of JAQMYJ010000012.1, from coordinate 30,569,431 downwards.
CAGACAGCAGAAGGTAAGGATGTGGTCATGCAAGTAAGTTTGGATATAACAAACAGTCCTGGAGTCTGCAATGTTCTTCTCACTCACAATGAGTTCCATCATTATCTAGAATTGGAGTGTAAATCTGTATGCGTATGACACTGCAGGAACTCCTGCACTTATATAGCGTCTCTGACACAATGAACCTCCTCCACAAAATCTAAAACACATTTACTCAGCCTCTGTACACTGGATTTAGTTTACATCATATAGGATCAATTGTGAGATTATGTGATAAATTAATACTGTAAATCCTTAAATTTGACCTTTTAATCTAAATTAATCTTAGGTCAAAAAATTGTCAAAGTGTATAAATATTACAAAGTGTATAAATATGATTTTCTTACTGTTCATGGCACTGCACTGTGTGTGAAACAGTAATTCAGAAGTGCTGAAGTGCCCTCAGTTTGTACTCCACATCCTTTAACAAATGTATGAGTTCAGGGCATTTGGTTCAAAATCACTGCATAAATGTTACCTGACCAGTAGAGGGCAGTATCGATACACAAGTGTTCTCTATCAAATAAAATCAAAGTCAGAATCGTCTAAGATAGGTGGGATGTACACTAAAGATGAAAAAGACCTGGACAGATCCAAACTGGTTCTAAAAGACAAAATCAAACTCAAGCAAGACCATCTTATCCAGTTTTTATAGAAGTGTTATTTTTATTCACAATTTGTTTGCACTGAAAGCAACAGAACATCAAATACAGATAAGCGCTGGAGCAATGCATTTCCACATCACCTAAGTTACATCATACCTTTATTACAGATAATATATGTGAAACAAACTGTGGTATAAGAGTGTTAAGGTTAAGTTTGTTTAAATTGGTGGAATATGAGAGCTAATTAATACCGGATCTCATTATAATCAATATTTAAAATATTTTGTGTGAATATATTTTATTATTCACACAAAATGCAAACACCTACATCCGATTTCAAAGCCTCCATCATCAGTACATAAGATAAAAAAAAAATCCTCCATGGTGTGGTAACTTCCTTTTATTTTGTTATTATAAGTTTCTTTTTACTAATTATTAAACTTCTAATAGTTATGTTTGAGTGACTGTTTTCATAGAAGAAACGTAAAATGCTGTGATTCATTTAGGCAATATCACAATTGAGGTCATGCTGTTTTACTGAATATCAGCACAGTTGTGATGTGGCAGTGGAAACGAGAGCCCAGCCCAAGATATCACAGTCATGCTAATATGCAGCACAACAGCACTCCCTGGAGTATGCTATTGCTTTTATACAACTGTTCCACAAACACCATTTATTATCAACAGGTTATGATTTGTTTGTTTATTTAACTAGTAATTTTGCACCTCCAACACATATCCTTCCACGATTGGTGAAACTAAGTCTAACTACCTAACCATGGTGGAGCTGGTGACTCCCCATAACATGGGTAAAAGTAATTAAAGTTAAGTAGTTTTAGTAGACATAATTTTTAAAGGCATTATGTAGTCAAGAGGTGAAGAGAATAAAACATGGATGTGGTGGACAGCCCTGTAAATCTCATAAATTCAACTTTATTTTTCTACTTATTCTAGTATGGACTAGGCTATATCTGTTCAAATCCTCTTTCTCTCTGTGCAAACTGTTGCTGTGTAGACAGAATTCCTGTGTGTACCTGCAAAGCAAAATGGTCAGTTTATCAGTACCACCAGTTGTATTTCGTTCCTCAAAGCCAATAGTGATGCCTGGTCACTCCTCACCTCACCCTCACATAGGTATCTTTCATTTTAATCATTTTCATTTTCACCTCCACAATTACAACACACAAGGACAATAGCTATACTGCACCCAAACACACTTAACATGAAGTACTGTATATAATGGCAATAAATGCAGAATTTCTCTGTTTTAACAGGAACATATTAGAAAACATGATGTCCATATGTGACACATTTCTCAGATACATGGTAATAAACTAACATTATGTTTACCTTGCTTGTTATTATCTACTACTCTCGGACTAACCCCACATACATGTCTGCTTTCTTTACTGCAGAACTCTCTGCCTAACTTATTAATATAAAAAAATAAAATTTTGTAAGGTTGAATATCTTACGCCTTGTTTATGCCAAGTTGTGCTTTTTTCATTGTCCGACAAATACTCTCCCTGTTTGGTATTCAGAGTGAATCACAAATAAGTAATCAAAAAAGTAGACGTGATAAAAATTAGGTTTTGTCTGAAAATGATTCCAGCGCATTAAAATTCTCTTATACCACTTCAGCGGTGTTATTTGAGAGGTGAAAATATTAAGTAACCCAGTAAAAATATTCAGTTTAGCTTTTCTAATTAATCTATTGGTGCAGATGTTTGTTTACATTGAGCAATTACCCTATTAGTTGCTTACTTTAAAGTAGATTATTAAATCCGGGACATAACTTTTCATAACATGGCTTTTACTCAACATTTTGATTTCACTTATTGTGCAGGTTAAACTTCAAGCAGATATGTATGTATTGCAAAAGTTTTATTAAATTCTGTCCAGCCAGTTTTCGTGATGGTGTGACAAAATCTACCTGGACAAACATACAGACATTACCGGCCAAAACACAGAATTGGTGCTGATTTTATTTCAATTTTATAATACAGAAAATGTGTGTGCCAAGTATGCTATCTGAAGTTCATTCTTCATAGAAGTGACCAGTCTTGCTTCCCTAAAAATTTCAAGTTGCTAACTTCAGCCATTTTGGAGAGATTGTTTTTTTTGTGCCCCCAAAATGGCAAAACATTTTCAGTATACTGTCTGACTTCAAACAATCATGATTTGCAAATTATTCACATTTCTGTATGGTTATTAACATTAAAATCAATGTAAGCCACTATGAGCGTATACGACTGGTAAAAATGTTGCTTAAATTTGTTTTTGGTAAAAGCTTAAAAAGCAAAAAATATGTAGTGTCTGTAACCATGTCAAATTCATGTTGCAATAACTGAACCATTTTGCATTTTAGAATATTTGTAAATTTTTCCATGTGAAATCTAAATTGGCCAGTTCTCATCTGCATTACAATTAAGATCAGTGAAAGATCTGAATTCCAAAAACATATGGACACTACATAAAAGGGCATGAAATTGTATTTAGCAAATATGTTTCTTTTTGTCTGATAAAAATATACATGTATGCATATTTACAAAAAAAATAATACAATAATATAAGCAGCTAAGAAGCATATTAGATTATGCATTAAGGATTTTTTTTTTTTTTTTTAATGGTGTTATATGATACTATCTGAAAATTCTGTAATTTTTTAGCATCAATACCATGTTTTGGCCGTGTACTGTATATGAAACTCGGGAACATGGCTTCAAAACCGGGTAGAATCCTCCAGTAGACGGCAAGAGCACGTGCTGTCTGAAACCATCCAAAAGCCGCACTTTTTAACGGTCATAACGCAGAGCGCGCGCTATCGGTCAGTTTACAGGTGCAGGTGATTCACGATCACGCGATCAGCGCGCGTTACGGAGGCGCAACCTTAATTAAAGCAGCAACAACAACAAAACCGTACGAGTATATAAAGGAAACATTTTAAACAAAAAAAAAACAAAAACAGAATAATATTAACACAGAGAAAAAAAAACCCTACAAATTAGAGGTCTAAGCTCCGCCCCTTTCCTTACTGACATGGATAAAATCTCTGTGACGCAATGGCTGATTTATTGTAATTGTAATAAACACTCAGATTTACAAAAGTTACGATTACGGTTAGAGAGGATGTTTAACAAAGTTTAGACCCAGTTCAGCGCTATAATGTATATTTTATTAATGTGTTTACTTAGTTTTCTAGTGTCGGATTTTCCGCTGGGTCTCCTGCTGTTTGCGGTTTTAACTGCATCAGCCGCGGCGGGAATGTATTTCATTAATTTTCGCAAGAAGAGAGGAGCAGATCGGACACACACAGCTCTCACCGACGGTACACAATCTCTCTCTCACTCTCAGTCTGATTAGGAGACTGTGCTGACTGCAGGTTGATGTGATGTTCTTATTGTTTGTATTTAGACCCAGTGCAGACAGGTTCTGTAGATGATTCACTGCTTGATCCAGATTTGATGTCTGATGAGGATGGCGGCAGTGTCACACAAAATGATAGCACTGATGTTGTTCCTGAGGTACTCACCTAACCAAAAGCTCTCTCTCTCTCTCTCTCTCTCTCTCCCGCATTCTCTCTCTCGTCCTGGATTAGGGTTTTGGTGAAATATGTAATGAGATAAGATAAGATAAGATGAAATTCTTGTGCCAGAGACGGCTCCAAGAGCAGAGAGAGAGAGAGAGAGAGAGAGAGAAGCAAACAATGAAGTAATAAATACATTTTTAATTTTTTTTAAATACACAAACTATACACAAGTTAGACAAAAGTAAAATGCAGAAAACTGGTAGCGATAAAAGTAGGAGATGACAGATTCTGATGTAGAATTTACATAGCAACAGTGATGAGTAATATTGCACATGATATTGCTAAATGATACCGCACATGATATTGCTAAATTATTTTTCACATGTTATTGCTTAATGATATTGTGTTATTGCTTAATGATATTGCGCATGCTATATTGCATATGAAATTGTTAATTGATATTGCTAAATGATACTGCACATGATATTGCTTAATGATATTTCAAATGTTATTGATAAATTATATTGCACATGATAGTGATAAATTACATTCATATTGCACATGACTGTTAAATGAGATTGCACATGCTTACTAATTGATATTGCTTATTGATATTGCACGAGATTGTTAAATGATATTGCACATAATATTATGACTAGGAGCATCCAGTTTTTTATTAAATATTGGGTTAAAATGTGTAATTATGTAGTTGTTATTTGGTGTAAAACCCCATGACTGAGGAAAAAACAAGTTTCAGCTTTACAAAGGTAAAAAAATTGCACAGATACACACGATCATGTGTTTTTCTGGTTGTTTTGGTTATTTGGCTATTTTGACAGTTCTACATTTTTGCGATGTCATTCTCATATTCTGGTAGTGGTAAAATTTACCCTTTGTAAAAGTAATGATAACTTTCGTTCTACATGACATATCTGATATCCCAAACGGATAGTTTGATATCTGAAGCATGTTTGTTAACACACCCTGGCAAGGCTTCTATAAGCACATAGATATATATTTAATCGTTATTGACCTATGCTGTGTTGCTTGGGTTTTAAGGGTTTTACTCATGTATCCTGGTTCACTGAGCTAGACAGATAGATAGATAGATAGATAGATAGATAACCTCTGTCGGTATTTCAGTATCAGCGATTCTGCACATTGTCACAGATTTAATAAGATTATAAGATAAGATAAGATAAACCTTTATTAGTCCCACAAGTGGGAAATTTGTTTTGCCGCGGCAGCAAGTGGACAGTACAAAGTTAAAAATTAAGAAACAACAAAATAAAGTAAAATAAAATAGAAAAAAATAGAATACTAACAGTATAAAATGTATACTATACAATCTGGCTATAGAATATGGATTATTATTATAATGCTAAGTTAGATCAGGAACCGTTATCAATTAAACACATATAAACAATCATTTACAACAATAACTTACAGTCCGCCTGAAATTCACCCCGACATAATACTTTTATCCTGTTTATTAAATAAAACTGAATAATTCAGCTAATAATATTAAATTGCAAAAACATAATATATTCTGTGTTTAGAGAAGGTTTAAAAATGTTCCTACAATGCTTCAAAAACAAATATTTCCTGGCGTTTGTCCTTACACCTTATTTTCGAGCATCTGCAGATTATCAGATACTTTTTGCAACATTAAAAACTAACATGTTAAATCTCTGATTAATATTTTGTAAAATATTTTTTGATTAATTGATTAATTTTAACATATAAAAAAAAAAGATTGTCGTTTGGTTGTGGGAATGTCCAGTCCTCCATGATATGAGCAATATAATATTTGGAATTGAAGAGTGGGCAGTACGGTAGCTTGATGGTTAGTGCTGTGGCCTTACACCTTCATAGTCAGGGTTTGATTCCTACCTCAGGTCTGTGTTTGCATGTTCTCCTCATGCTTGGTGGATTTCCTCCGGGTGCTCAAGTTTTCTCCCACCGTCCAACGACCTGCAGATTAGTTAATTGGTGTTCCCAAATTGCCTGTAACGTGAGTATGTGGTGTGTGCATGTGTGCCCTGGCATGGATTGGCACCCTGTCCAAAGTGTACCCTGCCTTGTGCCTATGGTACCCTGGAATCCTGTACAGGATAGGCAGTTTAGAAGAAGAAGAATTGAAGGGTTTGGCTCTTTTGTAGAAGGAAATGAAGTTTATCTTTTCCAGCACCAGGCTAGACTGAACACTTTCCTAAAAAGTCAGAACATTTACGGGCATTAAGAGACCTTTTAGTTTATTCTTTTCAATTTATTTATTTTATATTAAACTCCAAGCCATTTGTACGGTTCACTTTCAGGATTCTCTGAGCGAGACTGAGAAGAAGAATCAGATGATGCAGGTGACCACTGCTCCAGTGGACAGCGAGAGATCCGAAATGGAGGACAAACTGAGAGAGCTGAAAGACAGAGTTAAGGAGTTGGAAGAATGGTGTTATGCAGCGCAAATCAAGGTGAGATAAACCTCACATTAAACAGTAAATCTAAGGTTTAATTATGCCAGAGTGACAAACCTTGGATAGTGGCATTGTTTCATATTTTAATCACTTCCCAGTAGTACTGAGTATTTCTGAATAATGTCCAATAAAAATGGCGTAGAATTCTGTGAGTCAGTAGTAATAATCTGATTGTGACAATACCTGGCACTCTTTATCCCCTCCATCTGTTTTGTCCATTTTAATAGTACTACTAAATGATTCCAACACCACTGTACACAACAACAGGCTCAGCAGAGACCAGATTTTTTTTTAACACATTTGTTAATTATCTTTGATTATATATTTTTAATAATTCTTTGAATAATGTTTTTTAATGCAAGCATGTAGGAGCAGCCAAAAGACCACCAACAACAACAACAAAAAGTAAAACACATTTTTTAGAGCACACATCTTACACTGCAAGTAAAAATCATGTTTGCGAGGGAAAAATGAGAACTGAATATATAATGAAAAAATATTAGTTGCAATGTTTTGATAATGATCAAAACCCTTTGCTTGCAAGTGATATATTTTTATGAGCAAAGTCTACACTGATGGATGAGTTTTAGGGAGTTGGAACTTAGCATAATGAGTTACATATAATTTAGCTTTTGCTAATCACAAAGAATGTATGTACTGTACAATGCTGCTACTCCCTGTGTTTTTGTTTTTTTTTTTTTTTTTTTTGCAAATGAATCACACAAATTTTAACATTACAGTACATAAGGATAACCCGAGTAAATGCAGTTTGCATTTTTTAAATGATGGATTTAATTTATTAAGAGAAAAAGCTGTCCAAATCAACCTGGCCCTATGTAAAAAAGTAATTGCCTATAGACCTAATGCCACCCTTGTCGGCTACCACTGCAATTAAGCTTTTACGATAACTAGCAATGAGGAATTTTGGCTCCCTTTTTTTGCTGAATTGTTTTAATTCAGCTACATTGGAGAGTTTTAAAGCATGAACGGTCTGTTTAAGGTCATGCCACAGCATCTCTGTCAGAATTACGTCAGGACTTTGACCACTTCAAAACCTTACTTTTTCTAGCGATTCAGAGGTGGACTTTCTGGTGTTTTCAGGTCATTGTCCTGCTGTATAACTCGTGTACTTGAGCTTGAGGTCTTGAACTGATGGTTGGACATTCTCTTTCAGCAGCCCCAGACCATCACACTAGCACCACCATGTTTGGCTGTTGGTATAATATTCTTTTTATGTTATAATTTTACTCAAGATGTAATGGGCGCACTTCCAAAAAGTTTAACATTTGCCTCTTAACTGAGGTATTGAGGCTTGCGGTTCTTTAGCTGTTGTTCTGGGTTCTGTTATGAGCTCTTAGATGAGTTATTGTTGGGCTCTTGAAGTAGTTTTGGTAGGCCTCCTGGGAAGATTCACCACTGTTCCAAGTCTTTTTCATTTGCCAATTACACCGTGTTGGGCTGGAGTCCAAAGCCTTTGAGATGGCTATGAAACTCTTTCCATGATTCATGTAAATAATTTTGCTTCACTGTTAGCGGGTTGGGAGAATTGTCTTTTCACATAAAGCCAGGTAGGGTTGGACAGTTTTTTTCCCTTAATAAATGAAATCATCATTTAAAAACTGTATTTTGTATTTTCTCAGTTATCGTTGTGGAATATAACTGATAATAATTATTGTTTGATGATCTCAATCATTTAAGTGTGACAAATATGCCAAAAAATGTTTATTTAGTTTTTTCACATACTTGATTGTTGGGGTAATAACAAAAATGCATTCTTCGCCATCAGTAAAGAAAGCCAATGAGCTATGATTTTTTGAACTTCCAGGTCTCTGTGGTTGAAGCTGAGAGACAATACTACATGGACCAAGCGATAGAGTCCAAAGCTCAGCTGGAAAATGAAATCTCTGACCTGGTATCCCATATGAGCACATTACAAGGCTCAGTGCAGCAGCTGCAGGAAGAGACATGGATAAGGTGTAACGAAATATCAAAAGTAAGTAAAAAAATATAAATAAAAACTAATTTATGATGCAAGTAGCTAGGAACTGGTGTACTGCAGATGTGAACATATAACACTCAAAGTAGTGTTGTATTTTTTTTAACTTCTTTTGGTACTATGACTATGTTTAGGAGTCTGAGAGTGAAAAATGTAAGTTGATGATGCTTCAGTCCGAGTACAATGAGATGAAGAAAACTTTACTAAAGGTAACATTTGCTTGTTATGAATCCAATAGGGCATAATACAGTCTGTGCAGGTTTTTGTTTTGTTTTTTATAAAGATTGCAGCTTATTAATTTAAGTGAGCATTAACCTTTAAAGAAAGTTGTGGGCAGAAAAACATACAGTATTTTAATGTTATTTACTATTCATACTTTTTAGTGAAACAAAACAAAACAAAACAAAAAACAGCTGTCATCAACTGCTTGGCCAGTGTTACGTTGACCAGATTGGGTTAATTTTGTCAAGTTTTGATAATTTATTTATAAAACTTAAAACATTTGAATTTATTTTGGTACTAGAGCTTATTTAGATACTTATTTAAAACTTTTATTTGCAAAACAAAAAGTCATTAAAGTCCCTGTGGTCCCCAGATTCGACTTGCTCAAAGTGAACATCATTAATTTTTTTAATAATTTATAAAATTTATAAAAATATAATAATAATGATATTATAAAAAAAATTTATTGCCATACTTAGATTCGAATTCGAATTGAAGAAACCCACTTAGTACTAAAAGTTAGAAGTGAGAGCCTAACTTTTGAGAGCCAAAGGTTCTCCATATGCTCCTGACAAAAAATGTTGAAAAAGTATGCATTTTGAATCAATACATTTAAAATAACTTAAGAAATAAAATCCCTATCCCTGATAACCCTGTGTTGTTGTAGGTTTGCCAAAGCTTGACTCTGATAGATAGACACAGCAATGAGAGTATGAGACCTCTTCCTGAAGACAGGGGTGACTACCAGCCGCACATGACAGGTACAACACACTGAGCATCCTGAACTCCACGCCTCACTATCATTTTAGTTATACAGCCATGTTAAACAATGTTCCTCTGTTCTACTTTCCTTTGATTTCAGGGGAGTCTGATGTTCCGCAGTGTGATGAACAGTCCATCTCTGATGAAAAGATATCATTTCCTGGTCCTCTGATGAGGTGAGATGCTCTTTCTCCACTCACATCTTCAATATTTCAACTGTGGTGTCATGTGGCATTTTATCAGGTGGATAAAGTGTTTATGTAGGTGTGTGTGCAGTAATCCATGTAAACTAGCTGTTCCAACATCTGTTACAGGGATATGACAGAGATTGAGGAGGTGTTAAGGTTTATCCAGGTCATATATAAAGAGTGTTCACGATCCCTGTGTAATGCTGAGGAGCAGTATTCGTATTTCTTCTGGTTGATTATGGAGTGCTTCTGTGAACGAAATAAAGTAAGTGCTATCTGTTTATAATTACCTTTTCCTCATATCTAAACTGACATGCTAGTTAACTAGGTAAGCCAGTTTGCTAATAGCTGGCTTTGAGAAGACAAGGTAGTTTAATGCATAAATGTTTGTACAGTGAAACAGGCAGTTGAAGATCTTTTTCTTTTACAGCAAGTAAACATGGCTGACATCTCTGATCTGCTCCACAATGGTTTCAGCCTTGTGAGTGAAAAGGTGAGTGTTTCAGCACGACATTCTGTCTGTACTGTGTGTTGTGTTAGTCAGATCCACTTGCACTAACGTGACACTTTCTAATTTAGCATGGACATGTCCAGAACCTGAAGGACTGGTGTATTCCTCTGGTGAAGCTTTTAGGCTCCAGTGCTCCAGAAGACGAGAAGAAACATGATGCAATTCGAATGGGAGATGATTTCGGTATGGATACGCTCCACAGTAACAACAGTTTTCTGGACTGAATATGCTGTAACTACTTATTCATGAGAGCTCTCGATCAGCCGGTCATGTACAGTATTAGCAGCAAGCAACATAGAAAGTTTAGTCAGATCTACGTTAGTTCATGTCAATATCCATACTGTATCCATGCTGTTATTTTTATAATTTTTTTTAGAAATATGATTGGCTGCATAATTGCATGAATGTGCAGGTATTGCCAAAAAAGTGGATGCTGATTCTCACATGCACATTTGGTTGTTATTTTCAGCCTCCAGAGGATGGACGTATGCAGCACATATCTGCTACGTTGTGGCACAAATGGAGCTGGGATCACGCCCACACTTTGAGTTGATTGGATATAACAGGTATTGTGGGTGTGTGTGTGTGTCTTTGTGTGAGTGCACATGTGCGCTTTCCTCATTTTGTATGTTTTCCTCTGCACTAGTGAGACAGAACAGAGTCCAGTTAAGAAGGAGGCATTTGAGAGAACTGAAGTCTATGAATATGTTCTCTCTCTGACCTCGGACAGCGGGAAATTGGGACAGCAACACTTCCAGGTTAGAATTAATTTTCTTCTCTTTTTGATGTCAAATTAAATTTAAAAAGTACTTTTATGTTGATAATGACTGGCTGTCTTTATCTGTCATAGAAGTTCAAGTTTTCCTATGCCAGCAAGCTAATCAAGGATGGACATGATGATCAGGCGCTCAATTACTGTGAGAGCATTGCTATAACTCTCTGCAGATTCCCTTACTGCTTGGAGTACAGTATGATAGAGAAACTTACAAAGGTAAAGATATCCCCTGTGTTGTGAAATGTCTCCTGAGTTTTAAATGTAAAGTCTTCATAGGTGGATTGCTTTCTCTTTGTGTCATGTAGCTCTCTGAAGATCTGGTTGAAAGGATGAAGAAAAGACAACCCAAGTGGCTGAAAACACTTCAGCAGGGGCAGGAAGGCAGACATGCTTTTATAAGCAATGTGTTTCAGGATGATTCAGAACACTGTATGTTCTGAATCACAACAACTATATTAAACATTTCAAAATCATAAAGCAAGATGTGTAGAGAGCTGCATAGGTAGAAATCTCACAACTGCTATGGAGGGTGAAAAAAGAGAGGGAAATAAGGATGCTATGCTTCACTTAAGAAGGCACTAAAATAACAAAATATTAATTATTAACAGAGAAATTATTCAGCACACAGCAGTTGGCTCTTTATCATTTTAATTTGGTTGGAAAAATGTAACAGAATAAGTAATCAGTGAATATAGTTCTCATGAAGACAACTGGGTTATATCACATGACTAAAAATAGACTTAACTCTCTCTGTGTGTGTGTGTGTGTGTGTGTGTGTGTGTGTGTGTGTTTAAAACAGGTGAGTTTCATTCACGCTACTTTGTCTGGGGGCTCCTGGGGAAAGGAAACTGTGGCACTGTCTACGCTGGATTCCGTAAGGCAGATAAGAAAGCGGTAATGAATCTCATTTAAATAATAACTTGTTTTAGAAAGATATTGTCATTCAAACACAACACACCTGATTATTAAACCACTTATATCTGAACATTGAAGCTGTGGATAAATTTAGCTTCATACAGACTGTGTTCAGTTGCACCTACAGTAGGAGTTAAAATCAATCCATACACATATGTAAATTTGGCAAGATAAAATAAATAATTGATTTATAATTGACCAGCTGTAATTAATGTATGATTATATGATTAATGAATAGCATTAATGCTGCTTTGCTGGGCCCTAAAATGTAGCGTCTGTGTAAATGTAGTAATTATTCTAATTAGTAATGATGACTTGTTAAACTGACTCATTTGTTGTGAACAGGTCGCCTTTAAAAAAGTACACAAAGATTTCAGCCCAGAAAATATCACCATCGTAAGTAAACGATTCCTTTTAGTTCTGAGATTTTGCATAAAAGCAATTAAGTATGAATTACGATCACATTATAGGGCAAACCCCCACCAAACTGATGTGTTTATTTACTCCTTCCTTATTTACCCAGATTCCCATTTCATTACTTTACATTCGTAATAAATATCAGAGACTCAGTGATAATCCAAATCTTCTCAATTAGACCAAAGTTCAAATGTATTCCCTCCATGCAAACTCATGCTAATCGTGTGGGTGTTTTTAGCCTGGAGAGAACTGCATTCTGCCTCTGGAGGTGGCGTTATTGGAGATGGTGTCCAAGCCTCCTCGCTGTGAGAATGTTGTGGAGCTCCTGGAATGGTTCGAGTCACCTGACTTTCTCATCTTGGTGCTGGAACGACCCGACAACTGCATGAACCTTAAGCAATATCTTATGTGTAAAGGAGGAGGGTTGGAAGAAGCAGACGCTCGCACAATCATACAGCAGGTGGTTTGGGCTGCTAAGCATTGCTGTGATTCTAGTGTTCTTCACGGTGACATCAAGCCTGCCAACATTCTGATCAATCCTGACACGATGGAGGTGAAGTTGATCGACTTTGACTGTGGCGAGTTGCTGACAGGCGAGGCGTGCAAGCATTATAAAGGTCAACTCAGAATAAATTCAGAATAAAATGAAGGATATGCAGTAAAGAATTTTTTGTGACAGTTTTTACTCTGTCTCTCTTTTCTCACTCAGGCAGTAAGAATTACGCTCCTTTTGAGGTGATTTCCAACAATATTGGAATACAGTATTTTGGTGTTCCTGCTACAGTCTGGAGTCTGGGTGTTCTCCTATATGTGATGGTTTGTGCAGAGCCACCTCCTAACAGAGGTAATGAGTTCATAGTTCGGCATGTGCGGCGATTTAAACATCTGTCTCATGGTGAGAAAAAGCAAATAAATCACTGTTTAATTCATAATATTTTTTTTTGTGAACTGCCTAAATTGCCTAAATTTCTCCTCTCTATGCACACAGAATGTTGTGACCTGATAAAACGGTGCCTGGAGGAAGACCATGAATGTCGGGCAACTTTTAGTGAAATCTTGATCCACAAGTGGTTTACAGGAGGATGCCAGGACACAGTCCAGGTGAGACAGAATAAAACAGATCTAAAATTACTGAGCTACAACACTGAGTAGTGGTCTGTAAATGGTTTAGAGTACGAATTAGTATTCACTGGATTGAGTACTTGATTAGTATTGACTTCTGAACCAGAACTTGCTCTGAAAAATATAAAATGCATATTTAATTCATAAATGGAAAATAACTTAAGGAATAAACCCCCATACCCTGTTAACCTATGAAGTTGTTGTAGGTTTGCCAAATGGATAGACATAGCAGTGAGAGTATGAGACCTCTTCCTGAAGACAGAGCTGATGATCATCCACACAAAACAGGTACAACACTCTGAACCTCCTGAGCTCCACACCTCATGTCAGGTGGCAGAGCTTGGCGCAAGGAGTCCAACAACAGGAGACTGACAGATGAGGTGCGAGTGTTAGCCTCTTTGTGGAGATCACATGGCTGAGATAGTGAGCACATGAGATCAAAGTAGTTTTTCCCCTGTCAGCAAAGCCGACTTGTGAACCAGAGCCGTGGCCAGGAAAAACGGAAGAGTATGATCAGTGTTGTGAATCCAGTCAATCTAGTAACAAGCCTATTATTGACATAGAGCTTTGGTCGAGAAAAGTGAAAGCGCTTGATCCATGTTGTGAATCCAGTCAGCGTACAGTAGTAACACAGCCGATTTGTGAGACAGAACTGTAGTTGAGAAAGCAGAAGCATTTGATCAGCACCATGAATGAAGCGCTAGTCAGTGAAGTAACAAAGCTCCTCCTGTTTGAAGAAACAAGAATGGGGGCATCCCATTGGACAATGAGGGTTAAGAGTTGTAGGCATACTCAACCCATGATAAGAACTTGCTCCAGGAGGTGGTTTACCGAGAGGTCATACATCTTAAAGCGACCTTGAGGGCTTGATTTTTTTTCTCTGTTTGGCCATCGGATTGAGGATGGAAACCAGACGTTAGGATGAACCCACGGAATACATTCAAGAATTAGGAGGTGAATTGTGGTCCTTTGTCCGAGACTATGTTGCTGGGAAGTCCACGAAGCCGGAAGACATTAATGATTAATAATTCAGCAGTCTCCTTGGCAGAGGGGAGCTGGGGAAATAGAACCACATGTTTGACCTTGAAAAATGGTCAACTGTGGTCATGATGCCGGTGTATCAGCTGATGTATGTAAACCTGTTACAATGTCAAGAGCAACGTGCAACCAAGGACGATGAGGAACAGGCAAGGGTCTGAGGAGAACGGCAAGATTTCCGTGGTTGCACCTCGTGCAGACATCGTATGCTGTCATGAAACTTGAAATGTCCTCTTATCGTCGGCCACCAGAAGCACTGTTGGATGTCCCGTTGTGACATGAGCGTCTGGAGCCATGGCCCCATTCCAGAAACAAATGGCATAAGGCGAGAGGAATGAAGAGGCGGTTTGGGGAAGCATTACTAGATCCAGGCTCATTGGTTGTTATTTGACCAGGTTCTTTGACCCTGTTTGGTAGAATAGGGTGAAATTAAACCTGGAGGAAAAGAGCAACCACCAGGCACGGGTGGTCTTTTCCAACCAGGAACAGAACCGCAGACCCCGCTAGCCAGTGCTGCCATTCCTTCAGGGCCAGTTTTATGGCTAGGAGCTCTCGATTGCCGATGTCATAGTTCTTCTCTGCAGGGGTTAAATAGTGAGAAAATAAGGTGCAGGGGTGCAGCTTGTTGTCAAGCAGCAATATCTGGGAGATAACCCCTCCCACCCCAGTGTTGGAGGCACTGACCTCCACGATGAATTGACAGGATGGATCCGGGTTGGTGAGGTTTGGGGCTGATGTGAATCTTGTCTTGAGATCAGAGTAGGCTCTCTTGGCTCTCTTGTCCCAATAAAACTGTGTCTTGAAGGAAGTCCGAGCTTTAAAGTGGTAGCGATGGAGCTGTAGCCCCTAATGAAATTGCAGTAGAAGTTGGCGAAGCCTAGGAACCTCTGAAGCTGTCATGAGGTCGGGGTTGGCCAATTGGAAATCGCTTGAAGCTTGGCCAGTTCCATCTCTATCCTCTATCACAAACCCCAGAAACATTGTTTATATTGTGTGGAATTTTTCAGTTTTGACAAATAAGTCATTAATGTGACCCTGGAAGACACCACTGGTTAGACCAAATGTAAACGTAGCTTAAGTCTCAGGTGCATACAGTAGAGGGCGGTCTTGAGGGCGTGGGAAAAAATGAGCATGACAGCGTGGAAACGGAAATGTAAACGAGCAGTAGTCACGACACCTCATTATCCTTTTAGTTACTGTACTTACAGCCACATTTAACAATGTTTCATCCTCTGTTCTACTTCCCTTTATTTCAGGGAAGTTTGATATCCCTCAGTGTGATATGCAGTCTGTTTCTGATGAAAATATACCATTTCCTGGTCCTCTCATAAGGTGAGATGCTCGTTCTTCACTCATACTTTGAATATTTCAGCTGTAGTGTTTTGTAGCATTTTTCTCAGCTGGTTGGAGTGTTTATGTAAGTGTGTGTGCAGTAATTCATGTAACCTAGTTGTTACAACGTCTGTTACAGGGATATAACACAGATTGACGAAGTGTTAAGGTTTATCCAGGTGACATATGAAGAGTGTTCATACTCCTTGAGTAATGCTGAGCAGCAGTATTCGTATTTCTTCTGGTTGATTATGGAGTGCTTCTGTGCACAAAATAGGGTAAGTGCTGGAGTTCATTACGCTGTAACAAACAAAGTGTTATCTGTTTACTAATAACCTTTTGCTGTTAGCTAAATTGACATGCTAGTTAACTAGGTAAGTCAGCTTGCTAGCAGGTGTCTTTGAGTAGACAAGGTTAGTTAAAGGCGTGAAAGCATAAATGTTTGTACAGTGAGACAGATGGTTGAAGATCTTTTTCTTTTATAGCAAGTAATCATGGCTGACATTTCTGATCTGCTTTACAATAGTTTCTGCTTTGTGAGTGAAAAGGTGAGTGTTTCAGCATGATCTTCTATTTGTACAGTGTGTTGTGTATGTCAGATTCACATGCACTAACGTGACACTTTCTGCTCTAGCATGGACATGTCGAGAACCTGCAGGACTGGTGTATTCCTCTGGAGAAACTTTTAGGCTGCAGTGCTCCAGAAGATGAGAAGAAACATAATGCTATTCAAATGGGAGATGATTATGGTACGGATATGCTACACAGTAACAGCAGTTTTCTGGACTGCACATGCCGTAACTACATTCACTTAATTAGGAACAACTGCTCATTCATGAGATTACTTAATTAGCTAGTCACTTATCAGCAGCAGTGCAACATATAAATAAAATGTAGATACAGATCAAGAGCCTCAGTTAATGCTCAAGTCAAGCATTAGATTGGAGAAAAATCTCATTGATGTCAGTGACTATAACCATGACAATGTTTTATTTTTGCCATGGCTGATTGCATTATTGCATGAATGTGCAGGTATTTCTAAAAAGCGGATGCTGATTCTGACATGCATGTTTGGTTCTTATTTTTTAGCCCGCAGAGGATGGACATATGCAGCACATATCTGCTATGTTGTGGCACAAATTGAGCTGGGATCACGCCCACATTTTGAATTTGTTGGATATAACAGGTATTGTGGGCATGTGTGAGCATTTGTGTTTGTGCTTTCCTCATTTAACATGTTTTCTTTTGTAACAGTGAGACAGAACAGAGTCCAGTTAAGAAGCAGGCTTTTGAGAGAACTGAAGTCTATGAATATGTTCTCTCTCTGACTTCGGACAGCGGGAAGTTCGGACAGCAACACTTTCAGGTCGGACTTTTTTTTCTTCTCTTTTTCCATCTCAAATTTGATTTCATGAGGAACCGTTATAATGAAAATGCATGGCTGTTCCTATCTTTCTTAGAAGTTCAAGTTCTTCCATGCCATCAAGCTAGCCAATGATGCACATGATGATCAGGCACTTGATTACTGTGAGAGCATTGCTATAACACTCTGCAGATTCCCTTACTGCATGGAATACAGTATGATAGAAGAACTTACAAAGGTAAAGAACATCCTCCGCTAGGGTTGCCAACTCCCAGAAACTTAAATAAGGAATGCTGGGTGGGGTGAGGGTATTCTACAATTGTTTTTTACGCCCTAATGCATGAGAAATTCACTGCAAGTAGGATAGATGATGAGTGACTGAGTGAGTTGATATTATATTAAAAATGTTCACAGTGTATCTATCAGTTCCTATAGATTAGGTTCTGCCTTTAGATTCTGTTCTGTGTTTTGACTTTTGCTGTCATTTCTGCTCTGGTGCTGTGGCTCCTGATCTTACAGCAGTAACTCTAAATAATTGTCTTAATTTTGAATTATCTCATAAATCACTTGATATGAAGGTTAACAAACTGTAAGATCTTTGACTCAGGCGGCACCACAGACACACAGACACGAGGCGAGGGCTTATAAATAAAGCATAGTTTTATTAGTAATAATAGGGAGAGGGATTTAAGGACAGTGGAAGGAAAGAAGGGGAGTAGAGCAGTGAGGGTGTGCAGAGTGGGTCAATATGGGAAGCTGCTCCTGCCCGCCCTTTAAGACAGCTTTCACAGACAGGATCAGCCAGCCCCACCCCCTCTATCCATTGGCGCTGCCCCAGACGTGAGTCCTTGTTACGTCCAAAGTCTGGGTGGCTTTTCCCAGCTGGGAACGGGGCCTTTGCGGGAAATGTGCTAGCCTTTTCCTTCTCGGCAGCTGGATCGCATAAGCTGGCGCTCGGCAGAAATGGAAGTGCCGCGGCTGCTATTTACGGCTTTCTCTTATGTGGCAATCAAACTGCAGCATTCAGCTTATGTGCCTTTGAAGTCTCCTAGGCGCGTGGCATTGCCCTTCTTGCATACCGCTTTCGTGCTCAGGCTGGTGAAATGGTGATATTTAATCTGCCCGCCTTTGTGAAGCATGCTCGGGCTGGTGAAACGCCGATATTTAGTTTGCTTGCCTTTCAGGAGCGTGCTCAGGCTGATAAAATGGCATATTCAGTCCATCCTGCCATTAAAGTCTGCTTATGCTGGAGAAACTGCGGTACTCAGTACACTCTTTGTTAAGTGTGCTCAGGAAGGTGAAATGATGGTATTTAGTCCACCCTGCCTTTAAAGCTTGCTTAGGCTGGAGAAATGGTGGTATTCAGTACACACTGCCTTTAAAGCGTGCTCAGGCTGGTGAAATGGAGGTATTTAGTCCACTCCGCCTTAAAAGTCTGCTCAGGCTGGAGAAACAGCGGTACTCAGTCCACTCTTTGTTAAGCATGCTCAGGCTGGAGAAACAGCAGTACTTAGTCCACTCTTTGTTAAGTGTGCTCAGGCTGGTGCAACGACAGGGGCCTTAGCAGCAAATGCGCCAGCCTTTTCCTTCTCAGTGGCTAGATCACGCAGACTGCTCAGCGGAAGTGAAAGTGCCACAGCAGCTCATGCGTTCTTGTTTACTGATTTCTTCTACGTGGCATTCAATGCATTCACCTTTGATGGAATCCATCTACCGCACAACTCTAGACTCTCAACCTTAAATTCTGGACCTTGAACTCTCTCTTCCAGCAAAGCTCCCCGCCTTGCTTTACCTGCACTTTACCTTTGAAAATTATCCAGAGAGCAGTGTTTCCCTTAGTGTGTGTGTGTGTGCGTGCATTTTATAGAGAGAGTGATTTTACTAATTTCATTGCTGTATAAAGTTAGATGTGTGCTATTTATACTGGTCTCTACAGTCAACCTGAGTTAATATCCACTAGCTCCCTTCCTCCCCATCTAGTACATCTGAGTGAGAAACCTTCCCAGTTCGCTGCCTTGTTCACACACTAGAATCAGCGCATTAACAACTGAAAAATGATAGAAAACTTATCGTGCAAATGTTGTCATTCTGAACTTTGCCTTTATTTTCCCTGCACTCTTAGTGCCACCTTGGTAAGAGGCCACCCTGGGTAGCAAGTACTGCCCAATGAGAAACACCTTTTCTGTTCTCTGTTTTGCTAGAGACCATGACCGACAGGTTGAGGGAGATCAGGGGTTTCTTTTTGTCCACTGATGCGTCTGATAGAAATCACTCTGTCTTATTAGTCTAACATGTAATGTTTATCTCCTACAGATTTCAATTTGATTCTTAAAAATACGGAACAAACAGCATCCAGTATCTGTTCAAATCGGGACAGGTCTTTTAGTTTCAAAATACGAGTCGATTCTATATTTTATGGGACGGTTGGCAACCCTACCCTCTGTATTATGAAATGTCTCCTGGATTTTAAATGTAAAGTCTTCATCAGTGGATTGCTTTCTCATTGTTTCATGTAGCTCTCTGAAGATCTGGTTGAAAGGACCAGGAAAAGCCAACCCAAGTGGCTGAAAACACTTCAGCAGGGGCACGAAGGCAGACATGCTTTTATACGCACTGTGTTCAAGGATGATTCAGAACACTGTATGTTACCATCATAACAATTATATTAAATATTCCAACATCACTTAGCAAGGAGTGTAGAATGCTGGATCAGGAGAAATCTCACAACCTTGTGAAAAGTAGTTATAGAGAGAGAGAAAGAGAGAGAGAGAGAGAGAGAGAGAGAGATCAGAAGGCACTCTGAGCATATAATACACTGAAATCTAGTGTCATCTGAGTTTTATAAGATCCATACAGAAGGATGGTTCAGCACACAGCAGTTGGCTCTTTATCATTTTAAATTGAATGGAAAAAATCTAACAGAGTATGTAATCATTAATAAATTCTCATACAGAGACAAGTGGGTTATACCACATGGCTAAAAATAGATTTACCTCATTGTATGTGTGTGTGTTTGTGTGTGTGTGTGTAAAACAGGTGAATTTCACTTACGCTATTTCGTCTGGGGGTTCCTGAGGAAAGGAAATTGCAGCATTGTCTACACTGGATTTCGTAAGGCAGACAAAAAAGCGGTAATTGAATCTGATTTAAATAATAGCTTGTTTTTCCACTTCTATCTAAGCAATTAAGCTGTGGATCATTTTAGTATTTTAGAAATGAGAAAATGCTGCAGCACCTTATAGCATTATACAGACTGTGTTCAGCTGCACGTAGGAGTTCAAAATCAATATTGAGATGAAGTAAATAAATTATTTGAAATATTTCACAGTACCTAAAGTTACCTGCTGTAATTAATGTCTGATTATGTAATTAATGAACATCATTAATTTTCATTTACTGAGCCCTAAAAGGTAGCATCTGTGTAAATGTACTTATTACAAATTAGTAAAATGATCATTTGTTGAACTGACTCATTTTGTTGTGTCTATGTGAACAGGTTGTCTTTAAAAAAGTACACAAAGATTTAAGCCCCAAAAACATCACCATTGTAAGTAAACTTACTTTAGTTCTTCTGTGAGATTCTGCACAGAAGCAATTAGCTATAAATTACAATTTATACAAACTTTCTCCACTATACCACAGTTCAGATGTATTCCCTCTATGCGAACTCATGCTAACCGTGTGTGTGTGTTTACAGCCTGGAGAGAACTGCATTCTGCCTCTGGAGGTGGCGTTAATGAAGATGGTGTCCAAGCCTCCTCGCTGTGAGAATGTTGTGGAGCTCCTGGAATGGTTCAAGTCACCTGATTTCCTCATCTTAGTGCTGGAGCGACCTGACAACTGCATGGACCTTAAGCAATACCTTATGTGTAAAGGAGGAGGATTGGAGGAAGCAGACGCTTGCACCATAATGCAGCAGGTAGTTCAGGCTGCTAAGCATTGCTGTGATTCTGGTGTTCTTCATGGTGACATCAAGCCTCCCAACATTCTGATCAATCCTGACACGATGGAGGTGAAGTTGATCGACTTTGACTGTGGTGACTTGCTGACAGAAGGGGTGTACAAGCATTATAAAGGTCAGTTCAGAAGAAATTCAGAATAAAAATTAAGAATACACTGTGAAGAATACTTTTTGTGACATTTTTTTTTACTCTTTCTTTCTTTCTTCCTATTTTTCTTACTCAGGCAATAAGAATTACGCTCCTATTGAGGTGAAATCTCACAGAGAGTATTATGGCATTCCAGCTACAGTCTGGAGTCTGGGTGTTCTCCTGTATGTGATGGTTTGTGCAGAGCTGCCTCCTATCTGTGGTAATGAGTTTATTGCGTGGCATCTGCGGCGATTTAAACATCTGTCTCTTGGTGAGAAAAAGCAAATAAAAGAAAAAGCTTTATTTATTTATGATCATTTTTGATTGTGAACTTTCTCATCTTCTGTCTCATCACTACATGCACAGAGTGCTGTGACCTGATAAAACGATGTCTGGAAGAAGACCATGAATGTCGGGCAACTTTTAGTGAAATCCGGAGCGACAAGTGGTTTAAAGCGGGATGTCAGGACACGGTCCAGGTGAGAGATTGCTCTACATACAGAATGCTTTATTACATTAAAATAAATACTAATACTCTGGAGTCTATTTTAACATCTGACTGCATTTTTTTCTAGACCGTTGCTGTCACCCCTGATGTCAATGGTTCTGGTAATCTTCATAATGGCAAAAATACTTAAAACAGAACATATATTGAAGAAATAGAACAGAACAGAAGTATTTAGGACAGACTCCACCCATAAACATAATGTATGTAGGTGTTGCAGAACAAAACATATAAATAACAGAAATATTTAGAGAACAGAACAGAAATATATTTAAAAGTTTTCCAACTGCCTCACTGCCATCAGCAGAAGGCCTCAGTGGTCCCTCTCCCCAAAGTGCAAGGTTATGTTGTTTACTCATACACTTGTCTTTCATTATTATGCTCTGTTAATTGTAAATACAGCAGAACATTGTGCAAAAGCATATGAATAAAATGTCCAGCCATCACTTATCATACCTTCATTCATCTGTGTGTGTGTCTATGAAGAATGACTTGGGATACAGGTGAATTTTGACAAAGCTTTGTTTTTCCTGCAAGTGCATATCAGCATTTCTTTACACACACACACACACACACAAAACACTTAAAACCTTTTTGAATAGATAATGCAATTGCGCATTTGGTGGTTAAACAACAGTCTAACTGTACAAGGAAACCAAAAGTGTGAAAGGTGTGTATTGTATGAAGGGTACAGGTCTAATGTAAACATAGTGGTGTTAGAAGTCTTCAGGATTCGAATGAGGATCTGAGGGAGGGTGGGGCAACTGAGACACTTGATGCACTGTGAAACAAATAAAGTGGTTCAGTTCTGTCATAATTCCATCAATGCTCAAATTTAAATCACAGAGCACAGCACTCAGGAGTAAAATTAATCTTTTTTTTTGTCAATTTTTGTCAATTTAAAATGATGGTCGGTTTTTGAGCAGAATCAAATCAGACTAAATTATTAATGTAAAGTTTTTCACAGAAAATGCGAACTGTTTCCACTGTGCACAAAGTAATTCCACATAGGGCCTTTCTTGCATGTTTTTGCAGTCCAGTGCAGAGATGTTTTGCATTGAAGGAGCCTGAGCTGGTGCAGGAGGTTGAGAAATACCTGGTAGATATAGTTGGTCTCACCTCCACACACAGCACTGGCTCCGGAAGCAAACTGCTTTCCATTGACGCAAACAAGTTTTAAACAGCTCCCGGACATACAAGTACGTGCATCTTATGCGTGCATATTCACAACGTAGGCACCATCTGGACATACTCACAACAAAGGCTTAAGCTGGTGTTCGGTCACTCGTATGCCGAAAAGCTTCACATGCCGAGGCAAATTTCGTGCAAAATTTTAGTTTATAAAGCGAAAATTCTTAAGACAGGCCGTTCGTATGCCAATGTACCATGTATAGCATAAAACAAAGAAAAACGCAAGTTTGCACATGACACATCGAGATCAATTAAACAACAAGACCAACTGAGGGCAACTAAAAGGCATGTCCACTGAGCCATTAAACACCCATAAATGCATGCTTGTTTTAATATTAGAATGTTCAATAAGCATTTTTATTAGCAAAATTATCTGCCTAACTGTAATGTTTACTCACTGACTATACCGCTTTCTCCTGTATTCAGGGTCGCGGGGGGCCCGGAGCCTGTCCCAGGAGACTTAAGTCACTAGGCAGGGCACACGCTGGACAGGGTGCCAATCCATTGCAGGACACACACACACACACACTTATTCACACACTACTGTCAATTTGGGAACGCCAATTAGCCTAATCTGCATGTCCGGAGTACCCGGAGGAAACCCAGCAAGCACGTGGAGAACATGCAAACTCCATGCACACAGAGATGGGAATCGATCCTGGACCCTGGAGGTGCAAGGCGACAGTGCTAACCACTACACCACTGTGCCGTCTAACTGTAATGCTACTAAACAAAAAAAATCTGTTGGCCGTTTGGTGTTTATGCACAAAACAATATATGAAAAAATCGTGAAGAGTAGACAAATATTCCTAAAATCCAGAAATTCTTATATTTCATTATAGCGCCCTCAAATGTGTCTAAAATGTTAAATTGATCCTTGTAAACAGTCTAGCAATTAAAAGTCTTCTCACTGAACAGCTGACCTTGAGACAGGATGCATCCCTCCCTCTGGAGTTTAAATCACAGTTTGTCCCTTTTGCTAATCTGTGTGCACAGTTTACGTGAGTATTTGTTTTTCAGCAAGGTGTTACTTACTCTGTCTTATTCTCACCTGCCAGCAGACAAGGGATAAACAATGATTAATGATTTTGGCATCTCTCACCATGAAGAATTAACATACATAGAGGACACCATATGCCAGTGTGTTATGTGCGATTGCTTCACTCAAGCTCAATTTGCACAAGTGGGAGAAGCTTCTTAATTGTGATTGCTCCTGCTAAGCAAGTTCCACTTAGCTTGTCAGCTATGATATAATGATATGCTAACTGGACCCGAAATAGAGCCCAAGTGGATGTCTCCCAAATGCTTTGGCGATAGGCCAGCTTTCAACTACACAGGTGGCTACAGTGACCTTTTCACTTGTTTGGTGAGTCACGAATTGCAAACGCAAATAAATGAGTGCAGCTTGGTCAGCTATGAGTACTTACTGTATAATCCTGGGTATCATTCCCAACCCTCCCTCCCATGGTTTCGTGTTTGTTCTTGACAGGTGTATTATAAAATAGAAAACTCACTTGCAGTTTAACTTGCATTCTTTCAGTCTAAGTTTAACTATGATAGCAGAATCCAGTGATTTCGGACAAATCCCAGCATGAACATACCTAGTTCATTAAGTTTTATGTTTGCTGCACACACAGCGATATTATGACATGCTGTATAATTGGTTTATTTATAGTTAACTGCAATCACTTTATGACTCCTGAAGTCCATCATAATGTCCAATTTAATCCTGTTAAATAGTGTTTAATATCACCTGTTATGGTGATATAAATAACCATATAAACTGCCTCGTCAACAAACTCACACTCACTTTTCAGTCAGCCACCTTTAGCATTGATTTGGGCATGCAACATGTTGGCCAATTTATGTGTGAAAATGAGAGGACCGCACTTTCAATTGGAGCTCCGAAAAATGCCCCTGCCATCAGGGCAGGAAAGATTTAACCCCAAATCATAACACTGCCTCCAGAGGCTTGTTCAGTGAGCACTATGCCTGATGGGTGCATCACTTCATGCACTTCCCTTCTTACGCTCCGGAATAGGGTCAATCTGGACCCATCAGTCTAGATGTCCTTTTGCCATTGCTCAAAGTCCAAAGTCTAGCAAATTGTAGTACAGTATTTTTGTTTTCTAATTAGTATCGTTAAGTGATATTCTTATGGCCACACAGCTGGTCAGTCCCAATCTCCCAAGTTTTTTTCACACTGTATGTGTGGAAATGCTCTTACTTTCACTATTAAACATAGCTCTGATTTCTACTGTCTTTATGTTTTGCAACATCATCAAGTGTTTAATTGACCTCCATTCATGATTGTTTCCCTGATGACATTTCTTCCATAAATTTGATAGTTTAGCATTATCCTCCTGGGTTTTAATACAATGAATATTGCACAAGGTATACACAGATCTTCTACAAAAAAAACTTTTTGTTTTATGCTGTTACAGTATAATTTATAATGTTTAGAAAGGGTAGTAGCTGTTTGTATGTAATAGGGGAATCAAATCATTTGGGTTTTTGCAATATGGACCTGTTCACTTACAGCAATTTAGGGAAGCATCAATAAAAGACAGCTACATCATTTGTATTTTTATTTATTTTTGTATTCATTATTATTATTATTATTTTCCAGGCAGCATGGTGGCTTAGTGGTTAGCACTGTCACATTGCACCTTCAGGGTTCGGGTTTGATTCCCGGCCAGGTTCAATTCCTAGGTTCGTAGTTTGCATGTTCTCCCCGTGCTTGGTTGGTTTTCTCCAGGTACTCCAGTTTCCTCCCATAGTCCAAAAACTGCATCTTAGGCTAATTGGTGTTCCAAATTGCCCTTAGTGTGTGAATGAGTGTGTGTGTGCCCTGCGATGAATTGGTACCCGGGTGTACCCCGCCTAGTGCCCTGAGTCTCCTGGGATCGGCTCAAGGCCTCCAGTGACCCTATATATATACTTAGGATAAAGCGGTATGGATGGTGAGTGAGTGAGTGAGTGAGTGAGCGATACCATTTTCTCCAGAACAGTGATAACACTGGTTTATTGTAAGGCTGTTGCATTGCGTCTAATTTTGTATGCGTGTAGGATGTGTAGTGTGTGTAATATGTGTGTGTGTGTGTGTGTAGTATGTGAGTGTATAGGGTGTGTGAGTCTGTGTGTGTGTGTGTGTGTGTGTGTAGTGTAATGTATGTAATGTTTGTCCAATGTGCGTTTTGCAAATGACCCAAAATATCTGATCTGTTGAGTTGAGCCCATGACATACATAGAGAAAATTGTTCAGCTCAGTGAAATCAAGAAATTCACTGAGTTTGACATGTATAGTACATTTGTGAGCCATGATGCACATATGTAATATTTTCAACTGCTGCATCTGCTTTTGTTTTCAACCTTTGTTCATCACTGGCATTTCCTGACTATATGCTATAACCTTGAGGGACCACAGCAGCTTGTTTTTATTAGACACTGGATCTAATTAAAGGACACTGGCAGGTTCCCTTGACTTTTTCCACACTGTTCTGTTTGTTTTACAGACCAATTCTTTAAAATGATGATGATGGGAATCTAGAACTTTATCATGTCTGGTGCAGAGGTCATAATATGAATACATTTAAGATGAAGAGGAGGAAAAAAGGCAATTTTTTTTCAAATCTTAAAGGTGTTTATTAGAGTGGATGTAAATGTTTGGTACTATATTTTAAACACAAAAAATATATTTTTTAAATATATATATTTTTTTTACAGATTTATATAGATAAGTCAGGTAGCTAACAAGAAGTTAGTGTGAATGTTCCCTCCGGGTTTGTGTTGGCCTTAACATTAACTAGCCTGTGGTAAGCTTCAGTTGTAATAAAAGCTTGCTGTATCTATGGTTCTGTCATTTTCATACATGAAATAATAAAATGAGATTACTTTCATTACTGATATCATCAAGAGTATCTCCAGAACAACATTAGCCTATTCATGAAGGTTTGTAAGCTATTATATCCTGAGTAAGAATAAGTCACAAAGTATGAAGAAGAAATAAATAAAGCAAACATAAGGGCTTATCAACTTAAATTTATTTAATTTTCAATATTGGGATGTTGCATATGCTATCCGTGGGCATTCGTGTGTTAGATCAGTTCTCTGTTCTGTCGTGTTTCCCCAACTAGTCGTGTTTAGCCACTGCACTGAGCGCAGTTAAGTCATGTTTCATTCCTGGTAGAAGTATAATATTGTAGTTTAGTAAGCACTTAAAGTAAGCAAAACTGAGGTCTGAATGGAGCTGGTTTTCTTGTGCGAGTTTTTTTTTTCACTTCCCCACTTCATCCAGATATTTGCGGTTCAGTTCTGCCTGTTCCCTCTGATTCTCAAGCTGCGCCATTTCGATCATATTGCGCAACAGATGAAATGTGAGATCGATCGATATGGGTGGATCGTCATTCCTCTTGGTGAAACTGACAAACTCCTCCAAACTGTTCGGGAAGGGAAAAGTCGAGACGTGTCTTAGCGCATGCCCTCGACCATTTCCGCTGCTGAGGAACTTTCCCGCCCTATGCAAAACTTCATCCAGCATATTCTTGGTTTCGTCGCGGTAATCAGAGAGGCTTAAATCCAGTGGTCTACATATACTCGGAGGAATGACAGTGGATAGTAAGATAGCCGCTATTAGCAAGAAAGAGGGGACAGGCTTCATGCTGGACAGAGCAGACACTCCCTGTATTTAAGAGACACAAGAGCCGAAATCTAAATCAAGTGCATGTTCACTGTGATGAAATATTTATGTACATGCATAAACTATGAACTAGGACTTCACTACAGTACCATTGAAAGGTTTGGACACAAGTTTGGATTTTCTACATTTTAGAACAATACTGGATTTTTTCAAAACTTATGAAATAACAAATGTTAGCTAACAAAAACAACAGTTGATTGTTATTTTAAGAAAGGAAGTTGTGCTGTACTGGAATTTTTGTATAACAGTATATGTCAAGTGCAAATTTGCAAAACCCATCAATCTGGCTCTCAACTAGACCATCCCAGGAAAGCAAGACCAAAACTTACCTCTGTTGCAGAGAAGTCCATTTAGAGTTACCAGCCTTAAAAATCACCAATAAACAGCACCACAAATTAGAGACATTATAAAGGCTTTACAGAGCGTAAGTAGCAGATACATCTCAATATCAACTGTTCAAAATAAATTATTGCCTTCAGTGTGGTTTTACAATGTAGAAAGAAATAAAAATCAGGAAAAACCACAGAATTAGAAGCTGTGTCCAAACTTTTGTCTGGTAGTGTAGAAAGAAAATTGTATAGTGTATAAAGAACATTCAAATAAACATACAAATTCCATGAACCACAAAAAAGCCATACTGTGCACAAACCTGAAATTTTGAGTCTTGGACAAGAAGTCAAAAGAAAACTGCTCTAATGTATTTCTGCTTCCAAACTTCTAAAAAACAAGGTGGATAAAGGTTGGGATAAAAGTAAATGAATCCTTACCAGTAGCTTTGGCACAGGAGCAGCTTCAGTGCCATTGTTATATACTGTACATCCAGTAAAGCTCCACTGACGTCAATCCCAGTGTATAAACTGCCTGTAAAGAAGGCAAGACCTGCAGTGATAATTGGCCAGTCGGATGAAAGTGTGAATCTTACGCACATCAACAATCTAAAGACATGCACACAGACGAAGAAGTGTCCAGAGAAAACAATTGCACATCTAGATGCTTACACAATTTATCTTACCATCAGATGTTAAGTATGTGCCGGGGGTGAGCAGCTCCCTACTTTGTTATTTGTCTATGGCTGTCTGAGTTTGTGCTGTGTGTGTTTGAGTGAGAGAGAGAGAGAGACTCAAACACACACACACACACACACACACACACAGTGAGAGCTGGCCATGGTACTGATATGTACCGCAGCTTCTTAAATACGTTTTTTAACAATTAATAATCACACTCCCCAGCATCACTCAGTTGAGGATGGGTTCCTTCTGAGGCTGGTTTCTCTCACAGTTTTTTCTTTTTACCTTGTTTTTCCCCCCATCACATTGTTGTCTTTCACTATTCAGGAATCAATTGAAATTTTTATTTAATATCTGTATTACTTGTAAAGCTGATTTGAATCGAAGTGCAAGTAACATTATTTCAATCTCAGAACAAACCATATTCTTTTAAATTTCTATTTACTGCAAACTTGGGCTGTATCTATCAAATATTTTAGTAATAGAGTATTCTACCAAAAATGTAATCGATTAATCGAGTAATCGGATAAAATGTACTTTTGCTTAATTAAACAGCAATGTAAAATATATAAGAGAAACAAAGATTAATTGGTTTTCTTTTTAGAAAAATCTACTTTTATTTTTTAAATGCAGCCAGCATTATATCAAAAATAAACAGTCATTATTCACAATACAAGGAACAGCTTAAAGTTGACTGAGATGAATTAAGTGCATTACAGTGCCATACATTTTTATTTTAAAGCCTTTTCTCAAATGCAAAAACTTAATAAAAAGGTATTTCAAATAACTTTAAGTATATATATATATATATATATATATATATATATTTAAAAAAAAACTAAGGAACACATTAAAATAAATAATTATACAAAAACACCAAGTTGTGCAACTTAACTTTCAGAGCTAAAAGTTAAAAAATCTACAGCATAACATAAGCCTTTACTGACAATTTCTATCGTTTCTCTTGCTGATTTCTTCTTCTGATATTTTTATCGCTCTCTTCCATTTTGCAGCCCGCAACAGAACGCTCCCTAAATACACAGATAACTGTTTGCGTCTCCTTCCGCTTTGTGCATGACGTAAGCGCTTCTTCTTCGTCGGTGTTTCCTGTCGGCTTGCATCCGGAAACGCGCTGTGTCACGCCAAACAAATAATTGCGCAAAAACATAACGCAAGCTTTTAAAATTAATTAAAAGAAGCATTCGAGGAAGAAGATTTTGCCTCGATCATTTTTTGTAATCGAATTACTCGAGGAATCGTTTCAGCCCTACAGCAAACACAAAATCAATAAATCAAGACACATCAAATTTATTTGAAGGCTATTTTATTGCGGCTCCACTGTAGTGCAACGTGGTCATAGTGCCACCTCACAGCTTCAGGGTCCAGGGTTTGATCCTGGCTGTTACAGGGTGCGGTATGGAGAGCCGCACCACGAGATGTTATAATATCACAAGAGCCCCAACTCAGGGCTTTAGAGGGGGTCAATGAAATAGGAGTATGTGAGAGTGCTTATGATATGCACGGGAAGACCTTTTTCGTTTGGAGATAGCGTGGGATTATTAATTAAAGAATAATCTATAAAGATGGTGGACGGATGATTTACTTTATATTTTCAATTGTTCTGCTGGATTTCAGGGTTGAATCTCAACTAGCATTACATGGAAAGCTAGTGTAGCAATGTAGGGTGTACAATCACTTGTCCCACACACCAAGTAGTACCATTGACCAGAGGGTAGAGAGGGATTTGGGATTCAGCCTTGTGTTAGAAGCTAGTTAGCTTTGTGGAGGTAGACAAAAACCACAAACACTTAATCAATACATGTCATATATGTTTACTTGTGCTCTGAAAAAAACCTTTGTATGTGTACCAAAGAACACCATAGTAAAATGGTAAAGTGAAATTAAGTCTAGACAGAGAGATTTCGCTAACAGAAAACATGGAATGGCAAATGGAATGACAGGACATGTTCACATGTTCAAGACTTTAACGTAACGGTCATGTCATTTTAAAGAACATTTACAAAGTCAGGGGATTTTGTTAAAAGATGATGAGAACAAGCAGTATAACAAAAGTATGAAAACATGTTGGATCCGGCTGAGCATAGAGTCAAAAAACATGTCTGCAGTACTCAGGTGTCACTTTTACATTCTGTGTTTGCATGATTGGATCCTGACAATCATGTACAGAAATTGGTCACAGTTGTTCACAATTTACTCAAGAAATCCCTAGTTTTAGCCAGGTAGACACCCCGGCTTCAAAAAGTAAAAGTCCAATCTATTAACTAAACCAGCTGATTATGAATTCAGCCAGATGGTCAATATATGCTCTCCCACTCCACACAATGAGCATAAGTTTGCCAACCGGATCGAGTACAATGTAAGTGGGACCAAATTTCTTAAACCTTCATTCTGTAGAAAAATGCATTCCAAAGATCAACTATGACGCATATGAAGTGTTTGCAGTGCCATTGAGCCACCTTTCACAGGAATTAACTGCATGACAAGTTCCAGTTAGCCATATGGTAAGTTAGTGTTATAATAATAGTAATAATAATAATAATAATAATAATAGAGACTGACAGTCAATCCCGAAAAAACATATGCCACAATACTGTATGTATATAAATAACAACTTGGTCAAGTTTCCGTTTATACTTCATTTCTAAAATGAATTCCAAAAGTTGATTTGTGTCAATAGTAAATTTCCTTGTAAATCTGTGATGAGTGGGGCAACATTTTACTACATTTTATTGGCTTTCCATGAGAGGTAGGAATTCCAGGCCACAGCAACAACCTGCACAACAGCCAATCTGCAAATAGTGACATTTATAATATGTGAAATTTAAATGTAAAAGTATGTAGCTTTAAAAATGCAAGATACAAGATTATTAAATTGATCTAAAATCGAGAAAATAAATAATTTTACCTGTGATGGAGCGGAATGAAATAAAAATTGGCAATCTGAACAGCAGGCCACAACTGCCAGAAGAAGAGGAAGATGACAAATAATGAATTGATTTAAACAAAATGCAATTGATGCATGGATTCAAATGTACTTTATAAATTATATAAAAAAATAACTGCTAAGTGCCAAAACTTCAGTAAACCTTTTCTATTGGGTCTTTCCTCAAAATATTACACCTGTAAATGAAATCTGATCATATTATCTGCATTTTGATGACATTAATTTCCAATAAAACAGAATTATGAGTTTTGTGTTAGTCAGGAGATCTTCGTACACAATAGATTTTAGAATTTAAAGGTTTGCTTTTGGGGGACCTTTGGTAGAGATGGGTTAAAAAGACGATTATGAAAAATATCTTTGTGGTTATTTATCTTGGTCTCACAATGAAAACAGAAAAATACTTTTTAAAAAAACTTTAAAAGAAGAAGTAATTTTAGAAAATAAATGTTTCTCAAAATGTAAAAAATATCATATGATTGGAGATTTTCAAAAGGCAGAGACATTTTGGTCTCACCAAGTGCACCTCCCATATCAATGGTTTGTTCAGCCCAGGGGTGTCAAACTGGATACAGAAAGGGCCATGTGGGTGCAGGCATATTCATTCCAACCAGGCAGAAGATTCTGGATCCAGTGACACCTCTGGTTTAGAAGGTGTGCCAAAAGAAAGCTTTTTTCTATCCTGTAACTTTGACGACAACCAAATTTTATGAACAAATTGGACAAAGAGATGAAAATAGGGCAATATGGAAAAGAAGCTAATCCCCAGGTTGGCCAATTTTATGATGATGTGGGTCTGTTTATCCTCTAAATACCATGAAATGCATGTTAGACTCCACACTATCATGTGGAGATTTTAGATTAACACCTGTCCCCCTTTTCCCAATCTAATTTAATTGTAGCCAATTCTCAGCTTCCAACCAGAAAAGGCAAAGGCTATCACTTTTCCTCTGAAACACAGTAAGCCAAGCAACTGGATCTTTTTCGAACTGTTGCTATATCTGAGGATGGCGTAACACTCTGTGTCTCTCCACCTGCTTCTATGAGCTCACAGATGCCCATGATAGGCTAGTGCCAATGTGATTGATAGGGGAGAAAGGAGTATGATGCCGCTCCTTTACCTGAGAGCCCAGTCAGGCATCTAGGACTGATTCTTATTTTTAGAGCTCTGGTGATCCATCACAGATGAAAAAAAGTTTATTTCTACATCTTCCTGCATCTCTGAATGATGCTAGAATCAACCCAGTGCTTTATATTGCACATCACTTCAAAAACAGAAGCCTGGCCCTGCTGATTAGTCCCAATCCCAGCTGATCTTCCAGTTCATTTTTTGTGATGCTACAGCTTTAGCACTAATTAACTGTCGCAGGTATGTGATGGGGGTTCTCTCATTTCACACAGATCCTGTATCGAGCCTGTCACTACCTCTGATCATGGATTAAAGAGGAGTCAACATCGATCCCTAATTCTGTCCCCGTTGGAACTGTGATCAGAAGTAAGGTAGAGTAAGCATGAGAAAACACAATAAACGCAAGACAAAGATATAGTACAAAACCAGATCCTAAATACCCCAATTATCAAGAATGAACAATAACAAGGAACACGCAATAAGGACATGTAACTCAAGGCTTATGGAAAGCCCCTTCTGGAACTTCTCTAACAGATTCACAAACTTTCTAGTGACACTGTACTTTTTTTCTAAAGTAGATTTGATGCGTGATGTCAAATGTAGAAGAAGGCAGATGTAAAAATCTGGCCAAGGTTTCCCAGGCTGCCTTAAAATTTTAAATAATTTATTCACCTTTACCAAAGGTGGCAATAATACTGAGGCTAATTGTAAGAAAAATATATACACAAATTTTTAATATATTATACTTACATAGTAATTGGTGATCAAGGCATCCATATAGTCCTAATGGGAGTGCAAAACAAAAAAGTGTTATTTAATAGTACATGTATTAGAGGTACTGAATATAACCTTTTTTTACCCATGTTATACTAAATCTAATCCATGTTTTCCAAGTGTTTGACAGCAAAATAGAAATCCTAACAACCACTGCCTCATCAAGTGCCTTATAAAAACTCTCTCCTTTACAACAGGAGGCTTTTATTTGAAATAGATTTTTTAAAGGTCAACTGTGAAAGACTGGTTGTATATAATAAATTATTATCTTATTTTTTTATGTCGACATCTAAAAATGTGTTGTAAAAGACATCAGGTGAGATACATCAAGTTTCATTTACTGAGTGTAATGTCACAGCAATTTAGTCCCACAAGGATAGACATATTAAGAGCAAATGAGAACGCAATATGTAACATTTGCCTCAGTCATATTTCAGCATCCACTGTTCAAAAGATTGAGTCAGGCCTTCATGATCGAATTGCAGCAAAGAAACCATTACTTTAAAAGATCAACAAGCAATAGAGATTTCTGTGGGGTAAGTAACACCTGGAATTGACATTAGATTGGTGGAAAAACTGTCCTTCGGTCTGATGAGTCCAGATGAGTCTTTGTTAAATGTAGAGAGGATGAACAGACAGAACAGTTTCTGAATGCGTGGTTCTCACTGTGAAGCATGGAGGAGGAGGTGTACTGGTGTGGAGGTGCTGGTTAATTTGTTAGTTACTTAGTCAAAATTGAGGGCACAATTAACCAGGACATCTACCAAAGCATTTTGCAGTGACATGCCATCCCATCTGGTTTGCACTTAGTCATTTGTTTTCCAACATGACAATGACCTCAAACACACCTCTAGGTTATGTTGAGCTATGTGTGCAAGAAGGAGAGTGCTGCATCAAAATAACTTGGCCCCACAGTCACCCCATCTAAATCCAACCTTGATCATTTGGGATGAATTGGATCGACGAGTGAAAAAGAAAAAGCAGCCAAAAAGTATTAGACACCTCTGGGAACTCCTTGAAGATTGTTGGGAAACCACTCCAGGTCATTACTTCGTGAGGCTGACTAAGAGAAGGCCAATAGTGTACAAAGCCGTCATCAAAGCAAAAGGTGGTTTTCTGGGTGGTATAACACATTTTTAACTATATAATTCCATATTTCTTCAAATTTCAGTGTCTTCAGTATTAATATACAGGGTGGGCCATTTATATGGATACACCTTAATAAAATGGGAATGGTTGGTGATATTAACTTCCTGTT
>JAQMYJ010000012.1:30524275-30534424 GCA_030014305.1 Clarias laeviceps | reverse complement strand
CCACAAACAGGAAGTTAATATCACCAACCATTCCCATTTTATTAAGGTGTATCCATATAAATGGCCCACACTGTACAATGTTAAAAACAATAAAAAAAAATTAAAAAAAACTTTGAATTAGATGATGTGTCCAAACTTTTAACTGGTACTAATCAGAAATTGTAACATATACAATATATTTACATAACCATAGGAACTGTAATAAATTCAACTGGTATAGACCAACTGGACAAGTCCCACACTAACCCTCTTTAGCTTAGCTACATTCCCTTCCACAGTGAGCCCATTGAGAGTTCCACAGATTACTAAGAATGTTCCAAGAAAGCAGGGCGCAAAGCACACCTGTAAAGAGAGAAGTACAGTCAGGTCCACAGATAATTGGACATATTAATTTGACATTGACATGCATATTATTTTTGCTGTTTAACTCAGCATATTTGAGTTATTAACATACAAATCAAGTCAACAATGTTAAAATAATAGCACCCCCTTATACCCTAAAGGGACCAAAGGTAAGCAAACAAAAGGCTACTCAAACATTTGATGGTACTGTAAGTTGCAGATTATTCACTTATTATTTCAACTTCAGAAAATCAAATAAAAGGCCCAAAGTCTATTTTAAGTCTAGCATGAAACCAGGTCAATTTATTTACAGTATAAGATTGCCAAAACCGGTGGGATGAGCTCTGATGTCTGCTAAAACTCAATCAAATGCTTTAAGAATCAGTGGTTGACACTTTAAAGTGCAAATGGACTGTGAGCCAAATCAAAAGCACACAATACTTTAATCCAAAAAAGTCAGCAACTAATGTTTGCAGCTGCAAAGGACTATCAGACCATCATCAGAAAAAAAGCAAAGTGATGTCTATGGTTTCAGACTTCAGACCAAATAATACAAATTACTATTAACTTATTAACTTACAGTAACTTATAAACTGATTACATTTACAAAATTTCTAACTGTGCAAAGTTGCTTGTAATATAAATATAAACAGATCGGGCTCAATTCAGTTGTGCCGTGAATATACCTGTAGACATAATAGAGTTGGACAGATAATTGTACCTGGTCAATTAGCATTTTCTTTAGTGCAGTAGTTTTGGTTGTCCCAATGACAAGTCTGTCTAGTACTCTGTACCATCCACCAATAACTGGTCCCTGTAGTAGACAAAATATTTATTTATATACACACCAGTCTACACACTACACACACTATACCATTGGCATGGATGAACCTTAGGTGCCCATGATTCTGTCACCAGTGTGCTGGTGATCATTGTATATAAACACTCACATACAGTCTTTACACCTACTCATTTAATGTAAACCTTAACTGGCTTCAATTCACAGCACTGGTAATGACATACTGCACTTTTATATAATGATTACAGTGTGTAGTTTAAACATACCTAAAAAGACAAAAAAAAATGTTTTCTAAAATACTTTCCTGAAAGATTCATAAATGTATAAATAAATAGACTTGCAACAAATAAGAAGCCAATGCTCATCATCTTGGTGGTGCGTTTAATGCTGTGATTTTTCAAGCCACGTCTCTCAATCAGCTGTTGGGAGATGATATCCCCCACGCCCATCAGAGAGCCTGTAGGATAATAGAGAGA
This sequence comes from Clarias laeviceps, assembly GCA_030014305.1. Lineage (NCBI taxonomy): Eukaryota > Metazoa > Chordata > Actinopteri > Siluriformes > Clariidae > Clarias > Clarias laeviceps. The sequence continues at coordinate 30,532,807 of JAQMYJ010000012.1, read as the reverse complement.
GAAGGAGAGAGAGGGAGTGAGAGAAAAAGAGAGGAAGAAAGAGAGAGAGAGAGAGACTTGAACAACTAATTTTTGCAAACAAAGTTTGGATCTTTTAAGATGTTGCTGTCTCACAGCTCCAGCTTTCCTGGATTTATCTAAAGGTTAGTTTACGGACTGTTTTTCACTTTACTGTTGCATCCTCCAGTCTCCTCCTTTCCAGTCTCCTCCACTTTCTGAAATTTTTTGTGGATAAGATTTCCACTGATTTGCTGGTCTTAGTTTTCCACCCATCATGGTTATTACTGATCCTCCTATTTTGTCTTTTTGTCAAGCTGTCTTCCAGCAGTTTGAACCTGTTACTTTTTCTTATCTTTCTGACATAGTGAAACAACTACGTCCTACAAATTGCCCCTGTGATAGTATTCCTGCAAGCTTACTTAAGAATGTTTTTGATACTGTTGGGCCAAGCGTTGTATATTTGGTTAACATATCTCTCAGCTCAGGATGTGTACCAGCTGTTTTTAAGCATGTCACTGTGCAACCACTTTTAAAAAAGAAAAATTTAGATTCCTCAATTTTGTCAAATTTTAGACCTATATCTAAACTCCCCTTTTTATCTAAAATTTTGGAGAGAGTTGTTTTTAATCAACTTCAATAATTTTTAGATGTACATTGTATTTTTGAAGTATTTCAGTCTGGATTTAAGCCTCGACATAGTACAGAAACTGCTCTTCTAAGAGTCACTAATGATCTTCTTTTAGCTGTTGACTCTGTGTTGAAATTTTTAAGTCATTACTTAAGACACACTTATATTCTTTGGCTTTTTATTGAGTTGAGTTTTTGAGACATTTTGACAACTTTTAATGTATTGATTGATTGTGTGTGATTATGTTTTTTGGCATTGTGAAGCACTTTGGTCAACCATGGTTGTTCTTTAAATGTGCTATATAAATAAACTAAACTAAACTCCTCCTATTGAAGCAGGCAGCTTCACTACATGAAATTGCCAAGAGGTGTATGGTAAAATCATGCCTTCCCCCTTTCTTTACCAGGATGAGTTTCAGACCCATTGTGACACTGACCAGGACAGACTGTGACCATGATAAAACACTTACTGAATGAAGGAATGATATTCTGATAGTAAAATCAGGCTATTAAGTCACCTTATATGGTCATTACATTAATTCAACTTTGATTTTTCACTTTCTGTTCACAGAAACATGGGGACCTTCGAAGGTTTGTGTGATAATTTTACATATTAGCTGAACACAAACAATATAAATAAATTTAAAAAACTGTGTTTTGTTAAATTAATTATTTATTCATCAGCAAACAAGGTGGGGCCATTCAAATTTGGTCCCTAATGGCCAAGCTGGAAGTGACAGTGGCATGGAAAAACCTTGAGTGGAACCAGAACCTTTGCACTCAGTTGCCTACAGCTTCACATTTAACCATGTCTTGTTTCCCTGCGATATAAATATGTTGTTCAAATATGTCGAATCCCATTGCACATTACCATTGGAAATCTGCCCACTGTGAAGCATTGAATCTACCAGAAATATTACAGAAAAAGAAAAGAAAAAGTATTTTATTGTTATCCCAACATTAAGCATGCTTAGATAACTTTTCTCTTATTTTCTGCATATACCCCTCAGAAGAACAACAAAGCCAACCATCACAACTAGGCCTGAGGAGTTTCCCCACCAAAAGCTCTGGATGACAAAGAAGGCCCAAACATTCCTCAGAAACTGCAACATTACCCAGAGGTCAGATGACAAAGCTCGGTCCAACTCTGAGAGTAATGGCTACAGCATATAACTAATTACTAAAGCAGCAACAACAGCCCAGTAAACACATTACCTAACAGCTGTTTTACTTATAGTACTGTGTAAATTCTTGGGCACATACAAAAATATGGCAAATGCAAAAGATGCTTTTGAAAACATTTCTGCATAAAATAAACTTCTATAAAGAGCAATAAACAGTAATAAAATAAACAGTCAATATTTGGAGTGAAAACTCATTTCTTAAAATCAGGAGTTTTAGACACAGATTTGTGCAGTTCTATAAGAAAACAGCTGTCAGGTTTTACTGAGCTTGCTGGAGAATATGAGATCTTCTGGTAACTTTGTCACACTCGCTCCTTTCTGGTTTTATGCAAATCCCAGGAGCGTACATTAGGTTTTTTGTTTCCATCTGAAAACTGGTCTGTCTTCTACTGTATTTGTTTTCTTTACAGGCATGCATATATTCTCCTGCAATGTTATTTATTTATTATTTAAGTTATATATGAAAATACTGAATGATTTTATACATAATTATACAGACAGGATAAACAAATATACCAAAATTGGTACAGCATAAAATATGGTGTCTAAGATTTTTGCACAGTATTGTATATTGGATCGGGATATTTAATAAATTGTGATGCCAACAAAATCACAATACAAATCAAATCGTCACTAGGTACCATGATAATATTATATCAGCTGGTCCCTGATGATTCCCATCCCTAATCATTACAATGTCTACAGAAACACACCCACACCCAGAGCTGAAAAATTAGCAAAAAGTTACAGCTGCCCTGCAACGACAGTAATTCCGTATTTAGGTCTCATTTAGCGTACCGTACTTTAAATAATTAAAGCAATAGAACTACTAATTGATTTATAATCTACTAAGGTGTATAATCTACAAAGGTGTTTCTCTACAAATAGCATAAACATAAGTCAGTTTTCGTAGTACTATTCAATTAGTGATAGGAACTGTAAAAATGGCCATGGCCAGTGTTTATGTATTTAGTTAGTTGGTATTAAAATAGTACAACTCAAATATTAAGGGGAGCTCTAGGACAGATCCTTCTTGATATTTACAGGATTGTCCCTGACCAAATGTCACGGTTTACAAAGGTCATCGTGTCTTAAAAGCAGACCCTGGCGAGTAAATTTAGTACCTCTTGTGTGATGTAACCTTTCTTCATATGGCAGAGAAGAACTAATAATCCAGAATAAAACCCTGGATGTTGATTTACTGGCTTATCTTATTAAAGTAGATCTATTCCATCCAATGTATTTTGCAAGCAGGAACAAGAGGAGAAAAGGCAGCAGCAGTATAAAGAAGACAATATTCAGACATGTGTCTCTCACTCTCTTGTCCTAACAAATATTAATGAGCTGAGAATCTTGTTAAAGAAAAGTTTGGTAAGCAATCAGCAGGGGGCTTCTCTGAACATCTTTATATTAGTATTATATTATATTATTCATATTATTCTGCAAACAGTCATTGAATTATTACAGTCATCAGAGTTATTTAGAATATCTAATGGTAGTAGGTGAAGTTGATTGGACTTCTGTTGTTCCCATCACGGGTCATCATTACGTTATATTTAACGCAAATTATATTTATCTCATTATACACCTGAGCAGCTGAGGGTTGCTCAAGGCCATAGCAGTTGTAGATTACTGGTACTGGGGTTTGAACCAGTGACCTTCTGATCAATGTCTTAACCATTTAACTACCCCTGCCCCCATCAGGAAAGTGTGTAAACCGTGAATTATCTGTTTTTGGGCAAACTTGTCTATTGTACGTAAAGTAGAATACATTGAATTAAATTAAAATCCATCACCATTAACTGGGCTATTCCAGCGTTATGAATGTGATACTTAGACTCGAATTGGTAAACAAAAAGTTTCAGATTAAGGACCAGCTTAATATCAGTTTATAAACATTTACATAGTGAAAATATACACAATTTTAGCAGCGATATGGATGTGATATTAAATGGACAAACATTTGTGAGAGTGCAGGTCTATTATAAACTTGTACAATGAAAGAGACTTGAATAAAAAGGGGGAGATTTTAAAATATGTCTTTTTTTTTTCTTGAATAACTGCCAAAATGTGAATCATGATTTTTCGCCATGGGAATTGGGATCACGATTCTCTCACACGATTCCGCTTCTCTCTCTCTCTCTCTCTTTTAAACCAAATACATGTACGTACTGCAATTGCAAGTAACAAAAAATGTGCTGTATACAAAGAACTTTAAACTCCCTTGTACAAAAAAGGTCTATTTTAGAACCCTTAAAAGAAAAAGCTGTTGAACATGAAAAGTATGTTAGCAATAATAAAAATAACTAATAAATAGCACAGAAGCATAACAGCTAGAATCAACTATGTAACAGCTTATATCTCTGTGTAACAGAGCTAGATACAGAACATACTTCTGATTAATACTGAATTTATTAAATCACATTTTTATTTTTCACAATTTTTTCCTCTCTTACCTTATAATTTTCCTGCCTCTTTTGCTTTCTGGTGCTCAGCATCAAACTTTTATGTATAACTTATGTGAAAACATTTACTCCATATAAGCAGATGTAGTATTTTAGAGCATTAGTATGATTTGGTAGGAATCCAATGAATCTGCTTTTCTTTAATGTTAATGTTGACTTTTGAGCGGAATTGACCAGCTATAAAAAATGTAAAAAAAAAAAAAAAGCATGGACACTTTAAACCATATAAACAAATTTTCCGTGCCATGTTTAAATAATGCACCGATGATGACAACATACTCAGAATAAATCGTTCTCATCAGGAGGATGGCACCCAGCTGAAGGGGGTTTGGTAGACTGCTGAAATCAGCAAAACCTTCTCCACTCCCTGTCCTTGAAGAAATGCTTCTGTTGGCTAGAGGCCATGACTGACGCATTTTGCATTCTGGGTGAAATTATCTATGATCAATCTGGCACACACCTCACCTCAGCATGCTAACTGATCCACATGGAACAAAGCAAAAACACCATTTAGTTGATGAGACTTGTGACACGTAAAATCCCGTTGCATGTGCTCTTTGCATAGCATTGATATTTGAACTACAGATAACATAGTTAAAATATAACTAGTTTCACCATACCTGATGAGTTTTCCTAAATCCTTTCAGGTTTTTTTGTTTTTCCCCCCTCTACTGTTATAATGATAACTGCGAACAGGACAGTTTAATTGGTTACTAAAATAAAATCCACATATTTGTACAATACAACAATGTACAAGACAAAACCAAAATGTGTCTACATTCACCTGCACGAGTCTCATGCTTTTCTGTGTTTTGAGACGCATCCATACACAGTAGGGAAGCATAATTCTTGCCAAAATGTGAATCATGATTTTTCGCCATGGGAATTGAGATCACGATTCTCTCACATGATTCTGCTTCTCTCTCTCTCTCATTTAAACCAAATACATTTACTGCAATTACAAGTAACAAAAATGTGCTGTATACAAAGAACTTTAAACTCCCTTGTACAAAAAGGGTCTATTTTAGAACCTTTAAAAGAAAAAGCTGTTGAACATGAAAAGTATGTTAGCAATAATAAATAAAAATAAGTAATACATAGCACAGAGGCATAACAGTTAGAATCAACTGTGTAACAGCTAATATCTCTGTGTAACAGCTAGAACCAATCCCTCAGGTTTAAAGTTAGTTATATCCCTATTAGAGCTGTACATGCATGTCTCTGTTCATGGAGTAGCATATGTGTGTCTGTGCATGCATGCGCATGTATGAGAAATTTACTGTATGCTGATAAAAATAAAACCGATATAAACTAATGCTTGTGATGATAAACACAACAGTAGGAAATGCAAAAGTTTGACACATGTGCATTGAGGTATCAAAAGAAGGCAACCAGATTGTGTCCCCCTCCAGCCTATGGTTGGCTGGAATTGAGCGAGTACATCTTACAGGAAAGAAAGTTGAAATACAGTTTGAATGAGAGTTTGATGGCGCAAGTGAGCAAAAATAAAATCAGAGCACAAAACATGCTCAGATTATGCTCAGTTTTTTTTGGCACGAAAATATCTGCATACTGCTCCAACTCCACCAATTAAACTGATTAGCTTGTTTAGAAGAGAAGTAGTTGAGTTGTATAACTGAATCATTATAACTGAATCATTCTCTAATCTGATGGTGAATAAAAAATTATTAAAAAGGAAAAAAAAAGTTATCTGGGATTGCTGTCAAGTAAATAAGTGACTGCATGTGAATGCAGCGTGATCTGAATGATGGGAAATACACGCAAGTGAATCGGCTTCATTCTGAAATTAGATTTTGTGCGTGTATGAATCAAGATTGTTTTTTTTTCTTTTCTCGATTAACCCTAATTCAAAGACAAAAAAAACCTTCAAAACTTATTAATGATTTGATCACAGTTTATATTAATAATATTAGTCACCCATTAATATAAACAAAGCAATTAAAATTCAAGAATATGTGTAAGAGGAACTATTGATTTCTTATATACTATCTAGACAAAGTTCATGAAAACAGCATTCTATCAGGGAATCTTGATTTAGTTTTTACTGCCATCTACTGACAGAGAGGTGCAAATGCATAAATAAAGTTAATCCATCCAGGAAAACAAGATTATGATAAAAAAAATTGTGGAAAAGAAGACTTTTACTAAGACTGACCCTTTTTAAAAAAAAATTCTGTTCAGGTTGGATTTAAATGTTGGTAACTATGACATATGACAAAATAAACATGGAAATATAATGAATTAAATTATATTAAATAAATAAGTTTTTTCTGTGTTTTCAAATCTCTCTCTCTCTCGCTCTCTTTTAAAAAAGCATCATTAAATAAACCATGTAGTCTGATTTGGTTAATGTCAAGGTTAACTTAAGTTAATGTAGTGTGTAGAAAAAAACAAAAAAACAAACAAACAAACAAACAAACAAAAAACAGTAGGACAGAGTAAACCAGTGGGCTGGAGCCATTCTTACCAGCTGTTATTATTTGCACAGTCCATGGTTTTTTGGTCATTAACGCCTGGTAAGATCTCCAGAGACTTGATATACTCATCTTTCTCTTTAAAGCAGAGCAGCTGAAGATCGATAAATCACTGTAGGGAGAATATGGGAAAGACACTGCATTTTCAAAATGGGGAAAAAACAAACAAAAACAATACAAAAAAAAGAGAGAAAAAATACCCGACTGCACGTGGAGCAGTGTTAAAAAAACATTGCACGGACACACAGTGTGAGACTTTAATGAGTCTCAAACTACAGAATAAAACTTTACTGAATGTTCAGTGTGTATGTCATAGCTACATTAAACATTATACTATTATAAGCTAGTATTATAGAACTTGTCATTTATTTTGGCCTCTGATAAAAAAACCTAAATATGATATTTTGAAATTAGGGTATCAGACATTTTATATATACACTCACAGGTGCATCTCAATAAATTAGAATATCATTGAAAAGATGATTTATTTCAGTAATTCTCATATATAGATTCTTTGCACACAGACTGATATTTTACAAGTCTTTATTTCTTTTAATTTTGGCTTATAGATTATAGAAACCCAAAACTCAGAAAATTAGAATATTACTTATGTTTTAATATACATTATGGCCCAAATCAGTGTATTTTAAATAATTAAGATACTAAATACCATCCATTCGCTGCTAAATATGGACACAGGCTGTGCAGTTGATTTACTGACTTTTTATTAGTAAAGTGAACATATAACTAGCACACAAAACCGTCATTACACAATCACCTCTAACTTTTAATGTTGAAGGCATAACATGACAGTTTATAATGATCTACACTACAGATAACACCCAAGTAACATTGTGCCCTTGTTTAAATTATCATTAAATACTGCCAAAGAAATAACTCGTCCTACCTTCGTACTGTATAATCTACGCTCCCCTGTTGAAAGTAACGCTCTCCTAAATAACTCAAACAATCAGTTACTGATTTACTGCAGTGTGGTGTAGCCTGAGCGCTAACCCGGCTAGGCTAGGCTAAGCTAGGCTAGGTAGGACACAGTCTGTAGGATTAACCGCATCAGAATTTAAGTTCGTGTTCTTTAACCAAAGGCAAACGGGGAAGTATGAGCCACTTTAACCCGTTATGTTGGGGGAAAAAAATAACACGCCCGGGACAAACAGGGTGTTCTTGACCTCTCTAAAAGGGCTAAACGACCACGTACACATGTACCGAGAACGGCTTTTAAACCCGGAAGTTTGGCTCTCGGAGACCCCGCCCACTTTTGTTCAGCAGTGGTCTGGAAGGAAAAGCTTCTCCATGTGAAGGCATGTGAAGGCCATGTCTGAAGGGTCAGTCAGTGTCAGAATCAGAAGGACTGCAGAGTCTTATATTATGGACGAGGATTAGGGCCACCATAAACTATTTGTTTGAGTTCAGAATGTTTTTTTCTTTTTCAGAAATAAAAATGTCAGAATTCTGATATTAATGTTCCCTTCCTTCTTCATTCATCTACTGTTAGAATTATTATATATATATATATATATATATATATATATATAAAGGAGTTGTTTCTACTCTTGCTCTCTTCCTCATAGATCTGATATTAACGTGATAAATCTTTCCTGCTGCTATCTTCCTGTCTCCTCTTGCATCTGCTCTTTAAGGTGTGAACGCTCCCACGTTCACCTTCCCATTCTCTCTTTATGTCTCTCTCTCCCTCTCTCTCTCTCCCCCTCTGTCTCCTTCCCCCTCTCGCCTAACTCGAGC
>JAQMYJ010000012.1:30498239-30512045 GCA_030014305.1 Clarias laeviceps | reverse complement strand
TTACTGAAAGTAAAAACAGTTGAAAGTCAGAGGACGTTTCTTTTTTTGCTGAGTATATATATATATATATATATATAGCCTATATATAGGCTATATATCACTTTTTATTAGTATAAGAAATTACTTATTCTTATTTATTAATAAGAAATTACAGAATTTTCTCTCATATTTATCTGGCTTCCACGTCAATCACTATTCAAGGAATTAACTAACAATCTGCTGACCGTTAATAAGACTCGTTGAGAATGGTCCAATCACATGAGCACAAATATTTAAAAACAATATTGATTCGCTAAGAACAAAAGTGGGAGGGGTCAGGGTGCACAGTGCTGCACCCCAAGGATGATTTGAAAAAATCCAATTAGAGCTCAACCTCAAATCACATGCTTTTCAAAAATGTACATGCCTACAAGACACTCGTTTGTCTGACGCCCCGCGTACACAAACACAAATGAACGTAATACAGTTTAGATTTTTTTTTATTGTAAATAAATTATATTAAGAAATGCAGCAGAATATTCTGACTAAATGATGTTATTTCATTATTAAAATGAATAATTATTATGTTTAATAATTACATGTTAAAGTAACGTTCTTCTCTGCCTAACTTTAAGGGGGCGGCGCCCCAGCGCCCCTTATTGACCGGTCGCCACTGATAATATCACTGATTTACATAAAAATTTATCAGCTTATTGTTAGCTTTAACCTTTTAACTATTTCTACAAATTATTTTTCCGTCAATGATGGGTACTTATGCTTGTTTTAAATGAATCTCCCTGGAATGCCCCTTTGGTGAAGTGCATTTCTCTAACCAATCAAAACACAGAAACCAGAAATGGCTGGAAGAAACAAACACTTTTTAAACTACATACGTTTTGGACATTATAAAGCATATAATGGAATTATCTTTTCCAAGGATCCATGGATCTGTTGCTGTTAAAAGCCAATACACACTACAGTTAGCAATATTAGTGTGCTTAAATACAGCAAACACGCTTAACAAACATCACATTTAATATAGTAATACTTACAGGTTTAGGATCATCACCTGAGCTTTAAACCAGCTTTCAGGTGAGATGTAAACAAACTTTCTCCTTCACTGAGAAAAAATATAACCTGGCCACTTCTGGGAAGACCAAAACTAAAGAAATGTCCAAATTCAAAGAGATCATTGTTAGTTTAAACCTTTACAGTACTATTCCACTCTCTTAACATCTGGACTGAAAGAAGGTAAACCGTGATTGGGTGTTTCAATTTGTAAAGGAAACAACCAATAAGAATTTACCCCTCTCCAGTCTCTGATTGGCTCAGAGAAGTTGAGAGAGTGTGTACATTGCAAGTATTTGCATTAGTTTTAGAAGGTATCCAAACCAAGTTGATATTTATACTATGTATTGGGGTGTCAAGGGTGGATACCACACAGAGGAGTGCGTAAAAAAACCCATTTTGTGCTGAGACCCAACCTCACTTCTCAGGATTATACGCCTTCCAGATGAGAGATGAGTGTGCCCAAATAATCGGTTTTTAAGTCAAGCTTGCACATACCATTTATTTTGAGGGCAGTGAGGTGGTGAAAATAGAACCTTGGGAAGAACAACGCCTACTGCGCTTGCTTGGGAATTAACTTTTTACCCTTTTTCAGATATTCGAGGTTTTCATAGCTAGTGTAAATCATAGTAGGATCATGTTCTGCTCCTTCCAGCTAGTGATGCCACTTTTTAAAAGTCAGATTTATAGCTAAGTGTTTTCGGTTTCCAGTGTAATAACTGCATTCAGATGAAATTGCTGAAGGGGAAAAGAAGGCTGTAGGGATTGGGTTTAGGTTGCGTAGGCTGTAGGTTGGGTTTTCCCCCAGTCTTTAAGTCAAGATAGCCTTAACCCCAGTTTCTAATGCCTGCATCTTAACGATAGAACATCAAAGTGCTAAAAATGTAGCAATGGAGAAATCTTGTGAATGCCTTGAGATTTTTTTATTTATTATTATTTCATAAGTGTTTACATGGATTTTTTTTATATAAAGGAGGTGAGGGTTGCTGCAACTGAACTGAATGCACAGATAAACTAATATAAATTTGATTTATTACCAAATCACTGGAGTTCCTTTACATTTCATGGAGTTGGCCGTTCCTTTACCTTGACTTTGTCAGTGATGATTTTAATCTTTTTGATATATACCCCAGAAAGGGTATTTGGTGGACATGGAATTCACACCTTTCTCCTTTTTCATATAATAAAACTGTGTTTTCAAAAGTTTATTCAGTACTTCTTTCAGATGGTGGACATAAATTTGGACAGGAAGGGAAGTGGATAAGGATATAAACTAGTAAGTGAGGGCATATTTTCTTAGCATATCGTACCAGATATCACTGTAAAGATGGAGGATGCTTTAGAGAGCTCATAAAGCATGATGAAGGAGTTTCAGTGGCTTTCATGTTCACGGACTGCTAGGATGAGAGGCAGGAGAATCACAACGACCATGACAAAGTATAAGTCCTTATCTTTTCTCTTGGACAAAGAAGAAACCAATGCATTCTGGTTGTGGATCTTTAGTTATATATTCTTTCATACATTTTATTTTGCTCTAGAGTGGAAACTAAAATGATTTCAGAGGGAAGAGAAGCAAAGAATGAAGGAGCAAATCTGTAGGGACCTGCCTGATCCGTCTTGATGTCATGAGAGGTGTTGTTCTAAATAAAATATTAATGTATAAATATTTCATTCATTTTTTTAAATTTATATCCCAAAGTTTATTTCTGTAAAGATGATTTGTGACAATGTTCATAGTTGAAAGTAATATACAAATAAAACTGAATTGAATTAATTAATAATTGAATTGAATTAATAATTGAGGTTACCCACTGAATTAGGCTTTGCTGCAAACATCCTGAAAAACAGCATACATGGGTAGACTTTGTGAATTGGAGTTTTATGCTGGGTTCTCAATGGTCATGATAATGGAAAAAACATTTTATACCATTTAATATGGGTGAAAATGCTCATGTTTACAGTACATAGTTCCTGTTTTTGGATTATTTTATGGGAGTTTCTTGCCTCTGTCAATATTTAAACACTGGTAGTGAAAGTAGAAACAAAAACATCCCTGAATTGACATAAGGAAGAAACCTTGAGAGGAACCAGACTCAAAAGGGTACCCATCCTCATTTAAGTGATACCAGACAGTGTGACGATAAGTATAACTATAGTATAACTACAGTCTCTAACGTCAAAAGTGCAATTGACTGATAGGGACTTAAGTACAAAACTGTTCATGTCAATTTCAGTCCTAATTTAATTAAGTGATTGCTGTCATAAGCCATCAAAGTGATGTATCAATGAATTCTAAGCCAACTTCTAACTGTTAAGTTTAACTGCCCTCAGTTATCACATGAATCTATAAGCAGACCATATATGATGAATCAGCAGCAGTCTCCATATGATGAAGTGTCATGAAGGTCAGGGTGCATTAGGCAGGTGTAGCTCAGGAGTGCCTGATGTTATAATTATTGCTTGTATTTTTTGGTTATATTGTTTTTTGTACTTAGGTAAAGGAGCAAATCTGTAGGGACCTGCCTGATCCGTCTTGATGTCATGAGAGGCGTTGTTCTGATCAATTCAATGTGATTATTTTTGACAGTTTAAAAAAAGTGGAAAGACTACTGTTGATATTATGCCTATAATAAATTCTTATTTATAAAAAAAAAGGTTTTTATTTATGGGGCAGAACTGGAAATGCACACACATCAACAATAGGCTTAGAAATCTGGCTAAGAGAGGTTGAGTGGTCCATGTTATTCAAGAAGGTGTGGGTAATTGGGAACAGTTGTGTGTAGGAATAAAAAGAATATTTCATCACAGTTAACAGTAAGAGGCCTTAAGATAAGTTATGTAGCTATAGAAATTCCTCTTTCCTTAAGCTTTGTGTTACAATACACACACACACACACACATCAATAACATTTTTGTGGTATACTATAACTTCGCACTGTCCACGAGTACAGCCTAGATTTTTTTGTAAATTCATATATATATATAACATTTTTATAAGATAAAATAAAAAATTAAATGTTTTGATATCCATGGAAATATCAGAGTTTTACCTGTCTCCAGATACTAATCTATGCCATATGGGAACTCCATATTGGAATTGCTGCTTCAGTGCATTCCTGAGAAGCCGTCTGTTAGTGTCATTGGACATCTGGGTGAAAAGGGCTGATTTAGTGCTCAGTCCATTCTTTTGTGGCATTACTTATTGTGTAAAAGTTTTTAAGGACTATAGAAAATATAAAACCCTTTCACACATGCTTTCCACATTTTGAAACCTTTTTGGATATTTCCACTTCTTTTCAGATGTAACTCCCAGAACTTGACTAAATTTCCAATTTAATATTGGTGAAATTTTTTTTTGCATCAGACCTGTCTGGTACTACATCCCTCAGTAGTTGGACGCTTGCAGTGTGAAATGATTATTGAATTTTGGTGTTTACGAGGCTGCTCTTAAATAACAGACAGATTGTATAGTTTTATTTCTGTATTTTAACCTTTGTCACTAAACATCTTAAATTGAAGATGGCTAATTCACTCATATCCACACAAAAGAAACTAGGTTAGCCTTTTGACTAATCTTAACATACTATTCTGAAGAGATGCTTTATCGTGTGTTACAAGCTATTGTTAGCAACATTAACATCACAGCGTGCTTAGCATCATTAACAAATCCAGCTCTGACTTTTCCCTTGTTCAGAAAGCAGTCTGTGATGACACATAAAAACTTTTGGGATAGCTGTCGGAACATTTCCACCATAAATAAATGATATCCATTCATCTTCTTCCCTTTCTCAGAGCATTTACTCTGCCTTGCTTTTGGCACTGACATCCTATAACTCTCTCAATGGTCTAATTCATAATATAATTACTGTGGTGTCTTTTGTGTCTGTTTTGGGCAAATACAGAGTCCAGAGGGTAGAGCTGATCCCCATGTTTTCTTTTTTGGAAAATTGTGTGCATCATGAATCTCAGGAAAAAAATATACAAATTAAGGGAAAAAACAGGAGCTTTTGCATGTCGAATAGTGACCCGTGTGACTGTCCAAAGTGATCATACCATAAATTTTGCATAATAGGTGAGCTTAAGTGATCTCTGATCAGGGTCATCTGTGACTATATTTCTTCTATGAAGTTCCTTCTAGGTTTTAATAATATTGGAATAGTTTTGGACAGTTCATAATTCCAGTTATTTTAACAATCTCCATAGTTGTAGTCTTTGCCTGCTCTATGCCAATATTTGCCATCTAGAAAAAAATAAGACACACCTGGCAACCATGCCATTGATTCCATTCCAGTGTTTATAAAATTCCAACACATGTACAGTACATATACATACATACATACATACATACATACATTTGAGTGAGAAAAGGAAGGGTTCAGGCCTGGCTTTATTGGTACAGGGATACGGTGAGCATCAGGTTGCAATCCATTCATAAAATTTTAAATTAGGCGGTACACAAGAGCAACGTTACACAGCAGACACTGGGGACCTCAAAGCTACTGACTGGCAGAAGGTGAAAACAAACATCTAGTAATAGGGATGACCACAAACTCCTTTAAATGTCACTCAGCAACCACAGAATGACATCAAGTGACCCTCAAACACAGTGTCAAACTTAAGCTGGGATAAAATGCATGTTGACGGTTTGAACTAATGATTGAAAGGTCCCAGGTTCAAACCCCTGCACCACCCAGTTGCCATTGTTGGGCCCTTGAGCAAGGCGCTTAACCCTTAACAAACCAGATGTACAATCAGATAAAATGTAAGTCACTCTGAATTAGAGCGTCTGCCAAATGTTGTAAATGTAAACGGTTCAATGGATGCCCATATAATGTACACTTTCACCTCTGCTGGTAGAACAGTAGAATTAATTGCCCCTGGCCATTTGGTTTATGTTTACTCACAATATGTACAAAATATATTCAAAAGTTAAGAATTGTTAACAAAAGTTAATAATTGGCACCAGAATAACAAGAAAGTATAGTTTTTAAAGCAGGTCTTGATGAACTTGAAGACAAGGTTTAGTAGTCAGATAATCAAGGGTGTTGAAGCTAATTTACTTTAAAAAATGTTTAAAAAAAATTTTGGTTAAAAAAAAAGGCATAAACGTTTACGTTCGTGTCTGGTTATTTTCATAACCCTCTTGTCAATGCTAAACTAAAATGCTAAACTAAAAGAAACAAATTATGTAATTCTGTGTAAATCTGACAAAGTAAAAATTATTTTAAGACTTAAACAGTTTTGCCACAGTGGGAAGGTTTCTTTATGGTGTTACCTGTCACTGTCACTGTCTTATCTGGCCTTCTTGTTAGGGATCTACTGTAGATAAAATTTTTTGGTGCAGAATCAAATTAATGATGATAATAAAAGGTGGGAAAAATAAAACCTTCACTAGAGGAGCGGCTTAAAAAATGGCCACAAGAGGTCATTCAGAACACATCCTGTAAACCAGACAAAAAAACTTAAATATGGCCTGGGAGAAGAGATTGGAGTTAAATTAGAAATGGTAAAATATTATTTAAAAACTTAAAAAACTTAATTTTACAAGACACTTGTAAAAGGAAAATTAAACTATTTATAAACATGCTCCAGACAGTGAAACAAAGAAAAAGTTAAAATCATATTATCGGAGATGGAAAAGTCCTTACCTTACTATGAAGTAAACCAGAAAACTTTAGAATGGATTGCTTATACAAAACCTTTAGAAATTATTGGAATGAGTTAAGGTGGTAAAGAACTAAAGGGTGGGCCTTTTGTGAAGGTGCTGAAATGTCGCTGTGGGACATACAGCTGCTTTCTTATTGGCCTATTCAGGTCACTGATGGACACCATGACGGTTTCATTTGAAGACAGAGGATTTTAAAATAAGCTCTACAGAAGTTGCATACTTTCCCCCCACCTGTGTATTTTATTGCTCACTACTATATCCCTTATATATTTGTTCACTAGGCTGGTGCCCCCCAAGAACATTTTAATAGAGTGGTCAGACAAGGCAGTAAATACTTTTTGGGTGGTGTAATATTAATGATAGTTAAGAAATCAGGTGGCATGGCAATAGAACTGAAGCTGAACAAGGAAGCTGTGTAACTTTATAAAACTGGAAGAGAGAAATGAATCATTTGAAAATAGGAGACAAGGAAAAATGCATTGTGGCATCTCTGTGGCTCTCACTTACTGAAACCATTGAGTATTGCAGGTTGTCCATAGGTGCAGGTGACATATATATCTTTTCTGTATAAGCTTAGGTTGTAGTCATCTACACCATACAATTGACTGCTGAAAACAACCTGTTAGACCAGGGATCTTTAACTCAAATTTTCTCTGCCCCACATGAACCAATCCGTGACCCTGAGCGGTCATAATATTTAGCTCTATATATGTGTGTGTGTGCGTGTGCGTGTGTGTGTGTGTGTGTGTGTGTGTGTGTGTTTTCCACATATGAATAACATAACAAGGAAAAGATTTATTTGCACAGTATTATTTCTTCCAAGAACATGCACATCCTTAGTCTCCCATGTCCCTTGACATTTGTACCCCATCAACTTTATTTTTTTCAACAATCACAAATACGTGCAGACAATCCAGGGAGACTGTGATCCACCGTTAGAACTGATTTATGTTGGTGTTATGAAAATTAGCATCTGTTGGTGATAGATTACTTCTCCAGAATTTTTGAGATAGCCAAAGTAATATCAACAACAGCATTTAATGTGTCTTTGCCAGAAATGGAATCCTGTCAGTAATAGAAATTCCAAAGGTCTTGAATTTTTTTTTGGCACTTTATGTGGTTTCATAGCATGGGTATCCCTTGTTTGCAGAGGTATTGGCTCAAGTTCCCACATACTAAAACACTGGGGATGATTCTTTATTGCTGTAAAATAAAGTAATACATGACAATACATGGTTGTGTGCATGAAATAAAAATGGTACAGTTAAAGCTACTATTAACTGCAAAGGTAACATAAGTTGAAAATGAAACACTGACAAAATTCTGTACTACAACTAACCCTGCTATACTTCTAAAATGCATCATCCATATCCCTGTTATTAAATGTAGATATAATAAACTCATAATAGCAAAGCACAGACAAACAGAACAGTCAAACTGAGAAATAATAATGTTGCAGATATAATGTACTTCACACACACATGTACTTTATATACAAAATCTACATTATTCTATTCTTAAAGTAAAAAAATATATATATGAATGTATGAATCCTTGCATGTTTTTTTGAATCCTTGCATGTGTTTTTGCTTCTTACCTGGAGCGACAATTAGGTCAAGTGACACTGAAGGGATCCACATCTGCTCCATGCAGCCCCTTCACTGGTGTCCCACATGGCTCATTGCTAGGTCCCCTTATGTTCTTCCTCTATAGCTTCTCTATCAGTGAGGTCATATGGGTTTTCATACCATTCCTCAACCTATTCTCTCCTTTCCTCCCTCGACACTCACATTTCTGCACATATTCCTGGCTGGATCTCTCATTAAGGATGAATCTAGGTGAAACTAAATCCTAACAAGACTAATCTGCTGTACCTCTGCATCCCTGAAGATGCATACTTATGTAATTATCTTGTGATGTCAGAGCTCGCCATCTGTCACTGCACGCAACCCTGAGGTACTTTTAGACAACTGACTATCATGCTTGTTTTACTTCACTAAACTGATTCACTCATGTAGGTTTCTCTTCTCCATCATCAGAAGACTCCAGCTATTTCTATCTACAGAGGTTACTCAGGTGCTTGTTTAGTCCCCTCTCATTTCGATACTGGCCTGCTGAAATTGCTTCTGGCAGGATTGCCCGACATTCCATGCAAATTATTCAGAATGCAAATATATATTTTTTCCACTTTTCCCATACTGTGTAGCAAATCTTGTTTTCTTCTCTCTCTCTCTTTCTATCTGTTTCCCCATGGCTTAACTGGAATCACCATCTCTCAAGGTACAAGTAATATATGCATCAAGACATTTCTCTGTCCTTGCTGTCCAAACACTGTCTGTCTTAAAATGTTAATTAAAGACCTACCTCTTTGCCAATCCATCTATTCTTGATATAAACTGTAATGTCATTTATTTTTCTCACAGTGTCCATGCCTATCAGGAAGGACTGTTAATTAGCTGATTAAGTGAGTAAAGATGTATAGTTTTATAAAGGAAATTTTATTATACTGTAGCTTTTAGACAATGTATGTTGATGTCTTTAAGTGCAAATTTATTTTATTACTTTTGAGACTAACAGGATTATGAAATGTTTTAACTTTCCTTCTGTGCTTGTTTAAGTTTAGGAACACTTGTAATTTTTACAGATAATATCAGCAGAGAATGTCAAAATCTGAAGTGTCTTCCCAGGCCGATGCACATGCGCTGTATACAGCATTCAGAACATTTCCCAACAAAAAATCTCTCTCTCTCTCTCTCTCTCTCTCTCTCTCTCTTTTTCTCTCTTTCTCTCAGATTCTATGCATTCCTCTGAGTTTGGTCATGCATTGAATGGAGCCCTGACTTTCCCAAAGCTGATATTAATAACACAGTCCATTGTGATACAGTTATTTTCATGGAAGCCTAGGAGGAAGTCATGTGATTTTAATTAGTCCCTGGGGCTGGCAAGGTCTCCATTAACCACGTTGTTTTAACTCACACAGCCATCCATGAACTGGAAAAGCTGAGGAAGTAGCAATCGCTGTGGCTGGGTGGGTGTCTTTATTTGAAGCTATTTTGAGCACCTTTTGTTAATGGGTTTCAGTCTTAGAAAAATCTTCTCTTTTGTCTTTGGCCTTTTACATTAGCAGTAAAAAGATGAATAGAAAATGTGAACAGTAAGCATCTGGTACATCTACTTTCATATCCGCTGGGTAATATTTTGTCAGTCATCCGAGGCAAGTAAACAAATGGTTATCAGCAAAGAAAATCATATTGTTATTCAATAGAGGAGTGCATTCTAATTGTTTAAGAAAGCCTTTCCAAAGTTGGCAACAGCATACTAAAAACACTGCAATATATTTCCATTGTCAGATTGGTTGTTACATAAACTGATGGCAGAAAAAAGCAGGTACTTTACCTATGCAGACTGTATCTCATAACTCTTAAAAAATCTGTATTTATTGTTGACTTCATGGCTTGATTTTCCTGCACTGTGCATAATTGAAAGTGCAGTATTGGGATAAGCTTTTTATTACACATATAGAAATATACAGCAAGTCAATCTTACATTTTTAAGAAAAACTGATTCTGTATGCCATGCACTTTGCATTTTCTAACAGTGCAAGGGGCAACATTTAGGAAAATGCAGTACTTGCGTATTGGCATTGTACAGCTTCATATATATATATATAGTCTAAACTGTTGCTCTGATGAGGATGATCATAACTGTGAAAAACTGCTCAAATGTTCTCCAAATGTTTTACACAGGCTTAAGCAGAACCACATCTGCATGTAGCCCTTAAAAAGCAACATAAATTTCCTCACATTTGCCTTATGAATGTCAGCTCCATGTTGTGGCCCATGTTACACAAATACTCACCACACATGTTAATGCTGCACATGCAGCAGAGCTTGGATTGGGGCCTCAGTTTGACCGTCACATTAAACTGACACACCCTGCTGCTAGGGCCAGATCAGGCCCGGGCAGAAGGAAAATAGAAGATCCATATTGAGGCCTGTGACATGCTGGCCTTCCCCTTATTCCCCAGTTGCTTGGAGCAGCCGGCCTGGACTGGAGCGCACATTAACTGAAACAGGTGCAAAAAAAGAAGGCTTGTTTTTTCTTTATCAGCTCCTTCGGAAATCATAAAGCAAATATATTGCTGGGAGACAGTTTTTCAGGCTGCCCTGTGAGCAAACTGAGAGGGGAAATGGATCAACGTGTGGCCACTGAGAACAGTAAATCAACAGGCAAAAGGAGAGCTGAATGTACTTTAGAGACCCCTGGGATCCAACCCAAGGCCAGGGCCTCTGTCAGTCATGGCCTAGTGTTAATGTCAAAGCCAGCTGGGTCTGGCAGCTTAAGGATGGGTGGAAATGATTGAGCTGTCTTTGTCAATTGCTGCAGCTCCAGTAGAGGCCATCATATCATACTGTAAGCAAGAAGCTTTGACTTAGAGAGAAGAGATATACTACACAAATCACAGCCTATGCAAGGAATATTGCTCATTTCGTTTTCAGCTGTACTGTTTCTTTAGTAATATATCAGTCGTGTAGACATTCTAGTAATGGTGAAATGCTATTTTTATTTTAGCATATTTTTTATTGACATACTGTAAATTTCACCTGAGCTCCATGAGCATTCCACTGCCATATTGTCAAATACCAGGTAAGACTGTCAATTCACATGCTGAACATAAATAAATATATTATTTTAATTTATTATGAATAAAACTAGGCATTTTAAGTTGAATTTTATTTTAGTTACTTTAATGAGTTTATACTACTGACATTTTTACAATGAAAACCATTCATCCGTAACCTTATGAACACATAATACAAATCAGAAAGACTAGGAATGTGCATTGAAGGATTAAACAAAAATGTTTCACAATTGCAAGAATTTACTATATTTTAGAGTTTAGGACAGCTTATGGTTGCTTATGGGAGTAGTGTCGCAAAGTATTTCAGCAGACTGAACTTGAACTTGAATAATGCTGTAGCAGAGCCGATCAATATAGTCCCCAGGTCTGTCATACTACTTTTTCAAGCATAAATCTGCTTAGCTTCTGTAGCAGATACTCTGTTATGGGTTATTCAATCACATGCTTTTATGAAAACCTGGACGTTCTTCACGTTAAAAACAGAATGTTTAAAGATCAGTGGACAGCAATATACATTATGTGTTTATTCTGGCCTCTTTAAGAGGGTCAGTGAGGGTCAGAATAGAGATGACACAAAGTCAGTTGAATGGTATTTTTTATTTTAAAGAGGACCTATTGTGCAAAATTCACTTTTCAGTCATTTTAGACACTTAGATAGGTCTCCAGTGTGTGTGTACAAACAAAAAAACATGAGGGAACCTTTTTGTCCTCTTTCCATTTTTGTATTGGCCGAGGTGCAAACAAGCAAACTGGACTCATCCCCTACCGTGATCTAATATAAGATGAGGCCCTACCATGGCTTGTTGCTCAGCTCTGCTGTTCTCTGGAGGGGTTGAGTTCTTTTGTAGTTCAGCATTAGCTCATTTACATAAACACTAAAAAAAGACCATTTGGAGGAGGAGTGAATTGAGTTTAAGGTAAGAAAATATGCATTATGTAATGGGTATTAATACACACTTCAGGGGAGCTCTGAAACCTATGTTAAATTGTTTAAAAAAAAAAAGTTAATGTCGATATACAGAGAGAGGCCATGTTCATTAATGTGTAAACATACATTCGTTCATCTTCATTAATGGATTAGGTGGAACCGTTAAAGGTATTTCATACGCGCATATATATATATATATATATATATATATATATATATATATACAGTGAGGTAAATAAGTATTTGATCACCCTGTGATTTTGCAAGTTCTCTTACTTAGATGAGCTTTATACTTTTTTGTTATACTTAGCCAGGCACAACGTGGTAGAGGTGCCTGTTTGACCCTAATCAAGAGTGGTGTAAGAAAGGTTAGCCTAGTCTCCATGCTAAGCTAAGGACACAGCCACATAGCCTAGTTTCCTACTTGAAAACATATACACCCTGAATGGATTTCTGGACAAACAGAGACACTGATTCGCAACACAAAATGAGGAATTGTAAGTTTTTTCTTTTCTAAAACTTTTATCTTTAAAGAAACTTGGCTTCCTGACAATTACCTGCATTCTGCAATCCAGGAAACATGCTTTACTATATTTCATTCTAACTAGAACAGCTGCATTTATCAAAACAAAAGGATGGGACATCTGCATGCTGCACAAACTTACCAAATATTGCTTACCATTGTTCACCTGATCTTGAATTGTTAAGGATTCTTATTCTCCCAAGAGAGTTCAACATCATTGTTGTGGCTGTGCGTTCCACCACAGAGAGACAATATGCTAGTGTTAAAGACATTAGCAAACAACTGGCACAGAACCCAAAAGCAGCTATCATTGTTACTGGGACTTTATCAAACTGGTCTTGGAAAAAAAATTAAAAACATATATTTTAAAACACTGATATTTGAACTCAGCATCCAAACAAATAAATCAAATGCAAAAAAAAAATGTGGCCTATTGTTTTTTTGCTTTGCCCATCTGCCAGTATACAGGTGCTTCGATCTAAAAGTTGTCTTGGTCTTCCAGATCTAGTTTTGACCTCTATGGTTCCCATTAACTGCTATTTCTTTTTATAGCTTTCCTCTGCCTCAGTCAGTCTTCTCCTTCGAGTCGCACATGGGTCTTAAATGAGTAGGTTTGAATTTATTATGCTTTGATGACAATTAATAATTACAATTCTTAATTTGGATCTGTCTTGTTGTGTCAATTAGTGCCGTACTAGTTAATTAGGGGTATCTAAACTTGGTGGGTGCCTTTTATTATATGTAAAGTATACCAAAATGAAGAACCACAGGCTGCCTGCCCAGTGTATGTGTGGGTGTTTTAATATTTTGCACAGCCATACACAGGAATAATATTTCTATTGCTCACAACTATTAAAACTATTGATTGATTGATTGACTTTTTGTGACTTTTTGTATGTCAAACTTAAATTATGCATGAGCCAAATTCTGGCCAACCCCAGTTTTTCTTCTATTAATTTTTGCAACTAAAATGACTTAATTGAGTATTTGTCTGTAAA
>JAQMYJ010000012.1:30482687-30498139 GCA_030014305.1 Clarias laeviceps | reverse complement strand
TATATATATAAGATTCTTGAGGTGAGGAACCAGACTAAATAAGGAAACCATCCTCATTTGGATGATAACTGATAGCAGGGATTATTTTGCAGTCATACTGTCTGTTGAGGCAGCTACAAGTTCAATATAAACAGTTGACCTCTTTAAGTTAATATGGAGTCCAGTTCGTTATTGGAGACTCAGGTAGACTTTAGGAAATTCCAGTCTTGAGGTATTGAGCGACTGCAGTCACAAGTAGTAAGAGGACAGCTATCTGCATCAGCCAATGCCACACCACATGATCACCTCATGACTTATATTTATAGTCACTGTCTCAGTAGTTCTAACTTCACACACTGGTTTGCAATCACTAATTGTGTTAGTGCCTTAGTACCTTAGAGCTCGGTTGGCCAACCCTGACCCTCAAGAGCCGCAGCCCTGAATTGGTATTTTCCAGCTTCTGATTGATTGAACACACGTAATCCATGTTAGCAGTAGTAGTAGTAGTGCAGAGATAACTGGAAAACATGCAGAGCTGTGGTAGATTTTAGACAGGCACTCACTCACTCTTTCACTCACTCTCATTCTCTATACCTCACATCCTGTACAGGGTCACAGGAGGCCTGGAGCCTAGCCCAGGGGACTCAGGACATGAGATAGGATACACCCTGGTCAGGGTGGCAATCCAACACAGGGCACACAAGCACACACATACACACACTATGGTCAAGTTGAAAATGCCATTTAGCATATTCTTGCATGTATTTGGAGTTCCTGGAGGAGACCAACCAAGCATGGGGAAAACATGCACAAACTTACTTGCAGTCCCAAAGTGGTAATCGACTCTGGAGGTGCGAGGGTAACCACTAAGCCACAATTCTGCCTCTTTATCTAGCACATTACAACCTATTTTAAATATGAATTTGTACTGTATCAAAACCTGACACCAAGAGATTTAGAAATTCAAAATCTTTAGAACTATGGCCCAAGCTTCACTGTGGAGCAAAAAGAAAAAAGGTGGCATACAATGGCATGGTTCTTTCATGTTCATACTAGTGAAGACAATCAGGCGTAGCAGTAAAGGGCTGCTTTAATTATTATTTTTTTTTTTTAACATCGTTTATTACGCAACAATTTCCAAACAAACAGTAAACAGGGTTCATGATTGAACCATGGACCCTGTAGCTGTGAAGCAATACTACTGATGTGGAAATATTATAAACATAACAGTTAATATCTAGTTAAATGTAAAAAAAAAATCTTATTAATTTGTCAGACAATGAAAATAATAATATATGACAACATGTGACATTATCCTATGGATTGTGAGTTGTCATGAGTATAGGCTTCACTACATTTCACATATGCCTGGGTTTGAAATATTGGCTAGCACTCAATTAGACATTATAATACAGTAGTTGGCTTCATATTATTACAAAATAAACATCCTAAATTATTTTTTAATGTCTGCTTAACATAAAAATAAAATCAGGCATCTTACATTTTTGGCCGTTCTGTACGCAATAAATTTTATTATTATGACATTTGTGGTTTGTTTTTGAGTGTTGCAACTGTTATGATATTATACTGTATCTTTACATTTAACAGGCTGTTGATGATGTTGCAAGGTATTCCTAACAAGAACCGAAACCCCTCATTTTAGATTAGGCAGCTGGCTATGTCTTAGTTTCTCACTGTGTAAAAACGGTTGTTACTTCCTCAAATTTGGTACAGACCCACAAATAAAAAGAGGGGGCATGTAGGTTCCTATGGAAAACAAAGACTGTCACAATTAACAGATCCTGTTGCATGGCTATCTGTATATGAATGTGGGGAACTCTATAAAATCACAAGAATTTGCCTAATGCACTACAATTATGATGACCAGACCACATTGACTGTCCCATCTGTTCTCCAAATAACTGTATTAGTACTACCTTGGATGACAAACTTCCTTTGTCTGGAAATGACACATTGTCACTACTTCCTGTTTTGTTATCTAGGCCTAAAGACCTTTGTACATTGATTACTACAGTACATGTCTTCATACTACTTTCAAATAAAAGATGAATATTTGTAACTACAGACATTATATTTTCCACCGACATATCAGTCCAAAGATATTGTTAGATGAATATGTTTATAGAATATAAAAATATATGTTTACCTGGACATTGCAAACTATATAGTGCAAGAAGCCAGACATGAAGTCTTTTAAACTGCTTATGCATTAATTTCTGTGCACAAGCCTCCACACCCATGAAGCATTTCCAGTCAGTCCATTGCACTATGCAAATATAAGAAAGTTAAAAGAAGTCACTAATGACACTAACTATCACAGCTTACCAAAGTGTAAATAATAATAATAATAATAATAATAATAATAATGGAGTTAAAAGAAAACAGAGTTATTTACATCTTACTTTATACAAAGACACATGCCCTCTGTAAGGTAAACAATATTTTATGTTTAAATATTTTTTATTAACAGGACACATAAAAAGAAGATATGTTCACTAAATGTGTTATAAATCAGTTGACAGTTTTGTGCACTAAGAACTTTTAGTCATGTCTGGTAATCATTTTAGCAGATGGTCAGTGACATATTTCATCAACAATCCTGCCAAGAAAGTAACATAATCTCACATCCCGTAGGCAAAATTATCATTTATGAGTGTTTTACCTCCGAGTTTAAAACCATTAATGCTACCAGAACCAATACAATGAGACAACATTAGACAGCACTTCTTTCAGCTATAGAATATCTTGTAATTGTGGGATTTTAGAAAAACCCAACCCATGCTCTTATTTTCCCCATGAGCTTTGATAATTCAAAAGATAAAATAAGAATCAGAATAAAGAACATCTGTCCATAATATAAAATCTAATAATAGATTAGATTTTTGCATTAATCAGTATCTGTCATTCTATATACATGAAATTCTATATGTACAGTTATCCTTTCACAAGGGACACTTCATATAAGGAACTGTGAAGTTCATATAGGTACCAATATATCCTATGGATAGGTACAGTACGCATAGCTCTGTACCATAAAGGGAGAGGGGGAAATGTTCTGTAATAAGAAGAGATGTAGTTGTGTCCATGTGAATTAATGTATATATACCACTGCACCCTGTGAAAGGATCTGAGAGCTCTTTATCACCTTCCTGAACTACTGAGGAAAAATAATGCCCCCTCTGTTATTCTCATTATGACCATGGTAAGTGAGGCAAAGGGGATATCCTGTTGGAGAGACCAACACATTTATCGTCCTCATGGTGGTTTGGGGTGACTCAAGATTTACAAAATGTTCCACTGGCTTCCACTTACCTCTTTACAATATTCCAAATATAGAGTAATGGACCTTAGATCCTCTGTTATTTCAGAAAACACAGACCTCTAAAAAGAGTGCCAACTGGCAAAATGGTAGGCCAAGCCCTGGAGAAGCACCCACTGGGAGTATTCTCATCACTCCGCAAAACTGGAATTTAAATTTTTATTGATGTGCAGATGACTTATGAAGTCACATGCTCTAAGGCCCTCTTCTGCACAAATGCCTGTCATTACAATAAATAAATGTTTATAGATATTGCTCTCTAAAGAGAACAATCATAGTTGTTAAAGATTCAAGCTTGCCAGCACTGGGCAGTATGTAGGGTTTTTTATTCCATGCTTCAGACATATACTTGTCAAGAAAACAAAACATATTAGGACACCATTACATTAATAACATCATTTTATTTTGTGTGAGAAATTTAATATGTCCCAACAAAACGGCATGCTAAATGACACTAGGCAAACCATCTTATATCAATCATGCATCAATGATCCTATAGCTTTCCACAGAATACAACTGACACAAATCAAATAACCCAGAAACAATTGATGTTTCTTAGGATACGTTCCCTGGTTCTGGAGTCTGGTTCCCCTCAATGTTTCTTCCTGTTGCCATCTCAGGGAGTTTTTCCTTGCCACTGTTGTCCTCGGCTATCTACCCAGGGACTATATGAACATTTTGAGTCATACGTTTTCTCACACATTTCCTACACTCTTTGCATAATTTTCTTTTTGATTCTGTAAAACTGCTTTGCGACAATGATCATTGCTAAAAGTGCCATACAAGTAAATTAAATTAAATTGAAATTGAATTGAGTAGCCTGTGTTTTTTTTACTTTATCCTAGACTCATTTTCCCTTTTAAAGGGCTTATTCCCATCCCAAATTTGGACATTTAGTGATACAGTAATTGGACATTTAGTGACACATAATACAGTTAGCCCTTGCAGGATGTATCATCTTGAGATGATAAAAGGTCAGTAGCACCACTAAGTGTAAGATATTGAAAAGTGGATCAGTTCCAAGATTGTTGAAAGTTCCAGTTAAATGTTACCAGTTAGGGATTTCTAAGGTAAAACATCTGGCATGTTTAAATTATTATCAAGTTGCCTGTGTTCTTCACACAAGTCTATCCTTCAGCCCAGTTTCCTCTTATGAAACAAAATTTCATGTCTTTAGCGACATATTTTCAGATCAAGAAAAACAATCAATTATTCAGCCTTGAATAAAGTGACATTGTTTTAAACTTTAACATTAAAAAATGACCTTTTGTTATATATTCAGTCAACAGTTTATTCAACCGTATCTATCTGCATAGCTGAATAGCTGAAGTTAGCTGTGGCTGGTTTTTATTTAGTTTTTATTTTTTAGTGGTGGATTACAGCAGCCACATTCATGGGATTTTGTGTTTTGTTTTTGGCCATGCATTATAAATCCTAAACCAGGACAATGAAAATGGATTCAATTCATGCTGCTGCTGCTGCTAAATCAAATAAAGGTACACAATTAATTGCATAAAAATAAAAAAAATCTTTTTTTTTTTTAAATGAAATCTTGTTGTCCTAAAGCTCAACAGCCCAGTGTCTACGGTATGTGGGCACAGAACCTCTTTGTACAGCAGCATCCCATCATGAAAAGAATTGCAGTCATTGAATTGCAGAAGAAATGACAAGGGGGGCTAAGCTGCCAGCTTAGAGGATGACTGACTTACTCTTCCTGCCACCTTTGAGAACGTCATACTCACCCAGATGCCCGACTTGGGATGTTGTGTTTTTTTCAGGCTCTTTCCAGAGGCCTAAGAGGCAGAATTTTCTCTTCTAGCCCAGCTGCAGTCAGGTCCTTGTCATAGGCTAACAAGGATTCCATGGGCACTAGGTAATGCCAAGCTCCAATTTGGTGCCTACACCATGTTCCTGCCTGGTACACATGCCAACTTCCACACCAAGCACCAACCCGGTGCCCATGCTGGGTTCCTGCTCAGCACAATGCCATGTTCTAGACCAATGTGCCAATTTCTTGCTCAGTCACCATGCCAAGTGCCTTGTCCCAGGCCATGGTTCCAAGTGTTATTCCAGTTTTATAGCCCAGTTTGAGCCAATATTAACCAATGTCATAGCCTCAAAACCAAGTACAGTGCCAGCTTCCATGGTTCCTGGACATATGATTTTGCCAATTATTTAACACTTTGTGTTGTAGCCTCATAAGTCTTGCCAGGCTTTTTCCTGTTTGAAGAAATAAACAGGATAAACAAAAGCACAAATAGTGAGGAGAAATTACAAGGTACACAACATTTTATTTGGGGTCTGAGAAGCTATTTCTGAGCTTCATTTATTTATTTATTTATTTTTGACATGTATACTGCCATGTAGGCATCAATAACAGACACATCCTTTGTGGAGGTGAAAAAACACTATATGAAAAAACACTTTTACCAGTCCTATTTACACACAACTTTAGTAGACAATGGATAAATGAGGCTCATTGTTCCAACATAAACTTGTCCAAATTTCTGCATATCTG
Source organism: Clarias laeviceps (assembly GCA_030014305.1). Taxonomy (NCBI): domain Eukaryota; kingdom Metazoa; phylum Chordata; class Actinopteri; order Siluriformes; family Clariidae; genus Clarias; species Clarias laeviceps. Next base: position 30,492,302 of record JAQMYJ010000012.1, on the reverse strand, counting down.
TAAATTTGTATTTGAAGATCTAAGAATGTCTGCAACTGCAATGTATTATTGCAATGTGACTGACCAAAGTCCTTGTTAACAATCTTGCAATTGGCACAGATATATATATTTTTTTACCTGAGCACAGAGGAATGCACAAAATCCAAGGTCGCACTTCCACTAGGTAAATCCATTTATTCTATAGCTTTTTCTTCTTCTATGGAACTCATACTAAAAGAAATAAGTAAGAATATTATGGCAGTGGAATAAGGGGTCACAAATATTTTTTTACTTTCAGTACAGTCAGCTCTTGTCTGTATGTATCAACTTGAGATGATAAAAGATAATGATATATGAAATGATAGCTGTTAGCTAATGCAGAACCACATAAAAGGTCAGTAGCACCGCTAAGTATAAGACATATTAATAAAGTGGAAAGTTCCAGTTAAAGTTTACCAGTTAGGGTTTTTTCTAAGGTAAAACATCTGGCACCTTTAAATCATTATTAGGTTCCCTGTGTCCTTCAGAGATGTTTATCCTCCAGCCCAGTTTCCCCTTATTGAGCAAAATTTCATGTCTTCAGCTACATATTTTCAGGTCAAGGAACAATAATTTTTTAAGCCTTAAATAATGTGACATTATTTTAAACTTTAACATTAAAACAAACAAAATTGACCTTTTGCTATATATTCAGTCGTATAGTTTATTCAACCTTATCTTGCCTCATAGCTGTGTGTGGGTTTTTTTTTCCCTAGTGGTGAATTACAGTGGATTTTGTGTTGTTTTTGGCCATGCATCACAAATTTTAAACTAAGACAATGAAAGTAGATTCAATTCATGCTGCCGCTGCTTATTAGTGCTGCACAATTAATTGCATTCAAATTTTAATTGTGATATGGACACATGTGATATGCAATTATCTAATCGCCAAAGGCTACAATTCATTACAGTAAGGTATGTAAAGGTTGCCAATATTTTAAACAATTGTTTATTTTTTTAAATTACCATTTGTGGTGCTAATTAAACATTATTTGAGGTTAGTCTGTTTGCTGATTTTTTATTTATGAACCACATACATAAAAAATGGTCTCAAGTGAAAATAAGGAAAAATATTATGGCAGTGCAATAAGCGGTTGCCTGGCGGAGGAGGCATCTATTAACTTGTGAAGAGCCTTAAAGAGATTTTGGTATCAGGCCCAGTTGTACTTATATTGCTTACTCATGACTATGGCGCAAGTCATACAATTAAATTTGCTTAGTTCTCATTATTTGATTGGAAAACTGTAACAATTTTACAGTACAGTATTTACAGCATATTCATAACACAGAACCTGTATTGTGCTATGAAAATAAAGTTTTAGCTATCTATAAAATTGTGCTTATAAGCATGGGTAAAAATAGGCCTATACAATCCGCTACTGCGTACCACTAAAAGTTTCAGTTTCAGCAAGAAAACATTGTACTGTATATCATCTTAAACATTACTTTGTCTCCTAGGTAATTGCTTCTCTCTAACACCTGAACAAGGGCACTACTTGGTGTGGGGAATTTATACCTCACAGATTCATTGTGCTTCCATTGTGCTATGCCGACTCTAAGAAACCATTAGCTTGGCTTGATACTAAGGCCCACCTGCCAGTCCCCTTTGTCACATCCAGTAGGGATATGACTTGGACTCTCCCAGGCACTCAACTGAGTCATCTACCGGCAGGAGGGGAATTTCTGACACAAGATTTAGCCGGTAAAATCATTACATATTCTAAGGTTCCCGTCAGGGTTAGACATCACATCTATCAGGTCTGAAGCATCTTAACCACTTCTTCCCTTAATGGCATGGAGTTGCGCCATGGGAACCCAGTATAACTGCTTGTGGACCATAACTTTTCTCCCAAGTTGGGTGAGGCAATAAAAACACATCTTGGAACTGATCCACAAGCTCCTTGAGGTCTTACCACTGATCCGTTGCAAATTCTTTTTCTAGCTGCATCTACAGCTTTTTGGAAATACCTGGAGGGAAAGTGACACAAAGTTAAAGTTTATACCAGAGGTTGTGATATAATTGTAATTCTTTCCTCTTACTGTAATTCTGCTGCACATAGTAGTGCATCTTTCCAACTTGCTCAGATACAGTGTACAGGTCCTAACATTGTGCTAGTAATTTACAGCTTGGGTAGTGCTGGGTCTAACTTTTTGTGGCTGGGAAGGCCAGTTGTAGATATAATACTCGACCCCCTGGGCCTGTTCCATGTGCTGTTTGACAGTGGATGCCACAGTCAGAATTGACTCTGCATATCTTGGATGAGCTGACAAGGGAGGATTAGGGCAGGGTTCCTCCCTTGCCTCCTTTGCAACATCCATGAATTCCTGCAGCTTGTGTTCAAATAGCAGCATAAATGGGATAAATAGCCAAAGTGGGTCAAAGTGGATGGTACCTGGAATGGATTCTTCATCAAGCACTTTCTTCAGCATTGACTTCAAGGGTCTTGAAGAAACTGCTTAATGAATCCATTGGTTTGGTAGACAGAGATCCTAATCTGTCATCCTTGCAGAAGCGCACAGAATCACCAATAAGCTTGGAAACAGAGGGCATGTCTTGGACGGGATTAGACTCGGATGTCATTGGCAAGTTAGGGTGGTTCTCTAAGGTTGCTTTACAGAGAGGAATCACCTGGTCACCAGGTAATCTAGGATGAAAAGCACATACTCATGTCCTTGCACTGGTTAAGAGAGGAGACTGACTAGCTACTTCTTTATGCAATCAAAGAAAACTTCGATTATTGGCAGTGAGTTGTTGGAGGGCGCTTCTCACAGAAATTCTACCCCTTCGCTTCTTTCCCAGTCCAGTGAAACAAATCTTGGATTTTTCCTAGTGTGTTTTTTGTTCCCAGATGTCCTCTGTGTGTGGCAGCAGCATCTAAGGCACTTGTTTGCATCCTATTGCATTCAACCTTTTCTGCCATACAGTAGTGCATGGATCCTGCATGTACAGTAAGTTTGTTCAGCTAGGGATGGAGATGATAGGACCAGTCATGGAAATGATTGCCACTATCCTTGTATATGGAAAATACTTGCATCATAGAATATGGGAAAATTAAATCACAATATGTTTAACACAGAGACATGCCTTGCAGCATCCACCCCTTCCCCTAGAAAAAACTAGGCACAGAAAAACACATCATACATAAGTTTGACATGTGTTAAGTCTGTCTAGTCATTGGAGTGAATCTCAGTAACAGTAAAATGTAGGTGATGTTCACTCCTCTAATTACACCCCTTCACACTGCAGCAATGGTCCAGACTGAAATACTTAAGCAAACAAAGCCAAGTAAAGCCCCACTCAGCCCTTGAGATGAGCAGCAGATGGTCTGGGGAATTTATAAACAAAGAGATACACATCTATTATATCAAAACCATTTTACATTTTATTTGGACCTCTGGTATCTCTCATCGCTCTTCAGACATGACAGTAATTATAGCCATCAAGGTGTTCCCTTGGAAACATCAGCCAAGAACTTTACAGAACTGCTTAATCTCAGAGCACCCCACTGACATCATCTTGTAGTTTATTTTTAAAAGTGGCTAAAGAATGTAATGGCTGTAATGGCAGATGGACCAGATTTATATGGACATCTGCCACACTGATTAACCCATATATCAACTTAACCACTGCTCAGAGAGCTCTCATGCAAATAAGATAAAATATTGCCTAGATTATGGCATACACAATGCCAAATGTCTGTAAACTGTCACATATACTAAGATTTGAACTCTTATTCTAATTCTCTTTCTATCCTAAACTTTATTCAAAAGAAGAATTTTTTATGCAACATTTAAAATGTCAAAATTCAATAAATGTTAATGAAGCAACTTTGCTAAATTTAGTAACAAGGAGGAGCTCAAACTCATATTTATAAAATGTGAAAAATCTGACCAAAAAATTTTATTGTATCAAAATATCAAGATCCACTGATGATGGTAAAATGCAAAAGTATTTTATAAAACTTTTGGAATGTATAGCTTTTTTATGCACTGGTAAAACATATCAATTTCGTTATTTCCTTTTGATTTTAAGGCAATAATATCTAACTAAAGTTAGGTCAAAATAGATCAATAGAATTTCTTACTGTCATTACTGTCATTACTACCTCAATAGATGAGGCAGATTAATGTGTAATCTTCCATAGTAGAAATGTGCCCCTAAACAATGACCTTGACTTTAATAATAAATTGAAGGGAAACATGCTTAATATATAGTATACATAAAGCTTGGGATAGAGGAAACATGGAAAAAAATCAGCAAAGGCACCAACAGTTAAGGCACAACTCTGACTTTTTATGAGCAGCATAGTGTATCACAATGTCCGTGCCCTTCTAGTGTCCCCAGCCCAGATTTTTAAGACCCTCATCTAGTAGTGAGTAGTAGTAAAACAAGTTTATAGTCATTCTAATTCAATCTAATTCAGGTAGATATACATATATATTTTCCCAGCTCTGTTTCTATCAGGGATGACAGTGACATAGTTGTTAACACTGTGGCCTCACATCACCATGGTCAAGGGTTCAATTCCTGTGTATATAGTTTGCATGTTCTTCCTATGCTTGGTGGGTTTCCTCCTGTAGTTCAAAGACATACAGAGTAGGCTAACTGTTTCCAAATTCTCCATAGTGTATGAGTGAGTGTGTGTGCTTGTGTGCCTTACGAGGGATTGGCAACCCATGGTACCAGGGAGTACCCCAGGTGTCCTGTGACCCAGTACAAAATAAGCGGTATAGAGAATGAGAGAATGAGCGAGTTTCGTGTAAAAATCTTTGATCTTGTACATAAACTCTTCACTTTTAAAACATTGCTTAGAGCAACAGCTACATTAACACTTAAAAAAAAAAAGGAAAGATAAATGCAATATTCGATCATTTAAAACATGGTCACCCAAGAACAATTTTCCATATTAATAAAGTTACAATGAAAACATATGTTACAGTTAAACTGAAAGATAAAGATTAGACGCTAAGCTTGAAAATAAATGTTTATCTTATAAAGCTATAAAGCTTTTTTACAGACCACCATTTTGTTCGAACGTGGACTAATGCAGAAAATGATAGATAGTACAATTACTGTTTTTATTATTATTATTATTATTATTATTATTATTCATAGAACCAACTACAAGCAACCATAAAAACAACTGATCATGTGTTTCTTTGCCTATGTGATCTATTTCTTAATTTTTTGCTCAGTCATGCTTGTATAGTTTGATCAAGTTGTCTAGGTAGTGCTGGAAAAAGGATATGTTTAATTCAATTCAAGCAGCTTTACAGAATCAAAAGAAAATTATGGAAATGTGTATGAAATGTGTCAGATTGTTCTTGATTAGCAAGCCGAGGTCGATGGTGGCAAAGAAAAACTCCCCGAGATGGCAATAAAAAGAACCCTTGAGAGGACCCAGAATCAACAGGGAACCCATCCTCATTTTGATGATAACAGATAGCAGGGATTGTTGTACAGTCATACTAGTTATTATGGAGACCAGTTCATTATTGGAGGCTCAGGTACAAAACTGTAGGAAATTCCAGCTCTGACTATGGAGCGACTGCAGTCATAAGTCCTCAGAGAACAGCTGTCTGCATCACCTGAGGCGGGGACCATCTTCACGGTAAAGTAGAACTATGCCCAGTCACAACACGCATCCCAAGCAGACCACATGAGGCATCACCGCAGCGAAAAGCGCTGACACCAGGATGAGTCAGACAGGTCCAGAGGGCAGATGTAGTCTGGATCACTGGCAGCTCAGGAGCAGCATGTGTACAGTAGCTCGACAGAGAGAGACAGAGAGAGACAGGAAGAGGGAGAGAAGAGAAGATAGCAGTTATGTATGGTAACAGTCACACAATGTGTAAGGTGAATGTATATTTGGTGCAGAGTGCAAGCAGGGACTCCAACTGAACTAACTATGACAGCAACTAAAAGGGAGAGCCAGAAGGAAACAAAAATGAGGGCTTCCTGGGAAGTAAAGCAACCACTTCACCGGCAAAAAATCTGAGTGATCAGTATGCGTTTGAGACAGCATCCAAACATACCAGCTCACCATAATAATTTATGTCCACTAGTCCCCCAGATCTGCTCCTTCACCTAAGGCAAATCTATTCACAAAAATCCTTGGCTAATTAACTTAAATTTTTAGCCTAGACTTAAGCACTGAGACTGTGTCTGAGTCCCTAACATTAATTGGAAGACTATTCCATAACTTTGGAGCTTAGTAAGAAAAAGCTCTGTACCCTACTGTAGTTTCCATAATATGTGGTACTGACAAGCAGACTGCATCCTTTGATCGAAGTAGGCGTGGTGGATCATAAGACACTACCAGTTACCTCAGGTACTGCAGCGCGAGACTATCTGTAAGTGTTTATAGAAGCTAGCTCAATAGAAGTATTTTAAAAACCATGTGAAATTTCACTGGGAGCTAATGCAGTGTGGATAAGATAGGGGTGATGTGCTAATACCTTCTGGTTCTAGTGAGGACTCTCACTGCTGCATTATAGACTAACTGGAGCTTGTTTATGCACCTACAGTAGTTGAAAAACCAGACAGGAAGGTGTTACAATAATCCAACCTAGAGGTGATAAAACCGTGAAAAAGATTTTCTGCATCGTTTAGTGACAGTATTTTCCTTATCTTGGCAATATTTCTGAGATGAAAGAATGCTGTCCTGGTAATATTTTCTATAATCACACCTAGGTCTTTAACTGTTGTACATGATGAAACAGAAAAGCCATCCAGAGTTACTGTGTGATCAAAAAGCTTACTTCTAGCTGCACGTGGGCCGAGTACCAGTACTTCTGTCTTGTCAGGATTAAGCAGAAGCAAGTTAACTATTATCCATTCTCTTTGGTCCTTCAAACATTGTTCAACTTTATTAAGCTGGCTTTCCTCATCTGGCTTTGCTGAGACATATAACTATGTGTCATCAGCATAACAGTGGAAATTAATACCATGCTTATGGATTATGCTGCCCAGAGAAAACACGTAAAGAGAAAATAGCAGTGGCTGTAAACCCGAACCCTGTGGAACACCAAAATTCATTTGGGAACATGGAAATAGTAACCATTTAAATTTACACACTGATACAGTATGTCATTGTGTATATTACATAATCTCCCTATGTAGATTTATTAAAACATAATAATGCAAAAAATATATATAAAAAGCACTGGGATTTGAGGGCTGCTGAATGCTAAGGCTGCCCAATAATACATGAACAAAAACATAGTTAATGTTAGCTATTTTATAATGCATTGTTGTGTTAGAATCCAGCTGTCTACCTCCCACTAAAAGACAAGGGTCACTCCTTTGACGTATGCATAATGGAAAGAACCCCTTTCAATTAAAACTGTACTAAACTATCACTTAACAGTGGGTAAGGTTTGCAACATTACCAGCAATGCCATCATGATATGTTTACTTTAGTGGTTTCACTTCAAGTCATCTGCACCATAGCTCATGATGAAATATGTGTGAATCATGCAATATGGTAAAAATGGTGGAGGTACACCCAAGTGAATTCCTTGTCTGTGGTAAAAATGCCTTCATGGTGGAATAATAGGTTCAGTTTAAAAACTCTCTACTAAGACAAATTCATTGCCTATCTTTTGCTTAAAAGTCTTATGAATTTATGTATTTTTCTTGGTCAGCAGCAGAATTGATGCCTCAAAGCTCCAGAGTCCCTCATTCAATCTCGAGCTCAGGTTGCTGTCTGTGTGGCATTTTACATGGGGTGTATTTCAAAACAAGAACACAAAGAATTGACTTGGAAAGTACATTCTTGGCAAATATCCTTGCAAGAACTTGGACAAGGAGTTTGAGATGTGCTGTTTACTTAATATTGCACAAGATATTTGCTGTGGTTAGGTTGTGCAAAAATCTTTTCAATTTCTTGGATAATTTTTAGATATTAAAATGCACACAAAACAAAGGGCAGCATGGTTAAAACAGTTGGCTCTGTTTTGAAATGATAATTAATAAGTCTATTTAAATAGAGACAGTTGTAAACCCTAACAGTTAAAGAAAATATCCTCTCAGCCAGTACCAATTGAGTAAGCAAATATTTGTAATCATAGCTTATTTGTAAGAAATGTTAGAATAAATTTTACTTTATGTACCAAATAAACAAAGGTTTAACATCTATATGAGAAACGCCCATTTTTTCCATTTGTCCCGGTGTGGGATTTCTTTAGGTTTCCTCCTGCATTCCTAAGAACTTGCGAAATAGCTTGTTAAATCACACACACACACACACACACACACACACACACACACACACACACACACACACACACACACACACAAAAATATCATTTTAATAAACTACAATAAATAGTAATATCACTTTACTTGAGGTTGTGCTGTCATACTGACTATCAGCACAGCTACTGAAATACCTTCATGTTGTTATTCACAACAGCACTTTGTATATTGCTTACAGAGTGTATATGTATATAAAAGTTTAAGCAGATGTGAAAAAACACTGTAAAGTAAGAGTTCTTCCAAAAATTGACATGTTAATAGTTTATTTTTATCTGTTGGGGCTAAATGTTGAAGGTAGATCTTAATGACATTGACTGTATGTCTGGGGTTGATGCCCTGATGATATTGCATTAAGGATACCATTACTCCTGACCAAATCTCCAACTCTATTTGCAGAAATACAGCCCCAAAACCTGCAGGGAACCTCCACCATGCTTCACTGTTGCCTGCAGACACGCATTACCTTTGGCAAACATCCTGCTTTCTGCTACAGCCAAATATTTAAAATTTTGGCTCATCAGTCCAGAGAACTTGCTGCCATTTTTCTGCAGCAAAGGTCCTATGTTTTTATGCATAGTTGAGTTGCTTAGTCCTGTTTCCCTGTCTAAGGTGTAGCTTTTGGCCCACAATTCGTCCATCAGAACCACTTTTGGCTAGACTTCTGCAGGCAGTAGATGGGTATAACTGGGGACCACTGATTTCTGCCAGTTCTTTGCTAATGGCACTGCTGGACATCTTCCGATGTTGAAGAGAAGCGAGCATAATGTATCTGCTGCATTAAGTTCCTTTGGCCAACCACTGCATCTGTGGTGCTCAAAAAAGCATGTTTCTTTGGCTTTTTCAAAATAGCTTGAACAGCACCTCTTGAAACTCCAGTTTGTTTTAAAATCATTGCCTGGAAAAGACCTTGCTAATGCTGTATAACTATCTTGTTGCTGTGCTCAGTCTGGCCATGGTGTATGACATGAGACATGAAACTGTGTTCCACAACCTCACCTTGGTAGCAGAGTTTGGCTGCTCCAGATTTGAAGCCAAAGGGTAGTGACATCAAATATTGATTTAATTTAGATTTTTCTTCTGTTTGTTTCTTTACATTTAGTAAGTCAAAAAAAAATAAAATAAAATTATAATAATAATAATAATATATATATTTCAAAAAGTTTGGGGTCACTTTCTAACTCCATGATCGTTCCTGATTTTTATTCTTTCTACATTGTAAAGGAATGCTGAAAGCGTCCAAAAAATGCATTTATGCTACTCATGCTCTGTAAAGACTTCATAACGCCTCTAATCTGAGGTGCTGTTAATTGGTAATTTTTCAGGCTGATAACTCTAAA
>JAQMYJ010000012.1:30456935-30480357 GCA_030014305.1 Clarias laeviceps | reverse complement strand
CAGGCCTCTCTCATCTTTTTAAGTGGGAGAACTTGCACAATTGGTGGCTGACTAAATACTTTTTTGCCCCGCTGTAAGTTTTAAATAAACTGTTTTTGATTTTATTTTTATTTTTTGTACAAGGAAAACAGGTCAGAATTACTGCCTATCGTGTTCCTAAGCAATAGACCAAGAAATTTAGAAATTTACTAAAGTGGATGTCCTGAAAAATGTATGTGTGCAGGGGAGGTTTAAAAGAGGGACTATATAGAAAAACACTTATTCTGGCCTAATAATGAGACGTCTATCATTGCTAAAGCACCCCCATTAATATCTGACCATGCTTCACCAAATTTCATTACATTTGCTTTTGGCTGGTCACTATCAACAGCAGTCCATCTTTGTTATGGTTTAAGTCTAACATAGCGCCGTGGTAGCTCATGGCGAGCCATAGTGAATTATGAGGTAAAGGCTTAGCTGACAAGTCCATCATGTCTACTCTGACACCCAACAACCCCCACCATCACCACAAAAAAACATTTCAAGCCTATGGCTAAGTGTGAAGACTGATTTTTCACTTTAAGGTGCTACATTAAAACAATTAATTTGACATACATTGCTCGGTTACTTCTACATGTGAAATATAATCTTGATATAGATCTTTGATTTTAAACATCAATCGAAGTATGGAATACACAAAATAATTCAGAAGCCGTTGAAACATGAAAGACAGTTAAGGAGTCATTTTACTTGTTAAAAATTAAACTTAAATAAAACTGAAATATTTTCAAATAAATGAAAAATGAAACCTAAATAAATAGAATTAAATAAATACAATTAAAATATACTTATACATACTAATATAGGCTATGTTGAGGTACATGAAAACACTAAATTAGCTTCTGGATTTTAACTTATATTCCTTTGTTATTTTAGAGTTAGTCAATGAACCTGAACCAGGGATATAATATTAATTAGTGCACTGTGTACTATTACTACACTTTTTTGTAATTTTAATGCATAAGCTTACACTTCCAAAAAAAGTTGCACACTCATAAGATGTCATTAATTCAACTATAGCTTTGGTGACAGCACACAATGTGGTGTCTAGTTATTGTGTGTCCATAGATGTGATGATTTGGTCATTCTGTACACTCACATCATCAGCTGACTTCATGTTATTGCCACTTTGCATGATGGCTGCATCGCTACATTCACTTCTCACCTTGATGCATCCATTGATCTAGAATAGGGTCAGTCTGGACTCATCAGACCACATGACCTTTTTCCTGGTCTGCTCCAAAATCTTTATTCTCTCTAGCTAATTCAAGCCACTTTTTTCCTAGAGTCTCACTAACAAGTGGTTTCTCTAATCCCAATTCTATGAGTTCTGTATGTACAGTACACTGTTTGTACAGAAATGCTCTTAATTTCGCTATTAAACATAGATTTTCTTTTTATTGTTGTTGTTGTTGTTGTTGTTTTTAACAATGTGTTTTTTTAGTGTTTAAGTGATCTCCATTTACTTTTTCTAACCACTGTTTTTCCACAATCTTAATGGTTTCGCACTATCCTTACAGGTTTTGATAATGTATTGTAATGTTAACCTACTGTAGTACCAGCAATTTCACCACTTCTTAGTTTTCTCTCTTTTCATTAGCCCAATAATTTTACCTTTATGAAATGGTGATTTTTTTTTCCAGGTAGTCTATATATTCTAATAAAAAATACAAACTTGATTAAGGTTACAGCACCACAAAATCTATCCACTGTTGCAAGTATTTAAAATGTCCTTTTTTCCTGATCTTGGTGGAGTAAGAAATCTTAGAATCTTCTTCAGCTTATTGGTAGAGAAACAACCCTGTAGTTATTCTGGAAGGAAAATTTTAAATTGCTCAAGCAAACAGCAGATCATTACAGAACAGTAGATTATTGTTGGATAGGCAGTAAGTATTTTATACACATATCACACTGCCTTCAGATTTCATCATGTAAATACAATTAAATCCATACAAATATTCCAATGAAATTAGTTGATGGTAAAAAGTTCTTCTAAAAAAAAATTTTTTTTGTTTAAATGACCTTAATAAACTCTTTAACCAATCTGTTTCGTATCTTTATGTCTGATGAAAACCATATGCTTGTACATTGAAGTTAATGATTAATCAAACGGCACCTTCAGGCTTATTTGTATATTAGAAATCTTTGTTATGAAAAGGTGTGTGAAGGCTAGCTGCCTCTTTAGATCACTGTGTCAGACACAAGATAAACCTAATTGGATTTGGGACAAGCAGGAGTACTGTTTGTGTTTGTTTGTGTATGCGAGAGGTCAGAAGAGGTTCAGGGAAGTAAGCCCTCCCTGCAACTTAAGCAGTCCAAATGACACCACAGACATGCTTCTCTGTGATGGGAATGGGGGAATTCCACTAAAATAAATACCTGAAGTGTCATAGCAACGCAGTGTGCACTAATCATGTTTCCTTTAGCCATATTGGTTTTGTTGTAGTTGTTTTTTCAAACAGACAATATGTAGAAAATTAAGGTGAGAATGGAGCTGAGTAAAAATAGAACACAAATAAAATAGAGAGAGAGAGAGAGAGAGAGAGAGAGAGAGAAAGACAGTTCATGGTCAGAATACTATAGGTCAAGACCTTGAGGTTGTAATGATTAAATGATGAATGTTGCGTGTAAGAGCTCAAACATATGTCAGACGACAGAGAAAATAAGAGATAATGGAGGGCAGAGGGTTTGGAGGAGGACTGCATTGAGGGGGTTCTTTTCACAGAAAAGAATTCACCCAATACCACACAATACCATTTTATTGCATGAAATGCATTTGAAGTTTCTGTGAAATGTACAAATATATACTCGATGCATGCATGTGGACATCAATGTTCAAGCATGCATATAACTTGTTACCTGGCTGAAGGAATGGTCCCATGTATACTCCCTTAGGCAGATGGATGCAGCTGGCCAGAGCCATGCTTTGTAGGTTTTATAGTCATCTACACACAGATGATCGGTCCAGCTGCACAGAGTCAAAGATTCCTAAACATACCCTGGAGGAAGTGACCTCTGGCCTCACACACCCATAGGGTATGAGGCACCAAGATTGTCCAAGGGGTGTTTGTAAATACATTAAAGTCAACCATTTTTAATGCAAAAAGATAATAATAATAATAATAATAATAATAATAATAATAATAATAATAATAATAATAATAATAATGTAATATACTGCAGGGACAGTACTGGAGTTGGTAAAAACTTGCACACTATGTTAACAGCCAGCAGGACGGCCTAATCCTTGCATGCATCATGTTTCACTCTCTCAAATGAGGAATTTGTGAGGAGATGTGAAACCAAACTGCTTTCTAAAAATCACTCACCTTCTTTCCTCTGCATGTGGATGGCAGTTTCTGTGGTAACTGACAACCAATGTGGCTTGCTTTTAGGGCCCATTATCACATCTAATACCTTTGAATCAATTGCAGCAGTTTTGCATTTTGAATCATCTGACCCCTTAGGGATCTGCTCACAGAACTAACACTATAATTGGTTTGCATAGTTAAAAAATTTATTAGATTTGTCATCTTTTCCACATTAAAAAAATTGCTATCATAAGCACACACACACACACACACACACACACACACACACACACAGAAGCAACAGAATGTAACCAGTCCAGAGAACAGTCGATATGGCTGAGCTTCTGATAATGCGCACACTGTGGGGGTCTCACCACTTAAAGACCATTACTGGGATTTAAACAAGGGGTCTCTCAATAATGTCAAAGATGTGGTTTTATTGTTTTACTTACAGTTAAGTTATCCAGACAATATAAACAGATGACTACTATATTCAGGCACCTGTCGTTTGTGATTGAGTATCAACCAGCAAAATTCATACAAGAAATGTATTGTATTTTAGGTTGTAGAGAATTATTTTGTTATGAACAGTATTTAGTTTTAGTTAATCACTCTTTTTTTTAATTAAAGTTGTCTGTAGATGATCATGATAAAGTGAAAATGAGGATATGAAAAAAACTCAAATGTTACACAAGGAAGTAAGGTTTGTTCTATGACAATGGACATGTGGCTGCAAATGATACAGCTAGCTGTTTTGCTCTTAGCAGATCAGCCCACAGACAATGTTCATGGGTTTTAGTACACACACACACACACACACACACACACACACACACACACACACAAATATATATAGTACAGAAACATTCCTTAGAGACTTTGGCAAATCTCCCGTTCCACCACATCCCAAAGGTGCTTTATTGGATTGAGATCTGGTGACTGTTGAGGACATTTGAGTCCAGTGAACTAATTTTTATTGTCAAGAAACCAGTGTGACATGATTTTAACGTTGTGACATGCACTATCCTGTGGTTATAAAGGTAAGGACATGTTCGACAATAAAACTCAGGTTGGCTATGGCATTTAAACAGTGCAAAGAATTAAAGAACAAAGAACAACTGGTACTGTGAGGCTCAAAGTGTGCCAAGAACATATTCAACCACACCAACCACACCAATCCACTACCAGCAGCCTGAACTGAACAGAATGGATCCATGCTTTCATATTGTTTACACCGAATTCTGACCCTACCATCTGAAAATCCCAGTAGATCAGCAGTTTCAGAAATACTTAGATTAGCCCATCTGACATCAACAACTAACACTAACACATTCTCAGTCACTTAAATCATCTTTGTTTCCCATTATGATGCCCGGTTTAAACTTCAGCAGATCATCTTGACCATGTCTACATGCCTAAATGCATCGAGTCAGCCAAAAAATGGATACACACTTCAAGACAAGAAAAACTTCTATAAATATTTTAATACTAAATTTACTGATATACATTATATATTCATATATATGATGATATTATAATAACGATATGATATTATTATTAATATTATATTAATATTATACATTATACTATATTTATTTTCCTGAAATGTGTATAAATTTTTGGATGACTCTGTATATGCGTGTGTGTGTGTGTGTGTGTGTGTGTGTGTATAAAACACCTAGACATGTAGATTGACGCTTCCTTGGTTTATGGGAAGTTGACCTATGGAAGTCAATTTTGTGGCATTCACAGATTAAAATGATTTCTAAGGTGATGTGGCTTGACTGCAAGATTGCCGCAGTTAACTTGAACACAGCTATAAATTCAAAAGTCATAGGCAAGTTAATTATATGTAGAAAGAAAACTAAATGTAATTTTGTTCCACCTTTGATGGCAGTAATTTCGTTCTCCAATTTTGTATTTTTTTTTATCACAGAGGGCTGTCCAAATGTGGTTGTAATCATTGGTGTAAATGTCTGCAAATACATTTGCTATGGAGCCAGACAGGGCGTATGATAAATCTCATGGAGGATCACTAAGCTCAAATTAATAACAAACTACAGGCAGTTCACACAAATGATGATATGCAATGAAACTGGCAGAAAAACCACTGCCTAGTTTTCCAAAAGATTCAGGATGTCAAATATGGCCTGTTTATTGCCACATAAAAATGAGGGTGAAAGGCCTTGAGAGCCTTTAGATTAGTATCTATAACAAAATGTAATGATAGTTAAGTGTGCACACAAGGCATTACTTTAAAATGGGGTGGGCGATGAAAGGATTTTTCAGCAGTCAGCATCCAGGTGGTAAAGTCTCATTGGGTTCACCGAGTCAGAGAGTGGTCCAAGCACAATGAGGTTCCATCCAAAGATAGAGGCCACAGCATGTGGTCTGGGGTCTCACAGTGGAGTTTCACAAGAAGCTGATGCCCCATCGTCTGTGGTCTACCAGTCAGTGCAGCAGAAGGTAACTGGATCCAAGGTGGAGTGAGAAAGGAAGGGAGGAAACTAGGAGCGAAACCATGAAAAATGTAGAGTATGAAAATGTCTCCCTTGGTTTATGGCTGCACAGACAGTCGTCCAAGAGAAACACATCCTTAAATTTAACCATAGATGCCTCTTAGCCTCTCTCTCTCTCTCTCTCTCTCTCTCTCTTTACTTTTCTTTGCCTCTCTCCCAACTAGCTGGCAAAGGCTTGGTTTTCAGAAAGCAAAGCTAAGTTGCTTGGAAACTATGTTACAAAAGCACTCAATAATCTGCCTTTTTAAGGATCTGGTTCCAGTATGTGTAGCTCAGTTTCCAAACATGAACATGTGTAGATAAAGTTAGATAGTTTCATAGCTACAATATGTTCTACAATGAATATATTTTATAGTAACTCATTGTTGAAAACCCCAAAATTCAAACAAAATAATTAAATTGAAAACAAAAAGGTTTGGAAATTTTTAATGATTTGCAATTTTTACAGCATTATAAAGGTAATGCTGATCATTCTCTAAAACACATAGTAAGGAACTTTGACAGGATGTACTTATTTAGATTTCTATCTGGACTAAATATATACTCACAAAACACGTTCCTGTCAAAGGCAAGGAGAGAGTTTGGAACTTGATTGAAAGAACTTACTGCAGTTTCCTTTAACTTTTTACTACTGTACTGGATGCTTGTGTCCATAATTTTCATTTTAGGTCTGCAATGAATAAATATTTAATTCATCAAATTAATTATTTAACAGCAGGATGCGTAGCATTCTTTAATGAAAATATTACAAGAGAGCTTTTTTTCTGAAATCAACTTCTAGTGTCAATTATTTCAGGTTATTAAAATAAAAGCAAGAACTTTCTTAAAGACGATTTGTTTTTTGGATGAGGATGATTGGTGGGACTCATTTCTTTTATCCCTCATATCATCTACCACCACAGCGAGTCTGCTGAAATACTTAATAACCTGTTTGTACTATAAATTGGGACGTACAAAACGCAGACAGTTTTGGTGCATAATAAAATGCTAGCAAATAAAATCTAGCAAAAAAGACATAAACAGGAGATTTATCAAGCATTCTAATGCTTTAAACCACACTCTCGAGGACAAGCTAATACATGACCTTATGTGTTTTGAAGCAAAACACACAGTGTAGTAATTTATTTGAAGCAGCTGCTTTTTCAAAATGTTTAAGTTTAGACAGGAAATCTGTTAAGCTGTTCAGCTCCTACATTGTCCTGCTTGGGTTACAGGGCCACTCGAAAAGTTACTTTAATGGTGGAAAATGGCACTAAATGTAAACAAATAGCCTTACTCTTATTCTGGCAATTAAAAAAATGTTTTAAGGCACTTTAGTGATCAAAATCTGTAATACTATTGTAAGCATTTGTGTTGTATTGGTATTTTATGTTTGCATTATATTCAGAGCCTTGTAAGGGATAATGTACGATTCACCTGCTGATACACTGTTAGTTATGTGAGTGCTAGAAAGGCAGGAAATAGTATATCATATTGACTAATAAAATGGCCTTAGAACATGTTTTAGATGGAAAATGAGTCAATGTTAATTAAAGGATGCTAATATATGAGTTGTTATCATCATATACAAATAAATAAATGTGTTTTGGCAGTCATAAAAGAATTATGTGATATTGCATACTTGTTGCATTAAGCCAGAAGAATACATTCTGTTGCTTTTTTATGTAAAAAGTGTCAGTGCACTGAATAGAAAGGGGCAGGTAGGGAGTGGGGGTGGGAAATGTAAACGCTGAAGTGGAATTCAATATGTGGCCTTAAGCGGAAAAACTGGTGATCTCAAGAGGTCATCCCTCTTTCCGGAGGAGAAAAAAGTAGACCCTATGGTAGAGTGTGCTTCTGGTGATCTTTGGTGAAGTCATTCGCGAAAAGAAACCGTTTCCCCAACAGAGCTCTCCTTTATAGAGATGTTCTCCATCACTCTTTATCCTTTGTGCTATTCCTCAGATGCTCATAGCAATTTAGTGAGGTGAATGGAAAAACGCTCATGCATGGCCCAAATGTGCAAGATGTTGTTACTTTGTTTTACACATGGTTTGCCAATTTCATTCTGTCTTTAGTGGAAACATAGTGTATAGTGTGTCCTAAGTGATATAATGCAGTTTTTAGTTTTAGAATGTTCACTTAGTATGAACCTTATTGTTTGTGTTTAAATATGTGCATTATACACAACACAGATTAGATTTAATTAGATTTGGGGTTCTAAGTACATGCTCTTACAAAATTGAATTGTCTCTACCATTATGTGCATTTAATGTATGCTTAAACATATAGTTTTGCCTCAGTCTCCTAAATGAGAAATCAATCTCACTAAAATATATTTGTGATAGATATTTTATCAAATATGTTTTTTTTTTCATTTACTTAGGCAGCTGTTAGAATGTATATGTCTGTGGGTCAGCGGGTGCAGTGGATGCAGCGTGTGCCCATGTGTTTTTGCACACTGGTTCATGTCCATGTGGTGGCTAAGAGTAAATGTAGTACATATTTAAATAATGTATTAAACTTGGTTGTTTATACCTGGAGGTTTTGCTTATCTAATTATCTCATACTTTTTCTGTATTAGGTCCCTACCAACATTTAAGACTAACTTATACAGCTGATACACAAACAGATAGGACACACACACACACACACAGACACACACACAGACACACACACACACTACACACTAAAAAATGTCATCTTCTTTAAAATTGTATACTGCTTCAAAAATCTTTTTCATTTCATTATTGCCACTAATGTTACAAATTCATGGCTGTCAATCAAAATATGATTGTTATTTTAGATATTATTTTGTTTCACAGCCAACCACGGAAAATATGTTTTACATGTGATACATTGTAAGGACAGTTGATTCATAAATGTCACCGGACAGTTGTACTGTTTCTCCTTACAATTAAGACTGTCTGTCCAAATCTGCTCCTATGGTAAAGATATAATGATATAATGTCATAATTTATAAACAGACTGTTTTATGGAAACTGACATTAAACAACTATGAACCTAACTATATATATACAAGCACAACATTATGGCCTGTCATTGGTGATTGTCACAGAGTCAACTGGAGTCCATTTATGGACTCCGTTTTCATTTGCTGATCTGAGCCTGGATTCATTTCTGTTGCTGATATCTGGAGCCAGTAAATGTACACAAACTATAAATCTTAGCGCGTCACTCTGTTTATTGTTAGATGCCAAATTTTCCCAACTAACATTTCTCAGAGCAATAGGGCCTTCAAGGCCAAAAGTACAATACCCTCTGTTCATCTTATTATACACTAATGATCTTAAATATTTATATATAAGATCATATGTAAAGAAAATCTGTGAAGCAAATATGCTTTTAAAGCAAAATAATATAAATGTCTATATATCAAATAAAAACAAAAATTATATACATTTTTGTTGTGACCACCCTTTGCCTTTTAAAACTGCAATCGAAAAAGAAATTAATCTACACCGCTTTTAAGCATTTTTTAAGCAAAATGACTGGTTGGTTGTTCAAACTGTCTCAGAGAACTGGCTACAGTTCATTCAGTCATATTGGCTATCTCATTTCCTTCTGGTTTTGCAGGTAAAAGCAAAAAGCCTCAATTAGTTGTATTATGTATTGCTGAAAATCTTAGTTTCTTTTACACCATTTTAAACATATGATTGGCAATAATAATAATAATAATAATAATAATAATAATAATAATGTTTACTATTGTTCATATAAAAGGCTTAGTATTGGATGGACATCAACAATTTCAAAACAGGTATCAAGTAAGAAAACGCTAAAATTTTATTTACATCTTCAGTGCAAATACCTACTAACAAAATATAATACCTTCAGATTCACGAACTTTAAGATAACATTTACATTTAGTAAATTCCCAGAGGTCGTAAGGTGAACAAGAAGTAGTTCAGATGAATATTCACAATGATCAAATTCACAAGATATTCACAAGATTGAAAATCCCCCTTATATATATAATAAGTCAGTGACATCACCTGATATATTTACTTATCACGACGAAGTGTCCCACGGACGACCTAACCAGTCCTAACTTACTGGCAGAACTTCGTTCTCTCCTTTAAGTTTTTTTAAGGGGGACGTGGATCTTAGTTGTCTACAGTTTATAAGTGGTGATTTCTCGAAGAAAGTTCAAAACGGTATTTGTGAGGATGCTGTTGCCTCTGCCACGGCGTTTGGTGACGGCATGATGTCTGTGCTTAAAGGAAGAGGCCCAGCGATGATAACGCTATGTTTGCTGGATTCAGAAATGTTCGTCTCTCTTTTCTGTTCTACTTCTTCGTCGAAGTCGGAATCGCTTTGCTCGGTATCGCACTCGGACTCGTCGCGCGGTTTCTGCTCGGCCTCGGTCTCGGCTTTATCTGACGGCTCCTTCTCTTTGTCCTTTTGGGCTTGGGCCTCCTTGGAATGTCTCCATTTCATTCGGCGGTTCTGAAACCACACTTTAACCTGAAGATAATAAAATTGTTTTATTAATTGACTTCTCCAAAGCAATTTCAAAATAAAATACCAAACACAGTTATCAAGATTTATTATTTCATAATATAATCTATTTCGCGCATTTCTTCAAGATGCCATTTTTGCGTAAAATGTGACATAAATAATAATTAACATATATACTTTTTAAAAACTTTTTAAACCCAACTATGAGCTTTTTTTAAAGTCATAAGAACTGTTTACAACGGAACAGTTGGCTGCTATGGCCTTTCATCATTTACAAAAGTCGTTATAATTGACTTTCATTTCCCCATGAATAGGCGTTTCGCAACTCAGAAAGGCAAACGCTTTTCAGTATTTTTATTTTATCTGCGTGTCGTGTGCTTCCTGTGTTCTCTCTCTCTAACACACACACACATACACATGCGCGCGCGTGCGCGCGATGCAGACAGACAGATTGACCGACAGACAGACATACACACACACACGGTCTCTCTCTCTCTCTCTCTCTCTCTCACACACACACACAGCCCACCTGAGCATCCGTAAGGCCCAGCATCGCAGCAAGCTGTTTTCTGTCAGGTTTTGTGACGTATTTCTGAATTTCAAAGCGCTTCTCAAGGCCCTTCCTTTGCAGATTGGAGAACACGGCTCTGGACCACGACCTTTTTCTTTTGTATGTTTGTGGCATTGTGTCTTTGGTGAGAACTGCATAGGGTCCTGAAAAGAGTCAAACAGCATATATGTTTTTTTGTACAAATTGTCAGTTCACTGACGTTTTATAGGCTTCATTTAAAGAGATACATATATTTTAATAAGAGACATCACAATGGCGGAAACGACAATTAGCTAATATAATTGTATTGCCTATGCCACATGTCCAAATGTTTTTTGTTGCATTAAGAGTGAGAATTGGCAGGGGATTGTCACACTACCTGGGAAAGTGTCCTGATACTGATGCCCTGATTGTCTGGAGGAAGTTATAATGGAGGATGCGTCGCTCATCCCCGGCTCTATGGAAGAGAAGTACTGACTGGGACTCGGCTGCACGGAGACTGACTGGCGATTCGAACTAACAACAGACGTGTGATCTGTAAACACAGTATCAGGAATTACAGTAATATACGTTATTTTATAATTAAGGTAATATATTGGGACTCATTTTGGACATGAATGGTCAAGAAAATCGATCAAATAACTTTCTGGATTTTGGTCACTTATATTAATACTTATAAATACTTTTAATATTCTAATTTAGCCCAATTAGAACAGGCCACTGTGAACACCCCTCTATTTTACATCGAATTTTAAATTATTAAGCCTATAGTAAATTGGGCATTTTATCGTCTTATTATATTACTTTTTGATAATGACAAAACAAGAAAAAACGTTGTGTGTAATTTTTGTAAAGTTGTGTGTTTACCTCTTAGTGACGACGAATCCTTTGATTTTGGTTCAAATTCTGTCGACAATATCCGATCAATGCCAAACTTAAGATCTTTGCTAGAAAGTGGAGGTACAGATTGAGAAAAGAATGTTGTTCTGGCCACAGAGGTCAAGTGTATTCCATGCCTGTGGTAGGCAGACGCTGCGTTCACTCTCCCAGCGAATACAGATGCGTCCGGCGCTAATGGAGACGGGCGAAGCGGAGATGCCGTGGAATGAACTTGAGCCCTCGCTCCCATATGGCTCACGAGTGCCGAAGACCCAGCGACGTTCTCACCGTCTCCAAAATGCAGTATGTCAGCAATGCAAAACGAAGGCTTTTTCACCGTATCCACTGCAAAACCTCCCGAACAATACGCAGACCAGAGACTAAAATTTGACGCGTAAAGAGGATTCAACCCGGCAGTATACATCCTCCTCTTTTAGATCGCTTTTATCTTTCTTTATGTGTGCGTGTGTGTGTGTTAAAAAGAATCACGACATTAATTATAGGAAGCGTTTTATTTAATGACGTGCATCGCTTTCTCTACGCTCCAGAAATGTTCTCAAGAATGAAATCCCAGTCTGTGGTCCAAGAAGTTCTACGCAGAAGTTTCTTCTGAGACGATGATTGGCTCAGTGTTAGCCAATGGAGATTCAGAAAACGTTCCCACTTCCCCTTGATGCGTTAGTGAAGCCTTGGGAAAGTTCTTCAGCTATTTAAGACAGTACGTGTAGCATTCAAAATGATCATTTAATTACTTTATTGTTATTAGATTATATAATGAGAGCTGCATTGATAATTTAAAACAACCCTCAGATGTTGCATTACATCTTATTTTACTATGTGCTATCATTTTATCAGAAAAAAATTAATTGTCTACATTATCAGTAGCATCATTTCTATTTAAAAATTAATCACGTATCTATCTATCTATCTTAAAAAGGTGTCATCTGGTCATCCTGCCATTTCAACCTGACATAATAGTCAAATTAATCTTTAATTAAAAATAATTGCGCAAAATGATATAATTATAACGATTATATAGAATGAACATGCTTTATTATTCGCTAAAAAAAAAAACTGCACTCGGTTCCTTGTGGGTCCAGTGAGATTAGGAAACAGGAGTTTCTCGATGCAGGCCATCCTGTTTTTAAGGGCTCTGATTCAAGCCTAAATGAGCGGATATTCCTGCTAGATTTATCCCAAAATAGAAGATGTCAGTATTTTAGGGTACAGCGGAGGTCCATATTTCCTCCGGAGCGAGGAGGGGGGACTTTATAATGACTGTTAGCACTTCCTTTTTTCAATATTTGTGCAACTTTATCTCAACCTGCAAGTTGCATGGTGACGCAAATCCGTCTCTATGCTTATAATAAACAAAGGAAATCTATTCTCCACTAAAACGAAAACACAATTAACTTCAGAAGCGATACTTCATCCATATGTAGGCTACAACCCAAGTCCAACCCATCATTCTCTTATTATGCCCAGCTATAGAAGGATATTATTATTATTATTATTATTATTATTGCTGTCGTTACTGATAAACGATTTACCAAAACAAAGCAAAAATGTTACTTTAAAGGAATATTACATATCCACTAAGATGGTGATGCATTTTGATGATCGCTACCGTTAAATGACGCAATTCGTTGATTCCTTAAATGTCGGTTGACAGACATTAGTGTGCGTCAGAATTATAATAAGAGGAACCTTTTTCCTGATATGTTTTAGCAGATGCGTCATTCTGCTTCTATCTTCCTTCTGAGGCGTTCATTACTGCTGATTTATTATGCCGGAAAGGTCTATGACCCTGGCTAGCTCTTAGCACGACGCTTTAGAGTGACACTTTTCCGGTTTAAATTTAGAGATGAAATGTAATGTTTACCCTGGAACTTACAGTCAAAACAATCCATGGAAAAGGATGTAGAAGAAGTGAGGTTAGTATGCTGAAACACGCACGTTAATTCAAGAGTGCAGAGCACAATGTAGTATGACAAAAAGCATGCATCCTTGGGGAAAAAAAACTACTAACCAGGCAAACTGTTTTTAATAATAATTTACGTTTAACCAACCATTCAACCCACAAAAATTATGTAAAAACTGTGTTTTGGTAATAATCATACAGCAAGAATGAATACATTTTGTGTGTCGCATCTTTTTCTAGCACCTGTAGTAAGTTTATATTTCTATTAATGCATGTTTATAATATTGGACAGTATGTGATTTATTACTTAAAAAACTGGATTTTTTTTATACTTTAAAAACGATACAAAATATAGTCATAATGTGGAGGAAATGTTTTTTTTGGAGATTTTTCCTGATTTACAAAAAAAAAAACAGGAAAAATCTTACAGTGTGCACGCATATGTAACATGCAAATATGTAAATATATGTGACGTGGCTCCCGCTTCTGTTAAAAGTGATAATAACATCTGTTAACATTTAAGCATTGGTTATTTTTATTTCTGCACCTGACAACTTAAGTCATTTGTTTCATCCTTACTATTATTATAGCTATACAAAACATCATAATATCAATATAAAAGCCATCTTAAATAGCCTAAAACGGTAACGGAATGATGAACCGTTTACCCAAATCTCACGCAACATTGTAACGAATTCTAAATTGCACTATCAATTTCGTTGTCTTCATACGATATTTAAAAAAAATTATCACGACTGCGAAGGTCCTCAAGTTAGCCTACTCCACGCAAAAGTGCACCCAGTATTTTGTCATGCATAAAGAATAATAATAATAATAATAATAATAATATCAAACACAAGAAAGAGAATATTACCACAGGCCGACCACAATCACGGTTACTAATGCCCCTTGTGTAGCATATTTTATGTTACTGGTTGCTTCTGATTGATTTTCCTTGGGTTTTGTCTTGTCATGCTATCCATCTTTCTGTTTCCACATTCTACTATTTCTGATTCTCTCGTATTATTTAGTTATGCTTGTTCGTCCTTATCCTATAACATTCATTACTTCATCTCTGAATCCATGAACACATTCCTTTCAATTTGCATTTACTTTCCCTCTCTGCCAATTTCCCTTCTGAAATCTTTTTTTTTTTTTAAGTAAATAATTTAAAACGACCGGGTTTCAAAATAGGGAGTAATGTAGTAAATGTAAGCATTCAAACAGTCCTAGATAATTTCGAGTCCAATGCCCTCCAAATGTTATATTTCACAAAGCTGACAAGTATGTTGTTACGAGCAGTGGGTAGGCAGCTTGCCTTCAGAGGAAAAGCTTTTCATTCAATGATAAATACAGAAAAAATACGAACGTCATATTGAGTATAATTGCTCTTTAGGTGTCCAGTCAGGCGTGGTATGGCTATAAAGATATAATCAGCAAAATAAATAAATTAATAAATAGATTAATTAATTAATTAATATTTCTGTTACGTTTATCAGAAATATACTTTAACCTGATGGTTTTTATCTTATGTTTATTTTTCGATTTCAGCTTCAGACAATTGATCTAAGTTGAGTGCAGTTCAACATTATTATAGCTAAATAAGTTGTCTTTTTCATTAAAGAAACTGGAAAACTGGAAAACTGAACTGGCAAGATCTCCAGTGAAATGTGATGCGGTGTATTTAAGCTGCGCACTCCCTTTGGCCAAACAGAAGATGGACATTTGAGAGTCGGACTAACTCGCACTCGCCCCAGTCGACCTGCTTGTTAAACAACAAAAGAGCTTCCTTTAATGGAAGCTTCGATGCTGCCCATTAAAACCTCTGTATTTACACTAAAGCGGCGGCAAAGGTTGAAGTCGTGCCATTTGTGTAAAGGAACCCAGGCTGTCTAATTTCTCTTTTGTTCAATGTACACATGGCTAAATCAAATTCACTGAACGCTGCAGCTCTCGCAGCTAAATAAGACCAGGACTAATG
This sequence comes from Clarias laeviceps, assembly GCA_030014305.1. Classification (NCBI taxonomy): domain Eukaryota; kingdom Metazoa; phylum Chordata; class Actinopteri; order Siluriformes; family Clariidae; genus Clarias; species Clarias laeviceps. The sequence continues at coordinate 30,464,696 of JAQMYJ010000012.1, read as the reverse complement.
GAAACGCGAAAAGGTCATGATAACAAACCATTACTGTTTCTGCTCCCAGTGTATCCTGGCAGTGATCCCGCTAATGCGTAAATCTTAAGCACTCTCCGCAAGTGCACCCCAGTGGGCTTTGCCCATGCGCAAAAACGAGCTCTAGCTGTCCTGATTAGGCCGTGCTCTTTTCTGTGACTACACAATGATTGATTGTGCACTTGTTTACCGAAGGCAATCACTGTTGAGGCAAACCAGAATCTCTAGAGCTTCGGAGGATTAGCGTTTAGGGCGCATATGCTTTATTAATTGTTGTAATGGAAGTAAGCAACGTAGACAAATTAAAAAAGATAGTAAACTTTGACACTGCAACATTTTGTTGGAGTGTTTGACATTCCACACCTACATGATGCATAAATTAAAACAATGGTTAAATGATTCACTGATGGGTTATATGTGCATCGAATTGTCTTTTGTTGTTGTGGTGATTTATCTTTTTTTATTATTGTTGCAACTTATGACACTTTAGACAAGCGTGCAATTTAAGCACAGTATAAACCGCTCACCGCAATTTTTAAAAGAAGAAAAAAATTCACTGTTATGCGTGTTATGCTTCTGTTCACTTACATATTTTGTAACAAATTTTACTGTGATTAGTCATTTATGTTAATACATTTTTAAATAACCAAAGATGATACATGACATTCAAACGTTTTTATTAAAAAGCAATGTTTTTTTTGTTTTTTTTTAAAGAAAATATTAAGACCATTTTTCCTATCACCTCTACTCATATAATAACCTTGAGGATTTCAGAATTCTACAATGTGCAGGCAGGTTATTTTGTTCTTTATTTATGTCAAGAAAGCACAGACAACCTGCTAATTAAATCCCATGATATCTGGATTCGCCCCTTTTTTATTTTGGTTGAAGACTGCACAATGCTTCAATTTTACCACTTCTTACGACTAATAAACAAAATGTCACAAACAAGTAAACACTATTTTTTTATGAGTGTTTGTGATGCACTGGCTCTGTGCTTTAGTTGTGGTAAACTTCTGTGAGGTGACAAATTTATTTTCAGACAGACTGGTACCTCTAAGTATCTGTAGAATATCATGACCTTCTTAAGAAAACCAATTGATCAACAGTATATGTATAAAAGCTGCTGTAATTTAAAGCCTAAATTCTTACAGTTCACTAACTCCTACAAAGAGAATGCCAAGCCATTTGCAAAAGGTCACCAGAACTAGGAAACTGAGGAAATTTAATAAAACTCAGTCTCACATGCAACTGCATCTTGGGAAATGCCAGGGTTTGGTGAGAAATGACCAGGAAAGCAAAAGTTTGATTTGTCACATTAAACATGCAAACACTATCATGTAGGCCAGAAGATCACCACCCAGGATTTATTATAGAGTCTGATTTCATTTGCAGCATTCTCATAAATGAGATTCACTGGGATGATGTTCATTCAACTATTCATTCTGGTTGGTGACTTGAAGGCCCACGCTGTTGTAAACAGCTCTGGATATAAGGTGATCAGTGACAATGACCTCCACTTGTGTTCCTTTGCCACAACAAACTGGTTGTGGAAAATAGCATTTCTATCATCCCCACCAGACTACATGGCAGAATACATCTGGCAAATACTTTTTTGATTAGTTTCCGATTCTGATTGTCACTGTAGGACATGCACTCCGGATGTGTCCAGATTGTGGAAGTGATCACTATCTTGTTTGGGGCAAAATTTAGTTGCATCTAAATTAAAGTAAAAGTTTGCAATCCCAACCAAGCTCAGTTGATCACATCTGCTGGGCCTTATGCACAGGCACAGACCAAATTCACAGCACTGGCACTGTTGGAAGACCTGGATGAAGAGGCTAAGCAAATATCTGACAACTTTCTGAAATTAACTAATCTGTTATGCCCTGTCATTTGCCATCAAACACAACCTCGTATCTTGAACCACTGCATGGACCTACGTGCTCAACCATGATGTAGCTCAAACATGATGCAGACCACAAGGACTACCAGAACCTCTGCTTCCTATCAACGCCCATAGCAACAATGAACAATAAGGAATGGCAAGACACCAGGAATGAACAAGATAATTCCAGAGAGACAATCAAACTCCAGAGAGACTTCTCAACTGCGCTTCTCAACTGATCTTTCACATGAAACACATCATCTACATGAAAAAAGCAATCTTAGTGCCAGTCCATAATGCCAAAATACCTTGTCATCAGCCTACTCTCAATCACTGGCAGGGTGTTCATAAATGCAATCAAGGCTGCAGAAACATTTTGAACAGACTAGCCAGGAAGCACATGTAGGGTTCATTCACGTTTCTAGATGTTGCACAATCGCGGGACAGCGAGCTCGCGGCCTCACTTAGCTTCCATAGAGGTATTATTACACCTAGTGGTCAAAAATGGGAACTGCATCTAGCGAACAGAATAAATAATGACAGGGTTACTAAAGTAGTTTAGAGTCTAAAATTTAGACGATGAGTGAGTAAATAATAATAATAACAATAATAATAATAATAATATACATTATATGGACAAAAGTATTTGGCCATACCTGTTAATTATTGAATTCAGGTGTTTCAATTACCTTAGGGCAATCTTAATGCTTCAGCGTACCAAGACATCTTGGACAATGCTATGCCTCCAACTTTGTGCCAACAGTTAGGGGAGGGCCTTTTTCTATTCCAACATGATTGTGTCACAGTGCATAAAGCTAGGACTATAAGACATGGTTTGATGAGTTCAGTGTGGAAGAACTTGACTGGCCCACACAGAGCCCTGACCTCAAACACTTTGAGCACCTTTAGGATAAACTGGAACGAAGATTGTAAGCCAAACCTTTTGTTTTTGTTTTAATGTACTTTTTCTGTGGATTTTGAGGTGTTCGTCTAGACATATTGCTGAAACCTGGGAACCTTTCTCCATCATATTACCTGGAGCTCAGCTGATCTAAAGCCATGAAAAGAGCTGCCACATGCTGGATGTTGTCAACTGTCAACTGCTGATTACAAGGTCGCTCTAAAAATTTCACCAGCCTGACAGCCTCTCGTTTATTTTAAAACGTTATTATTAGTTTTGGCCTGGCTTTCCAAACTCTGAGGTCATTAGCCCCTCTGGTTCTGTGTATGCTATATCGTGCTGGATCGTTGCCTTGTTTACTTAACTACTCTTTGGATTTGCCCTTTATTCTTTTTTGGATTGTGGACTTGTTAATAAACATCCAGCACATGGATTTCTAATGACTCCTCTGGATCCTGTTTGATTTAAATGCATAGGGGTAACTGTTTAAGGTATTATACTAAAGTTAAATCATAATTACAGTTTGGTTGTCAATCAACTATGCCAAAGAAGTTTTTAAAGAATGTTGAATTTTTTTTCTAGTCGTCAAACGCATAGTTTTTTATATTGCAGATATGCATATGGTTTCTGTGCAAACTGAAATGTTCTATAATATGTTTTTTTTTTTTGTCACATTTTTATATATCACAATAGGTACAGAAAATGTTAGATGCAGGAACTTAAATTTTCTGTCACCGCTAACAGAATGTCTGTAATTTTAGTGGCCACTTTTATTCCTTATATGCTATATTCCCGTCACATCTGCTGCCAGTAGCCTAATTATGAAATATCAGTACTCAATCAGTAGCACAAGATACAGAATATTGCACATCTAAAAGAATCGCGATGCTGCCCTCTAGCGGCCAATATGAAATTATCAACAGTAACACCTGTGAGCAGAACAATCCAGTCGCAGCCGTTGACTCGTAGACTTCTGGCCTTGAGCTGGGGAGAAAAAGCCCTCGCTGGACGGAAGTACATGGGTGGCTATGTTATTCTGCATATCCTTCTAGCTGGATCAAAGCACATCAATCTCCAATAAATAAAAAAATCTCCAAAAAAAAAAAAAATACAAAATTGTCTTAAAACATTACAAATGAAATCTCAATACCATCTTTTTCTGCTTTGAAAACAGAAAATAAAATTAAAAAATTGTACATCTTTTGGATTAATTGAACAATACAAATTTGTACAGCGCTACTTTACAAACAAGACTACATCACAACACAATCAAAAGCATTGTCAACTTTGTAAAATAAATGGGTCCGGAAAAAAAAGAATCATGATTGGACATCATTTAAACACTTGTTGAAGTTGCTTGGTAAAAAAAAAAATAATCAACCATAAAAAACACTAGAGAACATCATGAAAGTAAGAGAATTTCTATAAACACATAGTATGTTGAGAACTCACAGGATTAGGACTTAACAGCTGCATTACCATAAGAAAACCACTTGTAAGTAAGACTAATCAAGAAAAGCTTGAATTTGCTAGGGTGCATAAACACTTTGGACGTTGGATCAATTGGACCAATCATGTGGTCTGATGAGTTTAGACTGACCCTATTCCAGAGCGATGGGTGCAATAGAGCAGGAATGGAAGCACATGAAGCAATGCTCCCATCATGCATAGTGGCCACTGTACCAGCCTCTGGAGGCAGTTTTATGATCTGGGGTTGCTTCAGTTAGTCAGGCATAGGCTTAGCATAGTTATGTGGCAATAAAATAAAGTCAGTTGAATGTACTGATTGACCAGATTATCACATACAGTATATGGAGTTTCTCTTCCCTGATGGCACAGGCATGAACTGTGTGCTGTAATCTTAATGTGTGCGATTTGTTTTTAGGCTAGGAAAGATAAAAGTAATAAATGTTTTTGGGTTAAGTGCAGTTTGGTAAAATGGTTGGTTTAAATTTCTCAGAAAATTTCTTACAAAAATAGATAATGAGTAAAGTTTAAACTGAATAGGCTTTATCTTGTTTGGAAGCAAAATATATTTTGTCCACAGATGATTTACAGAAAACATATTATACATCAAAGTACACTTTACATTTGCTTCAAGTAAACGTCCTTGATCCATTTTAAGACATCTAATATTTCTTAGAAGTACACAATTATACCATTACATTTACCATTATATTTCAACAAATCCAAGATAAACATCAGTTCCTTCACCAAGCCATTCTTTCAATTTGTTTTTAATCCCATTAAAAACATAAATTTATTAGTATATAAATGATACTAATTATTCCAAACACATATTGCAAGATTTAAAATGCTGCATGTAGGGAGACAATTTGTATGTAAATGATAAACTGCAAGCCTCCAAAGTGTGTTTGAGAAAATATCGAGCTCAATCAGGAATTGTTATTTTTAAAACACAAGTAAAAACTCGACTCTATCTGTAGACAAAGGGACGCTTTCTGTTATGAGGTTATTAACAGACATGGAGCAAGAAACCAGAGAATTTTAAAATATGAACGTTACTCAGAGAGTGGAGTTAGTGTTTTGGAACAAAGCAGTCAAGAGGTGATTGAACTTTCCATTGTAATGAAAGAGTGATTAATAAAACTATTGTATTAACTATGTAGAAATTTCAGCCATTTTTTTTACTTAGTCCCTCAAATTTTCACAGAATCCAAAGTAATTGGACAAACCAATATGCATATTAGGATTTTTAATATTGGGTTGCAAAAATGTCGGAGTTGCTACCAAGCTAGTTTTGTGCCTGTTTTTACACCTGCATTAATAATATAATGTATAAAACAATATTAATATTCATTCATTCATAGACTGCTTATCCTGTGCACTACGGGGTTCAACATGGGTGTGTGTATCGTGTACCTGGTCGAAGTCTCCTAGGATAGGCTACAGGCTTTCCACAATCATGAACAGGATAAGCGATAAATAAAATAATAAATGAATATTAATGAGTGCATATGCTGAACATGTGACTGGGGAGCGGTATGGGCCTTTTTCTCCTGTTCCCATGGTGGCTCGTGTTATCTGCGAAATGAAAATCATTGATGAAGGCTTTTCATCTCCTTGTGTGTTTACTTAGGGATAACTTAACTCAAAGGTCACTCACTCTCACTCACTGTCTATACCGCTTTAGCCTATATGCAGGGTTACATGAGGCCTGAAGCCTATCCCAGGAGACTTTGGGCATGAGGCAGAGTACACCCTAGATGGGGTGCCAATTCATCGCAGGGCACACATACACGCACACTCATTCACGCACTACGGGCAATTTGGGAACGCCAATCTGCATGTCTTTGGACTGTGGGAGAAAACCAAAGTACCTGGAGGAAACCCACCAAGAACGGGAAGAACATGCAAACTCCACAAACAGACCCAGAGGCAGGAATCGAACCCGGACCCTGGGGGTGCAAAGTGACAGTGGTAAGCACTAAGCCACCGTTAAATACAGAGACAGAGTAAACCCGAAAGACACCAAAACCAATTTTTCTAGATTACTAAAACATGTCTGAAACATACATTTTTTTCATTGTTGTTATTGTAGGGGGGAAAAAACTGCTATACTCTCTATATAATTTATTGGTCAGCAGAATGTGTACTAGAAAGGCCACCAGATGGTGCTTTTGTGTATTTTTTGAGCTCAGGAAATTTCTTCAGGGTTGGTTAGTTAGACTGTATATGAGTATTTTTTTCCTGGTATTGCCTGTACTGTAAAGATTCAAGTATTCAAGTAAATTCACATTTAGATGATTGTGTTCGCAGCCAGCTACTTGTCCACAAAAAAACTAGTTGTCTACAATTAAAGGATATCAAATACATATGACTTCCAGTCATTATTATATAAAATATGATAACAGCAACAAAAGGTCAGTCTAAAATCTTATCAGCAGTGAGAAAGCTGATGTGATATGATATTCTAAGAAACTAGGGTAACCTGTACTAGGGAACTTGGTTTGTAGTAGTCAAATGCAAAAAGAATTTTTTTTTTTAAAAAGTCACCGTTTTCTTACTAGCATAATGGTATCCTTAATCGAATATAAAAAATATTCAACTTATTCATAAACTTATTCTTGGTGGCTTAATCGGAGAAAAGGTAATCACTATGTTAGCTGTTTCCTCTTCTGATGTCATGTACAAGAGAATAAATTTTCTCTGACACCGCCACCTGTGAAAAACAAATACACAGATTTAATAAAGAATACTTTTGTCATTAATCTTAGGTATATCAAACACTCACTGTATAAGACTCTGGATTCTCCAGTTTTTTGTGATGGCTGTACAAAGCCTGGATGGAGGTCTGTGCATGTAGACGACTCTCAAGAGCGCTGCTCAGGGGAAGCAAAATCTGGAAATACAGCATCGAAAAAACAAACATTCGCATCAGGCGTTGCCAGATATTTTCGTTTCAGACACTAGGCATGTTGGGATATTATGGTGCTCAAATTCAATGATAGAGTCTGGCTTTGCATTTCTAAATTATTTACAATCCGATAAATTAATGGAAAAGTGGGAGACTTTAGTTTCTGCAAATTCATTATTTATGCTGGCAGTCTTCATCAGGCACTTGTCTTCATCTAGCCTCTTAAAATTTGTGCAGACAGATACAATTACGAATACAATTTGTCTAATTATAGAACATCACAACTAACAACCACCATAGTCAGGCTAACCTAACAATAAAAAAAAAATAATAAAAATTATATACACATACATACAGTGGGGAAGGAAAGTATTCAGACCCTCTTAAATTTTTCACTGTTATATTGCAGCCATTTGCTAAAATAATTTAATTTTTTTTTCCTCATTAATGTACATACAGCACCCCATATTGACAGAAAAACACAGAATTGTTGACATTATTGCAGATTTATTAAAAAAGAAAAACTGAAATATCACATGGTCCTAAGTATTCAGACCCTTTGCTCAGTATTTAGTA
>JAQMYJ010000012.1:30418853-30435097 GCA_030014305.1 Clarias laeviceps | reverse complement strand
GTGCTTCTTCTTGAGCCACTCCTTTGTTGCCTTTGCTGTATGTTTTGGGTCATTGTCGTGCTGGAACACCCATCCACAACCCATTTTCAGTTTCCTGGCAGAGGGAAGGAGGTTGTCGCTCAGGATACATGGCTCCGTCCATTTTCCCGTTGATGCGGTGAAGTTGTCCTGTGTGGAAGCAGGGACTCTAACTAACACCATACATACTGTAGGATACTAGCATTTCATTTTATGCTATTTGGGATTCAAAGTCTGCAAGTAAGTTGATATTTAAAAGCTGAATAAGTAGAAATATAAAGTGAATCTTGTAAGATGATGTACATATAATGATGATGATGCTGTCAAACAGCAGCAGCGTGACTCCTCCTCCCCTGTGGCTTGAGTCTCTGATGAACACTTGTTTCTCTCAGATGGACATGAACATGTTGGGTCTGACTCAGTCCTTTGCCATGGTGGCAATAACTTACAGTTGAGTTCCAGGAATATGCAAGTGGTGTTGGTGAATGATTATGTGAACAGTTCCCACACAAGAGGGATGTGTCTCTTCTGAAAGTTGGTAAAATTGTTGAGCCCTTGAGCAAGGCTCTTTACCTTATCTGCTTCACGGGCGCTATATGATGTCTGGCCCTGTACTCTGCCCCCATTTTTAACTGCAATAAAAAGTCATTTCACTGTGCTGTAAGGTGTGTGTTATAAATCATTTAATCTTAATCTTTGGTCAATTGGTTTTACGTCTTCATTCATCAGAAATTTCATCACAAGTACCAGTTTTACTTGAACACTCCTCCTTGCAGCTTGTGTATGTGGACTTCAAGTGTGCAAATGGGACTTCTGATATCCATTAAGTTACTTGGTAATTAACTTGTTTTGCTTTACATACAGTCCAATAAATTTTCAAACAGCACAAAACTCCATTAATTTAAGCATTAGCTTGGTGGACCCAATAAACTGGCAATGTCTGTATGTTGAATGTGTTGAGAAAAGAGATTTCTGAGGATATGTATTTGATTTTTAAAGAGCAACAGGAGTGTATTGTATAGTCATCGACATTACATTATCTACAGTCATTGTATGGATGTTTTTACTACTAATTAACACTGACTGTATGTATTCTTTTGAACTTAACATGCATTGTTTTTAAATTATTGTTATAAATTGTGGTAATTTGTGGTTATGTTTACAGACAAGATCTTGGTGAAAGCCTGTAAATACAGTCCTAGGCAATCATGTTGAACCTAGTCATTATTTTGGAATTGAAGATCAGGTACAGTCTAACCATACTTTCTTTTTTTCTCTTTTTTTGGTTTTAAAACCATGACATCTTAAGTGAATTTCTAATTGTTTTTACTCTAGTTAGTACACAATAGTGCGCATGCACACACACACTCACTCTATACAGTGTATACTGCCATAGCATTCCCCCCCAAAATTTTTGAATCCGAAAGTCGACAGGATGCACTGAATGCAAGATGGCTGTTGGTAAAAGCATGATTTTTTTTTTTTACTTTTTTTGCACCTATTTTGAATTCAATGCACTGGTGGTTAAGGTACAAATTTGTAGTCCTTACAGTTATCTCTATGTGATGTTCATTCATATACAGTAATATCATTAGATCTGTGGGACGGAACACTGTCACATTAGTTTGTGATATGCAATTCTAAATAAACAAACCTGTGTGTCGTCTTACTTCACTGGATGGGGTATAATAAGGAGATATTTTATGTGTTCATATAAGTTACCGTGTGATCCTCGCATCTCATCCTGTGCTGAATCTTTTGCCTTGTAGTGCTGTGATTGGCCTTTCAACTGTCATGCAGCGGGTACAACTTATAAGGATGTGTGTGTATACCATATGTATGCCCGGGGTGCTGCAACAGAATTAAACTGCCACATTAAAGGGAAACCCTCAACAAAAAATCAAGAAGCTGCAAAGCATCAGCAAAACAACATTTCTGGTGCTGCCCCTAACTGATGATTGCTATGACGTGGAATGATGCAGTCATTCTGTATGTATGACTATGCCAGCACTGGCATGCCTCACTAAAAGCCTGTTGCATGCTTTTGTAATTACACTTTCTTAAAACACTTTGAAGTTATGTCTGCCAAACATTATTACACTGAAACAGGTACGGTGTAAAATGTTCTTTAAGCTTTTCTCACTAGAACTGTCTTTTGTTGCCTAAAGTTCAGCCTACCATTATAAGAAAAATGTCTAGTGTTAAACATTATGCTGTACAAAAAATGTATTGATTAATAAAGTTCATCAAACGTTCACCACTTACCACAAGTGAGCTAAGATGACACAGCACATTATTTTACAGTAAACAAATGTTTTAAACAAAGTGTCTCTCATAAAAATCCAAATGTGTTCAACAGGACATAAATTAATGCCAGATGCAAATCAATTTCCTTTTTGTAAACAAAATGTTGAATTCATAGATCATTTTAACCTATGTTATGAAAGACATTATGATCACTGGAGTAATTCATTCAACACTGTTGGTTCATTAATTCACTCATTGCCAATCTGGTTATGCTATGCTGCATTCTTTATGTTGGCTGAAGAGTTTAATTTACAGTATAATATTACTAACAAACCTGTAAATTTCCCTTGACTGCTAACATTTTTTAACAGTGGTTTCATTATTAACCATTGTAAAAATAAGCAAATCTAAAAAAATAAATGTAAGTAGTTAAATGTTAGTAATCAAAGCAGACAAGTCTATGTAAAACTTACAACTCTTCCATCGGAAAACTCATTCCTTCATTTAAAATTATTATTTGGGAGATAACATTAATAGAATTAGATTTTAAGTCAGGTCTATGATATAAAAAAATTAAATAACAGAATACGGACCATTTGGATTTTATCCTTCTTAACTTTTAAAGTTACATTTGCAAAAAGTTAAGGAGTTACTGTAATTATAAGGAGTTAGAAATATTAGATAACCCACATACAAAACCAATCAAGAATGAACTTTCAATAAGAAAATACACCTGATTCCATTGTGATCTTAAACAACACTTTATCTCCTTAGTAATTGCTTCTAAGTCATTCCAAATTGCTTCTGAACAGTTTGTGCTCTTAGTCTATTAAGAAGTATTATTTTAAGTATTACTAAGTATTATTCTTAATACTTTTAATTTAATCCAAGCTACAAAGCTATCTAGTTTCTAACACAAGGCTTAATCCCAGATCCCTCTCTATCCACTGATTAAGGGCACTACTTGGTGTGTGTAACAAGGGATAACACACTAGCTTTCCATTTTACGCTATTTGGAATTAAAACCTTGCAAGTTAGCTGACATTCTAAAGCTGAATAAGTGGAAATATAAAGTTAATCTTGTAAGTTTATTAGGACTGTGCACCACCCCCATGGTTTATTTCTCTCACCTTTTGGTTTACTTTCCAGCTTGTTGATTACTCTAATTGTCGGTTGGTTACCAGCAACGGCAGGAAAAAAAAATCAACCCCTAACACAAAAGTTGATAGTTTAAAGCAGAATAAATGAAAATATAAATATAATCTTGTAAGTTTCTCTGGACTGTCCCAAGGCCTCCACTTTTTTTCTAGTGACCTTTTGGCCACACAGTGGGGTAGCTCAGTTGTATGTTTCTTGCCTGCCATGCATAAAGCCTGGGATCAATTCCCAGCCAATGGCCAAACCCCAGAAACTGAATAGAGTAACAGTCCCAATCCTGGATAAAATTGGAGGGTTGTGTCAGAAAGGGCGTAAAACCTGTGCCAAGTTGTCATGTGGATCATATAATTGACATGAGCAGCCAAAAGACCAATAATAACCTTTTGGCTACATAGTAAAAGTAAGAATTTGAAAATAATTTCACTTCATGTTTCACTGCCAGTCGTGGTCAGTTAGTCCTGACAGTCAGAAGGATATGCGTTGGCGGAGCAAAAGAACTAGAACAAGGAAATCATAAACTCTTTAAAATAAATGGTGTCTGTGGAAATATTGTATAAAAGCAACCTCACACATCGATGTTGTCCTGAATATATTTTTGCCTCGTGTCTAACAGCCATGCAGATATTCCATACAACTGCACGCCTTCTGGTGTGATATGATGTGCTTAATTGAGTGGTGCCATAAATAAATATGACACAGATCCTGTAGATAATGTTTTAAACATTTTATCATGGATGAAAGTAAAGGCCTAAATCAAAGATGATACAGGATGTCACAAATACGTGTAATGAAAATGGTTGTGTCAAAAGGATAGAATATCATATCACGTTTAAATATAGGTAGATGTATTGTGCTACTTTGCTTTATTGATAAAAACTTTTTTGGTAACCTTACAATTAATTAGCCATAAGTTTCTTCCTTTTATTTTATATATTATTTTTCTTTTACATTTTTTTATACCACATTGATTTTCCCCACAATTACACTTAAAGGCATCCTTTTCTGTGTGACTTTATTATAGGATGTACATTTCTGTCTTCAGGTGTAATCAATGCGTGACACAGAATGCAATTCAAAAAGTACCAAAGAAAAAAATATATACAACACGATGCAAAAGTGCATTCGAAACGGACATGTCATTGTCTTTTTTAAGCCGGTCCCAGTAAGCGCTTATTTGTAGCGCGCTCCGACACTCAGCGCTAAAAGCGTCATGTGAGGTCAGAGAGTAGGAATTCCGCCTTTAGCTCAGCATTGAGCCACAATACGGCGCTACACACACACACACACACGGACGGGACGCATATACAACTTTCGTTTCTTGGTGACTTGATCCACATTTTACGCGTCTCCGAAAAAAAAAACCCCAAGTAGAGGAAGTCGGGCGCATGGCGTTGTAATTTCCGTCATAACCCGGGACGGACTGGTGGGACGACGTGCCTTTTCGCGTGTTTTAATCAGAAGGAACCCCTCAGGGCTTTTTCTCTTTTTTTTGGCTCGGCTGCTTAAGTTGATCTGTATTTGGACCTTTGGATTTTGGCTTCCTTGCTTCCTCTAACTTCCTAAGATCAGCACAGATTGTTTCTTTCTCTCTCTGTGTGTGTCTCATGTCTGTGCTGATTGTGTCCTGGCACCATGTCACCCGGAGCGGAGAAAAGACTCGAGAATCAGCTCAGAATGCTGGAGTCCATGATCAGAGACCAGCGATCAGCACTCAACTTGGAGAGCTTGTTGGTAAGAAGAAATGTATTGCACAGGAATATTGGTGATCTGTACTTGTAGATGTAACAGTTTATGGTGTCTTAGATGGTAATCAGGTCCCTGTTTCAAAGGTTAGAGAAAGTTATAAATTCTTCCGTGTGTTTGTGTATTTTGTATCCAAATTGCCTGTCGAAATGCCTGAAGGTTATCAGTCAGCCAGGACGTTGAAGTCAATGGGCATGGACATGTTGTTGTTTCTCTGGAATTTTGCTCATAATGGTTTTCCTTGAATTATTTAAGAGCACACCTTTCCCAACCATGACCTGTAAAGTAGATGCGCCTATAAAAAGCAATCAGTAGGCGTGGTAGGGTAATAAATTGCATGCACACACACATCTCTCTCTCTCTCTCTCTCTCTCTCTCTATATATATATATATATATATATATATATATATATATACACACACACCTCTATCTATCTATCTATCTATCTATCTAGTTATCTATCATTCCTGAGTGTAATTTATGATTGAGCCTGTATTAACATTAAGTCCCAGACCCAAGGCTGTATTACAGAGTTTTATTAATGTATGTGTGTGCTCTTTAGAGCCTTGAACACCCTTTAACAGCATATGCCTTTCGGGAACCTAGAGCTAAACACACAAAAAAAGAAAGGACAGACACAAAGAGAAAAATCCTCAAACCAGTCTAACAGGGCTTTCTCTACCACTACCCCTATGAAATATCACAGCTACTGTACAGTCCTCATCTTAGATTACAAGACATTTGAAAACTTGAAACAGATAAAAAAAAAAAACTAAACAAACCCAAAAACACTGTTTAATTTAATAATAAAGTAAGATCAAACAAAAATCATCATAAAAAATAATAAAAATAGGGGCCGGTTGTATGTAGCGTATTATTACTGTAAACAAAACAAAAAAAAGCAGAAATCACAGGTTAAAGGGCTAGTCGGGTGGTTTCAGGTCTTATCTACTTTTGTCTGATATGATCACTATGTGTGAAGGAACACACCCTTCTCCTCAAGAATGTGCCTGTCCTGGATTGCTCTATTTGCAATCAGTGTCTGTTTGCATTTAAAAAGCAACTAAAAAGCGGCTCTGAGGTCTTGAGAGTACCTCTGTCCTGCACATTTTTCTTGTTTTCCTTGCTCATATACTGTAACATTAGCTCATTGACAATCCCTTGCTGAACTTAATGTAGGGAAAACGGTAAAATGTGCATGTCATGGATGCTTTATACAACTTTAGCAGATGATTAAAAAGCATTGTTCCACCATAATTATCCCCCAGAGCTGTTCCTTTGAAGCACTGTGGAAACAGGAGAACTTGCAGATCAAGGCTTTTTCTTCTGGAACCATGAAAATAGTTTTTAGTCAACACCTCCAGTCAGTCAGTCAAATGATCCGTAATATGCCACTAGGCTGGGTATGTGAAAAATGTTGACATCAAATGATACAGCAAAAAGTTTTCTCTGTGAATGTTCTGAAGCACTAAAGTGGACCATACATACCATTTATATTTATCTCCTTTGCTGATACTAACCTCACTGCATAACCTCATACATATTCTGACTATACACAATAATAGCTACCTATTAGCAGCCGCTGGGATTATTGTGCGATATATTTCGGGTGTGTGCGTCACCAAAACATGACAGCAGAGATTTAGCAACTGGTGTTTCTGATGCCTCATGCTAGCTCAGGTTAATATAAATGCAAGGTGTCCCAAAACACTTTATTAGCGTTTAGCTAATGCTTACTAATAGAGTTTAAACATTACTCTGAGTACCATCATATTTACACTCATATAAAGACCCAAATGATGGCTCAGTCAGAATATAAATGCTTACAGTACACAGCTACACTCAAATGGAATTAGAGGTTAGCTTGAACAAAATAAACTTCTGTTTGATTGCAGTAAGTACACACTTCGTTTCATAGTCTGTTAAAAGGGAAATATTCACCATATACAATTCTGTAGCACTTTACTTTGACTGGTCATCAAAATACCTGGCATATATTCCCTCCGCGAGGTCATTTGCTTTGCAACACATTTTGACCACCATTGTGGTTATATGAAAAAAGGAAATTAAAATGAGTTTGAGGTCAGTTCAGGGTCATCTTCTTCTCACATTCTGGATATTAATTCTCATGTTTTGTTGGGTTTATAATAATCCAGGACTTTTTAAAAACTCTGACAAGACTTGCAAGGTTGTGCTTATGGTACATTTAATGTTTGCATGAGCTTACATTTTGACTTGATTTTATGTAACGTACATGTAAATAGAGGCTTGTAAATCGGTACTGCATATGGTATGTTACTCCATATTGCATTTTTTTTTTTTTTACAAATTTAGGTTGTATTTTCTGATACTTCACCATAGTGAAACACTGTACAACAATAAATAATAGGCCTGTTAGACATTTAATTCTGTAATCTCGCATTAATATTATTATTGGTGATTACTGTCGTTGTTGATTTGGGGATCTGTGGATCCGGACTCAATCCATCCCCACAGTCAGTGGGTTGCCACACCCTATACTACCTGGCCACTGCCTGGTTGCATCAGAAAGGGGATCCGACGTAAAACCTGTGCCAAGATGTGTGCGGAAGTCTCTGTGGCGACCCTTCGATGGGAGCAGCCGAAAAAAAGTTGTAACTGTCTTTCAGAGTAAATCCCTATCTATGATGTAAATATTAGATTAACATCATAGAGAATGTTCAGGGACATCTAAACATCCCTTTAAAAACATGCCTCTCTGACTCACTTCCTACATTATTTAACTATGCTTAATTTTGTTTTAACAGCAGTGTTGCCCTCACTGTACTGAACCCCATGGTGGCGAACCAGTAGCTTGGTTGTACTAAGATTTGAATGTCTACATTTAAATCCTCAGCTATAGTCATGAGCGTTGTGAGGACAAACAGCAGAAATGAGGTTCCCTCCCAGGGTTGCTGGATAGGGTGAGGAGCTCAACAATCTACGAGAGCCTTGAAGTAAAACCTCTGCTCCTCAGAATCACTAAGAGACAGTTGAGGTTTGACAGTTTATTATATCTCGTCTAGGATTGCCTGGAGTTCCCTCAAGAGTAGCTGGAATGTAAGGTAGTCGTTAGAGAAGTCAGGGTTGACCTCAGGCCATTGCGAGTGTGATCCCAACAGAAGAAGTGGAAAGGAAGTAAGGGATTGAAAAAATTCAGACTTTTCACATTTTATTTAATTTCTGCATTTGTTATGCAAAGATACCTACAGCACTAAATAATACAGATTATATCAGATTCAAACTCATAAAAATTATTATTATTATTATTTGGAAATGCTGTTTCTTTTGCACTTGTGTTGACCTTAATATCTGGAGTAATTATCCAGTGTATTTGCTTAGTTAAATCCAGGTGGCCGGGCAGTGTATTCTATCATGAAGCCAAAAAGAAAAATTCAAAACAGATAATCCTTAATAATCATTTCATAAAGCCAAGATTTGATTTAATCAGACTTAATTAAACTCTAGAAATCCACCCAGCCCCTGATCACCCCATCTGTTGTTACAGGGAAAGGAACCTTCAGGAAGCTGAGGTCACATCCTCGAATTCAGTAGAGGGACAAACTAATTTCAGCATGCTCAGAAGCCGCCACTTCCTGCTGGTGTTTGTGTGTGTGTGTGTATGTGTACATGTACATCATGCTACAACTTTTTTCTTTTTTCAAGTCAGACTAAGTGGTGTGGGTGTGTGCTTTTCGGAAAGGTAGAGTCAAACCAGGAAACTAAATGACAGAGCTAAATGTAGTTGTGAAACCACCTTGAGTTTTTATGCTGAATGATAATTCATTAGAGAGTATCAAACTGTGAATTTGTGTATTCACTGCCATTGACCTGACAGGAGGAGTGGAGACAGAGGTCTATAGAACCGTATAGAACCTTTTGATGAATATAATTTTATTATGGTTTATTTGCAGTCTTTGCAGTTGAGGTTTGTCTTGAAATGAACGTTACTTGCATTATAACATATTTTTACAAAATTATCTATCTAATACACAATGGTTCATTTCTGCATCAGCATTTATTTATTAAAACCATAAGAAACATGTTAGATGTGATTCAAAACAGTTTGACAGCAAAATGAGATATCTCCATTTTTTTTATATTCATTTTTTGAGATTATTATTATTTTTTTTCAAATAAAGCAAAAAGAAAGATTGAAATCAATTAATTTTGCCAAATGCTCTAATTACACCTCCTACAGTTTTGGCACAATAGATAAATAAACCTGCTGTTGTGTTGTGGTAATTTAAGTATGCAATTTATTATCAGTAATATGTTGGTTGATTTGTTCATGCTTTGATTATGTTTGATTGTGTTTTTGTTGTCAGTCAACAGAAAGTATAGGAAGCAAATTAGATCAAGAAAAAAAGTTTTGATTTTTGTTGCACACAAATCCTTTTTAAGATTTAAGATTGTTGATCATGAGAAACATTATAAAAAATATACTATTATTAAAAAAAAAGTTCAGTTTACAGCATTTTTTGCTTTAGTATTCGATGAAAGCTCTATCATACCACAGGTATATAGGTAAAGTCAATTTTTGCATCATCCAATTACATACATATGCATCCGTGGTCCAATAAGGTTATAATAAAACTTTCCTTCAGCTGCTCCTGTCAAGGGGTCCATCCGATTCACACACATCTTTGGCACAGGTAATAAGGTTATAATATAGTTCAAAAATCCCAGTGGAGAACAGGATGGAGCAAACAGACCTAGGCACAGTCCGTGTATCATACTTCTCTTGTACACAAAGCAGTCATGTGTCTTTAGTGTTTGACAGCTAGTTCTCTGTTTATTTTCATTGGGAAATATTACCATAAATGAATCTCAGCTCCCAAATGCAGCAAAACCACTACTAGTGATAGTAGGAACAAAGGGAAAAAGAGAAGTATCAATTTTGAAGTGGAGCAGAAACAAACACATTGTTTTGTTAATTTATATAACATATGACTGTAACTGCAGTAATGATCTGTTTCTTGGTTTTAACATTCTCCAAAAACACCTTGAACACATTTAAACCACTCTGTATTGCAAAGGAAGTATCTTCACATCACTGATCGTGACAGAAAAAAGCAATGCTTTTCAGGACATGTTGTGTTATGCTATGAAATGCCACGCTGAGTGTTGTGACTTGCCTGAAACGTGGAAATTCAAAGCTTCTAAAAGAAACATTCATTTGCACTCGAAATTATTCTACTCCCATTGAAAATGAGTTCTTTTGGGCCAAAATTACTAACTTGGAGCTGTCTGTAATAAATCAATGAAACAAGAGCAATTTAAATAGCTCAACACAACTGATATAAGAAGTGGTTTCTACAAAGTCAACACAAAATGCTACTTTTAATAATTAAAAATGTTTAAAAATTTTCATCCCATTGATGAGAAACATCTTCAGGACTTGGTAGAGCCCCCTTTAGCCATTATGACCTGCTGCAAATGTGATGTATAGCCAGACACTAGCTTCTGGCGGTGTTCCCTAGGGATCACGGGCAAGGGAAGATTCTTAGTTTTGTGAGCTGCAACTGCTTTTTTTCAAATTATTTCATTGGATTCAAGTAAGACGAATGTGATGGCCACTTAAGAACCAACCAGGACATCTGAAACCAAGCCTTGGTGGAATTTGAAGTATGCTTGGGATCATTGTACTGCTGAAAGGTGAAAACCAGTGAAACCAAAGTTTCAGCTTCCCCACAGATGGCATGATGTTTTCTTCAAGGATACCTGAATCCATCTTGCCTTCTACATGCTGCAGGTTTCCAGCCAGAGGAAGCAAAGCAGCCTCAGAACATCACCAAGCCACCACCATGCTTCACTGTAGACAGGATGCACTTTTCTGCATATGCTTCATTCTTTTTCCTCCAAACACCCCGCTGACTAATAGGAATACCTAAACTTCTGTGTCTTTTTTTATGTGGTTTTTAGGATATTTAAGCTGACTTATCTTGTGTTTTAGGCTCAATATGTCTTGTAGCGACCCTCAGTCTTCAGTAGGTGTCTTATAATGCAGGGTGAAACATCAGTGTCTGCTGCCACCAAATCTTTCTGTAGGTCCTTTGCAGTCAATCAAGGGATTTTCAACACTTGCCTTCTCAGGAATCTGGTAGCAACAGTATTTTATTCAGGAGATTGAGATTGCAGTAGACATTAAAAGTAGCAGTTTGTGTTGTATTTGGAGAAACCAAGTGTTATATTACTGTAGTTATGCTTTTTAAATTGCTCTTGCTTCACTGATTTATTACAGACAGCTGCAAGTTACTAATTTTAACAAAAACAAAAACAAATCTTTAATGTGGGTTGAATAATTTCAAGTGCAACTGTATGTTGAGGTTTTTTAATTAAAAGTTTTATTATAGACAACTTTATGTGACAGAGAAAAATGATTTTCCAGAATGAGTAAAAGTAAAAATGGCATTGATCACATTTTGCCTTCAAACTGGTCAATTGTACTGTATGTATATATTTATGTATATTTACGTATGTGTAATTTTGATTTTAGAAAACTCAAAATAATTTCTTGAGGTTTTCTACTACTAAAGATTTGTGTTGTATCAGCTCAATACTGCCATGGCATTCATGTCCGTGATGGGTCTGCGCAAACCTCTGATCACACCTGTGCCTGTGTTACACAGACATCTTTCTAATGGTTTACATTTTTGTGCCTAATTTGTGCAGGATTCTGTAAATGCCTTGTCCCTTGACCTGAATCACCCTGCGCTGCGGAAGAACAAAAATGTTGATGTCTTCCTAAACAGATGTAAGTACCTTTAATTCAACAGTACACGATAAAATGTCCCCTGTTGTTTGAGAGTACTATTGTTAAAGTAATAGGTGTGCAGTAAATGAATGCAATGTATACCTTTTCTTAATCATCAGTCAGACAAGATGTGTTTGGTGTCCGATTCGTTAGTTAGGAGGAGTATTTTAGATAAAAATATAGTTCCAATTTAAAAAGAAAAAAAAACCATAAATACATTTATTCTGAATTTTTTAGACACTGTTAATGTACAAATTGTCAAAAGTGTCTTTTGAGGAGAGTGTATATTGAGCAAGCTTGGCCTGTATTTTATCAACATTAATCTCATAGCGCCAGTACAAAATTAATGAATCAAACAACATGTTTATAATTGTAATTATTTTAAGTTTATACTCTAATTTTAATTTCTGTAAAGCTGTCCATAGTGTACAATGCTACACATATACAATTGAATTGAATTGGAATGAGTTATTGTTGCCTAACTGAGAAAGCATTACTTTTTTTATTTTATTTTTTTATTGTGTAGATGAGAAGGCTGTAATCCGTCTGAGGGAGCTGCAGATACGGCCGGGTGATTTCGAGCGAATCAAACTAATTGGCAAAGGAGCCTATGGAGCGGTGCAACTGGTGAGTGATTGCTGTGCTTCACCCCCTGTGTGTGTGTGTCTGTGCGTGTCTATGTGTGTGTGTGCATGCGTGTTTGAAAGAGAGGAGCAGTGTCCTCTAACTACATGCTATTTGCCTTGAAGCATTGACTTTTATTTAGTTGTGTTAATGCTTCCACAGTACAGGTTTCCACATGCCCAGAGCCTGCAAGAGTGTGTGGGTTAGAGAGTATTATAAGATCTTACACACAAGGATTATAAGATCTTACATACGCCTTTTTGTTACATTTGTAGTTTTAAATTAAAATGTGGAATGTGAAACACTATGTGCTGTTCTGTATTCATGTGATGGATGGATTTTTAAATTAAAATAAAAATGTTAAAGCTACAAGCTTTTTTATAGCAATTTGTCAAAGACACAGAAACAAAAAAATGCGAACAATTTACTAAATCATTTACTGGAATAAACAGACAACATCAGAAGGTTATTATTTTACTTTTTTATGTTTTTAATATTGTATTTAAATTTTTACTTAATTTATATATTTTATTGCACAGTTTTGCACACAGTTTTATGTTATGATACAAACAGAACAGAAAACCTTGAAAGATATATTGTTAGCAAAACAGTCAGGTAATTAGAGGAAATTTAACTCATCTTAACTTAAAAATGCCAAATTTTTTTTATGTTTGAAACCTCAGAAATTATTAACCTAAATTAAATTAGAAAAAATGAAGAACAA
Source organism: Clarias laeviceps (assembly GCA_030014305.1). Lineage (NCBI taxonomy): Eukaryota > Metazoa > Chordata > Actinopteri > Siluriformes > Clariidae > Clarias > Clarias laeviceps. The sequence goes on along the minus strand of JAQMYJ010000012.1, from coordinate 30,421,807 downwards.
GAAAAGAAATGCGTGAGACACAATGATCTTTGTCTGAGTCAACAGATTGTTTGGATCTGGGTTACTGACTGTTTTTGACATTGTGTACTTGCAAAAATGAAATATGAGTATGGTTATCTTGCTGTCATCTAAACAATTGTTAGGTTTGAGAAGAGTGTAGAAAGTTTTAAGATGAACTAAAAGAAGAATTAATGCATGATGCATCCGCCATGCCTTGATACTCCTTGTGCCACAATTCTTTTATCGGGGGAGGGACGAACACATATGCACACATGATGTGTCTGGTGTCTGTTTATTATTAGCAAAGAGAGAAAATTGAAACTTTTGGCTGGGTAACATTGAAACTTTTGAACCTGTAATCATATTCATCCCGTACATCCTTGTTAGCATGTAAGCCATAGAGAGACCCGGAGACAGACACACAATAGGAAACACATTAGCATTTTCCGGTTAGACTAAAGAGTTCCAATGGACACGGGCTATTTGTATGTATATTTGTCTAGACATGGTCTAAAGGAAGCACTTCCATGTAAAGAATCAGGAAAGCGCACAATGTGGGGATTTTTTTATGAGCAGAGAGGTATGGGAAAGTGCACATAATGTTACAAAACCGTACAACATTTTATATCACTATATCTAAATTTTTATCTTATAATAATATTCTCACACATTACTTAGTGAAGCTCATTATCTTGCTGAAGAAACCAGTTTGAGATTATATTAGCTTTGTGACATGGCACGTTACGTTATACTGTGGTAATATAGGGAGGGAAAAGGTCAGGTAACAATGTCAGGAATTGAAACAATGCTCATTGCGTACTAACGTGCACAAAGTGTCTCTGCCAAGATAGTCTTCCCCACACCATTACACCACCTCCACCATCCTGAACCACTGATACAAAGGAGGATAGATCCATGCTTTTATGCTGTTACACACCAAACTGTGACCGTACCACCTGAATGTTGGAAAAGAAAATGAGACTCCTCAGACCATATTTCCAATCTTCTATTGTGATTCCATGTAAACCGTAGCCTCAGTTTCCAGTTCTTAGCTGACAGGATTGGCACCCAGTGTAGTATTCTGCTCCTGTAGCCCATCTTCTGTGTTGTTCAGGGATGCTCTTTGGCATACCCTGGTTATAATGAGATGGTATTTGAGATACTGTTGCCTTTATATGTGCTCGAACCATTCTGGCCATTCTCCTGACCAGGTGTACCTAATGAAGTGGCCAGTGAGTGTAGATTGCAATGAATGATGTAACTAAAGAAGAGATTTTTTGGGTTCAGAACAAATTGCTAAAATTTTGGACAACAAAACAAAGATTATTCGTGACATTATTCATGACAGAAATGATTCAATTTAGATTTACAGTATACAAGTAAACTACAAGCAAATGCATTCACATTAGATCGATATATCTTTGTACAGACGTGTTTTTGCATGCCATGTGTCATTATGTCACATTTTTTACAGTGACATTTATTCACAACTCATGACAAATAGCTTTAGCTGTTATAAGACAATGTGCATGTATTAAATCACCTGACAGCAGTCCATAAAAATAAACCTATGAATTCACATTCATTCATTTCATTTTGAAGCCATGGGTAACTCCAATGACGTGTCAGGTTGGATACCGTTGGTAAGAGCCAATTTTGTCACACCACTCACAAGCTTTTGTAATAAATATGCAGTGATAAAGGTGGTCTTATATTTGTCTTGTCTACATTACAAAAAGTTAAAAAAATCTATTTGTTTTAATGTAGTTTGTGGTGTATATACATTATACAGTATACTGTATATATAAAACTTTTGTCTGAGGGGACATTTCGGACAGGAAGTATGATAACCCAATGCATTTGAAGTGATACATGTATCATTGCAACACTTCATTGTTTGCATCGCAATTTTAAATAGATATGGAAATTTTGTCCAGCCCCTATGCACATTATTTACTTTATATTATTAAAAAAATATAATAATAAATAAATATAGATAGATAGATCGATACATGTTGCCATTATTTTTATACAAACACTATGTAATAACTCTTTAAATGAAATATTATAACAGATACTCTGGGTTACTGTGAAATTGCTCTTATGATTGTATTTTCATTACATTTTTTAAAATTAAACTCCAAGTGCTCCAAATGTCTGCGTACAACAAAACTAATGAGTGGAATTAGTTTTGGGAACAAATTTTAACATTTTATATAATAATTCTGTGATTTATAGCAGATTAAGCCAAATCAAATGATGACAAATCAAATGTTTGATCAATCAAGAATCTGACAAATTGTAAAATACAAAAATTAAAAAAATTAATTAAGGAGAAAATGATTAGTCGCTGTGTGATTTACTATCCAAATCATATATGTTCTTTATATGCTTTACAATATTAAATGAATTGTAGTTTTATTTATTTATTTATTTTCATGGAAATCATGAAAAGAAATCTAGAAAAGTCTTAGACATAAAAAACTTCAAAGATATACTGTATGTTTTATTACAATCCCGAGTTTAGAAAGTATCAAATATGAATTGTAGGTCGTGTTTCTAATATGGATAATGAAATAATATATTTTTTCACGATCAACATTGTATAAACCAGGTGTTTAGACAATAAGGTGCCAACATTTCTAAAGATTCTAAAGAAAAAATGCATGGAGTTTTGTTTAATCCTATTTCTAATGGATATGGTTTATGTTTTTCTTTAAGCTCTTATAGCGCACCCTTTAGTATCACTTTGTTCACGCAGAACAGAATAGGCAATTTTTAAATCCAATTTCAGTAATATTCCCAAGTATATTTAATTTAACAAAATATATAGTATATAACAGTGGCGGCTACTGGTCTGTCAAATAGGGGAAGCTAATTTTCGGCCTACATCATAAAATTGTCTATTTATTTAAAAGTAAATTCTGCCCTACGTTCCTTTTCAAGAAAATGGT
>JAQMYJ010000012.1:30407187-30418753 GCA_030014305.1 Clarias laeviceps | reverse complement strand
CTAACGCATTTTTAGTCAATAAAATGTTAATACAATAGTACATAATTTGACCATTAATTTTGTGACATTATAGGGGAGCTGAGCTTCTGTTGCAGTCTTAAAGAAATCGCCACTGGTATATAACCATCCCATACCTAGAATAAAACACTGTAATATGAGAAATAATGGAAGCACAGTCTCTGGATAGCTAGATAATGTGTCTTGTATAAAGGTTATCTGGCTCTAAGTTGAAGAATTAGAGTATTACTGAAAGTAAAATATGATGTACAGAGATTTATAACAAACTCACAATCTTAGATGTTGTCCCAGTCTTGGCAAAGATGCTACCTACTGTAACTACTCTCTTAGTTGTGTGTTGTGTTCAGTAGCACCATTCTGCTTTTCCTCAGCTCCAATGAAAAACACATTTGTATATACAGTAGCTGTTACTTCCCTTAATCTCCTCACCATATATAATAGTCCTTACATTTCTGCATGTTTAATAATTAGGTAACATCCTCACAGTGTATTCTGATTGGTTGCTGTTGGATCATTTTAGAAAATGATCCAACAGTGTTGGGGCATATACAACATGATCAATTAATCAATTTTGTCCTTAAATCTGATTCAATGCAAAAGCTATCCAGGGCTTGTAAATCATTACTACTGTAGATACAACTTGTACCACGATCTTATGCATGTCTATGGCTTATGAAGTCATATGATTGCTCAATATAGCTATGTTTTATAGCTGCTGTTGGTTTCCTTAAAGTATATATTATAATTACTATAATTAACTGATATTTTCTTGATTTATAAAAAAAATCATAATAAATAAAAACATATTTGCACTACATCCTGGTTATATAAATGTTAGCCTAATGATGGCATCTTGTCTAATTTTTGCCTTTACATTGAACTGTGTGTGCTTGTGTTTCTTGTTTTTGCATTTAGGTGCGGCACAAGATCTCTAAAAAAGTGTACGCCATGAAGAAGCTCAGCAAGTTTGAGATGCTCAAGCGCTCAGACTCTGCCTTCTTCTGGGAGGAGCGTGACATCATGGCATTCTCAAACAGCCCCTGGATAGTGCAGGTAGATCAGAGGTTTAAATCATGACGATGCTGAAGGCATCCATGGGGTGTTTCCTGGTATCTGGGTGGGAGGAATGGCATACTCTCTGCTGTTTAATTTTAAAATAATGCAGATGGAGTTTATAGGTTAGCCTTTACGCTCCCTGGCTGGTTGCTGTTATATACAGGGGAATTGGGTGGAATTGGTGACTAAATAAGGTAGAAAATAAGAAAAAATGCTTACCCAACCCTCCACTCCACCAAATCTTGACCGACAGCACAGTAAAAATCACAAAACAAAATGCTAAACAATATTGGTACAGTGAATTAATGTAACCAGCCTGGTTTAAATGCATGTGTTTGTTTCATCCAGTTCAAATGAATTAATCATTGATTAATTAGTTGATTTATTTTTATTTCTATTATGTAATATACGTATGTGGAATACTGCACATGCTGTGTATAGAGCTCTGCTGGATCAAATAGCTTAAAGTCTTTGCCCTTCTTGTTTCCTGAAAGTGTTTTTTGCATATAATTTGACAGTTAAATAACACCTGCTATATGCAAACACATCCCTTGTTTGAAAATTATAGACCTACATTGTACAGGTGTACAGGTTTTTAAGTCAAAGCAAGACTTTTGATACGCAACAGAACACAGTTGAGACAAAAAACTAAATCCTTCATTTCTCCATATAATCTACTGCTACTATTGCCACTAATGCACTTATCCCAGTGTTTCACTAGTGCTTAGAAACCATCAAGATAGAAAGTTATCTCCTTTACGCTGGAGCTGTCATCGGACTGCCTGCTTCTTGTCTGAAACGCTGACCTTCCAGGAACTCCTTTAATGGTCCAAACATGTGGAAATGTCTTGGAGTGAGGTTAGGACTGTACGGGGGGGGTGCCAAGTTCCAGCCGAGTTTCTGTAATGTCTGTCCTTTAAACCTTCTTTAAACATTTGCACCATTAAACTGCAGTTATGGGTCTCGTAACCGTACTGTGCTTGAAGTCCTAATGTGCAAGTGTGTTTCATGTAAATTAGATGTAAGTAAATTAAATATGAAATTATTTGATCTATAAACCCTGTCATCAGTATCTTGATGAGAAATGGTCATGGCATAACAAGCGCCATTAAAATGTATGCTGATGGCAACAGGAAATTAGCAAGACCAGGTTTAACAGCAACGTTCGGCCAGTCAACTAGATCTGTAGTTATAAACGAACATGAATTCATTCTTCTCTTCAGCGTTGCCAGGTCATGATAGTTTTTATGGCCAATGTGGACTCCTGACCATCATTCTTTCCACTACATTTTGGAGCATGTCTTTGGAGATTTATGTTCATTCATCTTCAAAAGCTTTAGTGAGGTTAGGGTGTCGAGGAGGCTCCGGTTCCATTACATTATTTTACCTAAGTGCTGTCAGGAAAATCTCTGTCCGTGAAGGTGTCTTGTCATGTGGAAATCAAGATTAGACATTAAAGGTTATAATGAATTTTTCCATTGTGTCCAACAATTTCTTGCTATACTGTATCTATATAGAAATTATTGTCAGGTTTCTCTGTGTTTGTTTAGCTGTTCTGTTCATTTCAAGACGAGCGCCACCTCTATTTGGTGATGGAGTTCATGGCAGGTGGAGATCTGGTAACGCTTACCATGAATTACGACATGCCTGAGGAATGGGCTCGCTTCTACACAGCTGAAGTGGTGCTGGCTCTGGATGCCATCCACTCCATGGGCTTCATCCACAGAGACATCAAACCAGAAAACATGCTGCTGGATGCCAACGGTCACCTCAAACTCGCCGACTTCGGCACATGCATGAAGATGGACAAGGTGAGTGTGTTTATACGCTGGGTTTGGGTAGTATGCACAAGCTAGAGTGTTTTTTTTTTGTTTGTTTTTTCCTTCTTGTTTTTTTGTGGGTAGGACCAGATCGACATTCACATATGAAGATTCTTGGACCAAAATGCAGGCATATGCTAACATGGGACTTTATTAGGTGCTTATGTGACACTGTGAGGCATCTTCCTAGAAATTAGGATGTGTTTTCGTTTTTATGAACTGGTTTATCCTGATTAATTTCAGTGCACACATAAAAAATCTTAACTGTGGGAGCAGGCAGAATTCCTGAGAAAAAAAAAAGAGAACCTTTTCATACCTCTCACACATATCGCTTAGGAAGCAAACAAAACTCATATAAATAAGTTTTGATTTGTTGGAATTTTGAAAACCATTAAATCCCTAATAATGAAATTTGAGGATAATATTTAAATGTATGAGGTTGGCAAACACAGATCTGTATTGAGACACTTTTTCAGCATTCACAAATTCAAATTTAGTAAACTGGATTAAATTCAGGTTGCAAAATTAAAGTTTAAAGTCCAGACTACTGTGGGACATATATGGACATTTGAGCTTAGAGCCTTTTCCCATTTCCTGCCATTGAATCCCTTCCTCTCTTGAGACACTCCTGTCAATAAATAAACAGACCATCACAAAGGCAATCATGGATTTGATAAAGAATAGATTTTAAAATGAAATCAGACTTCAAAGTATTGAGTGTGGCGTCTGGAGGAAAGAACCAATTATGAAGCGCACAGCTGATGCCTAAACGTTGTGTTGAGCCTTATGGATGCATGGCAGTGCTTTCTAACTTTTAACTTAGAAATTTAGAAAGTGAAAAAAATCGTTAAAACAAAGCCGAAGTTTTTAAGTGTAAAGTTTTAAACATTTCTTTTTAAAAAAATGAGCTACACCACAATATGGGAAGGACAGCTAAAAAACTATTCCATCAGTCCATACTGTCCAAGTTTGCAGAAATGATTGGCAGCCCGTTATGAAGGCAGAGACTAATTAGTGGTTGACGGAAACCTGGGCAACAGATACAGCGCAGAGACCTGGGCTGTGGACTTTTCTTGTTTCTTTTTCAATTGTCTCAAATGTGTACTATACTCAATGTAAAAATAGAAGATACTTTATTCATCCCCATGGTGAAATTCACAATTTAGAATTAGAAGCGCTCTAGCTAACTAGCTAACATACTGCGTAAAAGACTTGTGAACTCTTACGCATTTGCACGCCAATAACAATATTGTTTTTTTGATCATTTTAATATTTTGTCACTTCCTTTAACCATATTGTATTCTGTATGCTGGCAATATGGCCATATTTAATTGCGTATTATATAGGGTAGCAATGGTGACGGCTAGATAGCTAGGCTAGTGAAGTAATAAAAGACGTTAAAAATGCTAAGCGCACTTAATTTACTCACTCACTCACTCACTCACTTATTCTTCGCCCATACTGCTTTATTCTATATACAGTACAAAGGGTCCTGGAGCCTGTCCTAGGAGACTTAGGGCTCAAGGTGGGGTACACCCCATGCATCACAGGGCACACACATATAAACACACCGTCACATGCGCATTCACACACTGCGGGCAATTTGTGAACGCCTAATCTGCATTCGGACTGTGGGAGGAAGCCGGGGTACCCAGAGGTAACACACCCAAGGTGCAAGAGGCGGGAATCAAACCCAAAGGTGCAAGGCGACAGTGCTAACCACTACATCACCATGCAGCCGCACGTCATTTAATTAAGATTAATGCTGGAATGTGATCAACTTCAAATCTGATATTGATCAACTTCAAATCTGTTTAAAATACTTTAAAATGCTGTTTTAGCAGTAACTTGGTCAGATAGATATCCAGGAAAAAAAACTTCTTTGTGGAGTACTAGTACATTTGTACTTATATTTTTGATAGATACTTTTGATAAAAATTCCTGTACGTATTTGTTCTTGAGTATTGAGATTGTGTAGTCCTGCCACATCTGGACATAACACCCTTTCAGTCTCACTTGGCTTTGTACACCTTTGAGCAGACCGGATGCCGGAGTTTTCATATTGAATTTTGCAGCCTGATTTTGACTGGTTGACTTTATGCACTGAAATTGATACTGAATAACTGTAACATTATTTGTGAATCATTTCGACTCATTTTGTATTACTTTTTCAACTTGAAATATAGGTATATCTTTGAATTTTAAGAAAAAAAAAATCAATCTGGAATAAAATAAATAAATTAAGAAAGAAAGTTTGTCTTTCCATGTCTGCCATCTTGTGGAAAGCAAATTAAATGCACCCTGATTTATTGATTTTCATATGAACGCTTGGGTCCAAGGCTGGGGAATTCACAACAGACTGTCTATTACAGGGCATAAACACAACGGGGAACCCTGAATTCCATGGTGTTAGAACAAAAAGAAAGATCAACATGATCATTGTAAAGACTCCTGCTCATGCCTTACGGTGGTGACTCTGCAGGCTCTGTAGTGCTGTTTCCCAATTTTAAATACTGAGGAAACCCCGTTCTGATTACACGTATCTTGGAGGTATTTATAAGACATCAATGCATATTTGCGTGGGAGGGGAATGGGAGATCATTAACTAATAGCAGAAGAGACCAGGCTTTGCTAGTAAACAGTTGTTGTGCTTTGTGAGAATATTACTTACAGATGACCATTTTTTGAGTTTCTGTTACATGTCCAGATAATAGAGAGCAACATGAGGCAAACACAGAGCAGTGGCCGGCTTCTAAAGTCCACTGAGACAAATAACTTAAGTTAGCAACACCAGAAATAGGTGTCTAGTAACCAGCGTTGTCTACCTTTGTCTTGGCGACCTTACTAGCCATCTTTCTAGTAATATTTTTTCTTGCAGACATTGACTTGTTCTTCTTTTGCTCTGTGAATGGAGTTTCTCTGGTCTTCATTTTGTGAATTGTTGTTTCCTGATATGTTCATAAAGACCTCTCTGCTTCTGATACCCAGAAGCACAATGCTATATTTAGATTCGAGAAAACAAATGCACAGTGCATTGTAGCTTGCTGTGTATAGGGCTGCGTAGGTGCAGACCAGTCAGAGTGCCCATGCTGACCCCTGTCCATTACCGAAAGCATTTACAATGGACACATGAGCATCAGAACTGGACCAATGAAAAAAGGTGAAGTGGTCTGATGAATCATGCTTTCTTTTACTACATTTGTACAGCCAGGTGCATGTTCGTTGCTTATCCAGGGGAAGATACTGTATGGCAGCAGGATGCACTATGGGAAGAAAGCGATCGTGAAGATAGCATTTATGGTTGTTACCAGACAGTTTTATTTTGGTCTCATCATTTCAAATGAATTTGTGTCAAAAGTTTTGAGGCTTGTCTAGGTGCAGTATGGTGTAAAGCAAGAGGGCTGTTTTGTAGCATTGGTGCAACAGTGACTCGTCCATGCATTCATTTTGTTTGTAACTCCTGGATGTGCTGGATGTACCCTTAATAGTTGTTTCAACCTGTGTCCATTTCAGTTATCATTTTAATTAAAAAATCTTTACGTTGGCTTTAACTTAATACTATACTTAAATAATAATAATAATAATAATAAATAACATTTCTGGACTTTTTTTCAGGCAAAATGGGCAATATTTTACAAATTTTGCCAGGGTATGTAAACTTATAAGCAGACCTGGATGTATGTATATACTGTATTGTTAGATTTTACATGATGATGATATTTTTTTTTTGTGTGTGTGTGTGTGTGTGTGTGTCCAGTCTGGGATGGTTCACTGCGACACAGCCGTAGGAACTCCAGATTACATTTCTCCGGAGGTGCTGATGTCACAGGGACGAACCGGTCATTATGGACGCGAGTGTGATTGGTGGTCTGTGGGAGTGTTTATCTATGAGTTGCTGAATGGTCAGTAGCTCCTCATCGCTTCTTTTTTTTTCATCTCTTACCATAACTTACCTTCTCTTAACAAGGTTTGGTTTCGCTTCAGGTGAGACTCCGTTTTATGCCGAGTCACTGGTGGGAACTTATGGCAAGATCATGGATCACAAAAACAGCCTGACCTTCCCAGATGATATGGAAATGTCTAAAGAAGCCAAAGACCTAATCTATGCCTTTTTGAGTGACAGGTGGGACAGATTAATCATTTTGTCCTTTGTTCTGCACTTACATCAGCAATCTACAAAGTAACTGACATCATCATGCAAAATAGGTCATGTAACACTTTTTAAAACACTTCCAGGTAACTATTCAGAAACTAAGCAGGAACAATTGAGCAATTTGTCTTTAACAATTAGTTTACTATTATTAATTACTATTAAATGATAGTTATCTCATTGATATGTGTTATTTGAGTGTGTTAAGACCTTGAAAAAGCCAACTTGCACACATCACACACTATACAGGGCTAATGTCAGGGCTAACGGCCCTAAATATTTGTTGAGTGCATTAGTGTGTGTGTGTGTGTGTTTGAGGGTTAGTGTGTGTGAGAGTGAGAGAGAGAGAGGTGTGTGTGTGTGTGCGTGCTTGTGTGTGTGTGCGCGTGCTTGTGTGTGTGTGTGTGCGTGCTTGTGTGTGTGTGTGTGTGCGTGCGTGACGTGTGGATGTGTACACGTGTTTGTGCAAGTTTGTGTGTGTGGTGTGTGTTCACATTAGTTATGTGTGTGTTAGTATGTGTGTGATGTGTGTGTGAGACGTGATTTGTTATTGTGGGTAGGTGTGTGTGTTTCTGCGTGCGGGCGTGTGAGAGAGATGTAAGTGTTAAAATTTGTGATGTGTGATATACAGTACATGAGTATGAGTGTGTTTGTGTATACGTGCGTCTGTGTGAGTGTGAGAGTGTTAACATAGTGATATAAGTGTGTGTGTGCGTTGTGAGAGAGGTGTGTTTGTGTGTGTGTGTGTGTGCGTGTGTGACTGTTAATATTTGTGATGTGTATGTGTGTTCAATAGGCCGCAGATGCTGGAAAATAAGCCTCACACTATGATGTCACTGAATGTGATGTCACTGAACGTGATGTCACTGAACGTGTCACTGAATATAAAGTCACTCAATATAATGCCACACAGAAAGTTACTAATCATTTTTCGGTGTATGTTTAAGGCATTATCACGGCTGACCTGTTTGAGATATCAAAAATCCCTCCGCAATTTTGCATCCTCAATGGTTTTAGATCACATCGGCCCAGTTTGGTGTCGAGCGTATAAATTCCCTAAGAGGAGTATATCAAAATCCATCGAGTGCGTTTTTGCGAACGACCCAAAACAACCGGCCTCCTGTTAGGTTTAGCCCAGTACATGCAGTGCAAAAGTTGTTCGGCTCAATGTGCTCTAAATGTGTATTTCATTTATTAAGCGACAAATATGTATTTGGCCCTGAGTGAAAAAGTAATTGCCCCCTTTCTAAATCATAAATGAATTAGATTTTTGGAGATAAATTTTTACTTACCACACACAGACCTGATAACTGCCAACTTGGTGAATCAAGAAATTATTTAAATAGAACCTAAAGTTCTAAAAAAGCAACACAATCCAAAAAAAATTTCATCAAGACCAGATGAGAAACAAAGTAATTGACATGTATCAGTCTGTTATTGGTATCAAATCCATTTCTAAGTTGAGAGCTATTATCTGCAAATGGAGAAAAATTGGAACATTGGTGAACATTGTCAGGGGCAGCAGGACTACCAAAATTACTCCAAAAGCACAATAACAACTCTTGCAGGAGATCGTAAAAAAAAGAACCCAGAACAGCATCGAAAAAACTGCAGGCCTCACTTGCTTCATTTAAGGTCAGCGGTCATGATTCAACAATAAGAAAGAGACTGGGCAAAAGTGGCATCTGTGAGAGAGTTCCAGGGTGAAAGCCACAGCTGACCAAAAAGAACACAAAGGATCGTTTCACATTTGTCAAAAAAAAATGTAAGTAAAATTTTTTGGAAGGTGCGCATCCTGTTACATCTGGTGTAAAACTAACACAGCATTTCATAAAAAGAACATCATACCAACAGTCAAACATGTTGATGATCCTGAGCTTTATGACCTGGATGACTTGCCATAATGAATGAAACCATAAATTCTATCTGGCCATCACTTCATGAATTTCTCAAGCGCACTGGGGTTATGCAGCAGGATGATGACCCTGAAACACACTAGCAAGTCCACCTCTGAATTGCTTTAAAAAAAAAAGTGGCCTAGTCAAAGTCGAGACTTAAATTCGATTGAGATGACCTAGAACAAGCCGTTCATGCTTAAAAACCCTTAAGTAAATTAAGGGTTAAATTAAAACAATTCTGCAAAGAAGAGTGTGCCAAAATTTCTCCGCAGCGATGTGAAAGACTCATTGCTTGATTGCAGTTGTTGGCGGTACAACCAGTTAATAGGTTTAGGTGCAATTACTTTGTCACATAGGGCCAGGCAGGTTTGGACAGCTTATTTCCCTTAATCAATGAATCATCATTTAAAAACTGCATTTTGGATTTACTCGGGATTTCCTTGTGTAGTATTACAATAAAACGAATGGGAAATACTTTTTCACCGCACTGTAGTATGAAGTCTTCAAAACTTCTTGGATCAGGATGCCTCTCATCCAATAATTTACTCGGTCAGGATCAGAAAAATGATAGCGTTTGGATTCTGATTTGATGCCATTTGCAAATGATTAAGCTAGCGGTCGTTACAGACAAACACGAGACATGTGGCCTGACACATCAGCAGCTTATCTCTTGCAGGTGTGAATGCAGAGTTTCACCTTCATGTTTCACCATCTATTCTTGACTGACATTTATATTTGCCAGCATGCTCAAAAAAGCAGTATGCTTGGGCGATACAGTACACACATATACACACACACACACATATACACATGTAGGCAATACAGCCCTCCCTTTGGTTTCTGGCTTCAGCTGGAATGAACCACACGTGGCAGCCTGGTCCGCTGTACCCCTCAGCATGTGCAAGTGAGCAAGGGAGGGGAGCAGCTGTGTGTGTATGTGTGTGTGCGTGTGTGTGTGTGTGTGAAGACTTGTCCCTCACTTTCTTAAGCAGCTGGATATATAAGTCACAAGCACACCAACAGATCTACAGACCAGTTGATCTACAAGCCGTGTGTGTGTGTGTGTGTTTGGTGTGGTGGGAACGAGGGTGGAGGTGAGGGTTGTATTGTTTGCTTTTGCTCTGTGCACGTGTGTTGAGGTGTGCTTTGGTATGTACAGGGAGGTGAGGCTTGGCCGCACAGGAGTGGAGGAAATCAAACGTCACCCCTTCTTTAAGAACGACCAATGGACCTTCGACACCATACGAGACAGTAAGCATTGTGATTGTCCACTACATCTGTGTGTGTCCACACTTGAATCAAGTTTTTAAGGATCACCAGTTATTTGTTTTGTTAACTGTGTGTACTTTTTGTTAATAGAACCTAGGCTATTTCTTCTTGCTGTAATTAATCGTTTGCAGAAGAGCCGAAGTTAATTAGTGTGTAGGCTTGAGCTGTGTGGGGTAATAATTAGGATTGTTTGGGCATTGTGTTGGATGGTTTGATGCTTTCGTGTACTACTGTATGCCCGGTGTAGTGTATTGGTGCTTGTGTTGTTGCTTTGAGTTGTGTTAGTTTTTGGATGCATTTTCTGGGTGGAACTTGTGGCCGCTGTGGAGCTTCTAATGAGAGGAGTGATGCAAAACCACCACTGTGGGGCCTCTCGCTTCTACCCTCTATCACTCTTTATGTACCTCTCTCTCTCTCTCTCTCTCTCTCTTTCCATCTCTCTGTTTCTTCATCCCTCTATCTTTCTTTATCTCTCTATCTGTTCCTCTCTCTCTCTCTCTCTCTCTCTCTCTCACTTCATCTCTCTTTCTTTATCTCTCTATCTCTCTCTATCTGTTTCTCTTTCTCTCCATCACTCTCTTCATCCCTCTATCTTTCTGTCTCTCTATCTGTTCCTCTCTCTCTCACTTCATCTGTTTCTCTCTCAATTTCTCTGTCTCTGATTCTATTTCCATCTCTCTTTGCTTCTCTCTCTCTCTCTCTCTCTCCTAAAGTTGTCCTTTTCCGGCATGACTTTATTACCAATATTTGGTCTCAACAGGTGGTGTTGGACATTTTCAGGAGAGTTTTTCAGAATAAAATTTGGACTTTCCGTCTGTCTGTCTGTCTCTCTCTCTCTCTCTCTCTCTCTCTCTCTCTCTGTTTCTCAGTTCAGTTCAGTCCGGAAGGGAATGAATGTTAGAAAAATGACATTGTTGCCAGAGCAATTATAGAAGATTGATTATATTAAAAGTAAAATCAATCTGCATATACAGTATCTCACAAAATTTTCAGCCACCACTTTATTATATGTTCTAAAGGGACACTATTATAGAAATTAAACCTGGATATAGTTTAATAGTCAGTGTGCAGCCTGTATAGCAGTACAGATTTACTGTCTTCTAAAAATAACTCAACATGCAGACCTTATTGTCTAAATAACTGGCAACGAAAATGAGCACACCCTAAGTGAGCATGTCAAAATTGTGTCCAAAGTGTCAATATTTTGTGTGAGCACCATTGGTATCTAGTACGCCCTTAATGCTCCATGGAATTCACCAGAGCTGCACTTGTTGTTCTAACAGTTGATATTGAGATGTTTCTGCTACTTCTGCTCTGTAAAGACTTCATAACGCCTCTAATCTGAGATGCTGTTA
>JAQMYJ010000012.1:30372703-30407087 GCA_030014305.1 Clarias laeviceps | reverse complement strand
GAACTATTACAGAAAGGCTGACCTCTGTGTCTTAAAATAACAACTAACTGTTGTTTTTGTTGTTGTTACATAATTACATAATTCCATATGTGTTATTTTATAGTTTTGAAATCCTCAGTATTGTTGTAGAATCTAGAAAATAAATCACTAAACAAAAAAAAAGAAATTTGCAAGTGTTCTAAAACTTTTGAACGGTAGTGTATACATATTAAATATGGAAAAAAACATAATAGATAAACTATAACAAAAAAGGATCAATATTAACAAAAACAAAAAATCAGGTAAGCTCTCTCTCTCTCTCTCTGTCTCACTCGGTCTCTATTTCTCTCACAGTCTCTCCGACATGACTGTATTAACAATGTTGCCAAAGCAAATTTAAATAACATGCAGTATACTTAGACTATTAGTAACAAATTATAAGGAAAAAAATAAAGTGATGAGGAAATTGAATAATAATAATAATAATAATAATAGATATAAACAGGTACTACAGAAAGATGCAGTATGGATTAATTGACATTAATTACATAGCAACAAAAATAGTGTTATAATAGATAGATAGTGTTATAACCTCTCTGTCTTTCTCCGTTTCTCTTGAGAGTTAAGATTCAAAGGATGCCTTATTGGCATGACAGATATGTACATTTGTATTGCCAAAGCTCAGATAAAGACTTTAGGAACAAGTCAGAAAGTAACTATGAAAATACAAAAATTGTAAAAGAAACATTAGTGATTAGAAAAAGTGCAAAGAAAAGGTCATGTTTATCTTCTTTCATATTTTTTCCAAATCTTTGTTTGTTAAGATTTGGACAAACTAATAAAGCTGTGGGTTCATGCAGTGCTGGAAGTCTGTTTGAGTTATATAGTTATATAGAGGCTGATCGTACAGATCTTGGACATCAGCGGGTAAAGCATGGCATCATTCATCACTCACTGGCAGGAGATTATTTGATGTAACAGTACTGGAGACTGGTAACGATGAGTATAAAAAGATTACTGCATGGCTTTATGGAAACAGTAATTGAATGAAATAGACTTCCATTACCTTTAACGTACATTTCGTGTTACATTAGTCTCCAGTAAAGAACATCAGTGCTAAACTAGAGTTGGCGTGGTTTAGGGCAATATTGTGCAACTTTTTATTATTATTATTATTATTTTTTATTTTTTTTTAAAGGAAATCATTTCTTTAAAAAACCCACTTGCTGGTTGTTTCCTTAATATACAGCCGTGTAAAGAGTAAAAGAGTGAACTTGGAACTGTGACACTTGGTTATGGGTTTGTGTGTTCACATAAAAAACACACACACTGTGCGTGAGAGAGAGTGATGAGGTGTGTGAGTGTGTGAGCGGTGCAGAATCGTGTGCTGCTGTAAGGAGGTGGACAGGGAGCAGGGGCCGGCTTGGGCAAGAGCACACGCCACTCCTTCCTGCAAACTACAGTGTCTGCTTTGTGTGATACACACACTGCGCCTTTCAGGGAGACTGACACACATACACACACCTACGAGAAGGAGGTTTGATATTATTTCTCTCTCTCTCTCTCTCTCTCTCTCTCTCTCAGCCATGGCTCCAGTGGTGCCTGAGTTGAGGAGTGATATTGACACGAGTAATTTTGATGACATCGAGGATGAGAAAGGGGACGTCGAGACTTTCCCAACTCCTCGAGCCTTTGTAGGCAACCAGCTACCTTTTGTCGGATTTACCTACTTCAGGGAGGACCAGTAAGTCTGTCTGTCTAACTATATCTATCTATCTATCTATCTATCTATCTATCCAGGTGTACAGTTGTGGCCAAAAGTATTAGGACAAAACAACTCCTACCATGTATTGTAGTTTGTGCACAAAATATGTGATGTCACTAATTAACTAAAGAGTTGTGCTAATTAAAATCAGCTGGTTTATGGGAAGGATAGAACAAATATGTGGCAGGAATTTTACTTTCTGAAGCCGCGGTGTCTTCGTCTGCACAAAAAATGGCTTAAACTAGAGACTTCTCAAGTGAATTCCGAACTTCTATGGAAGTTTTTTGTATGTAGATCATCTTCAGGAAGTAATCAACCAGGCATAGATTAAGCAAGAGACACCATAGTGGTGAAGACGTCTTTTTGATTCTATGTCAGCAGGTTTTGAATAATAAACTTCATACTAAATATTGATTGCTGTATTGATTGCAATTTTATTGCAGAAAGTAACAAATAATTCTTATTATCTTTAAAAAAGTGAGAATGTCATTAAAACATTGAATTTGACTTTTGTCTCATTACTTTTGGCCACCACTGTAGAACCTAATAAAATTTTTATTAAATTTTCAAAAATTGTATTTTTTCTTAGTAAAATTTTAGTTTATTGTCTTTGAAATGCATTTTAGATAATTATAGTGTTTATGAAAAACATTTTTTAAATATTTATAATGTCTTTAAAATACAGTTTGATATTTATATTGTCTTTGAAATACATTTTAGATATTTATAGTGTCTTTGAAAAACAATATTTAATATTAATAGTGTCTTTGAAAAACATTTTTGATATTTAGATCGTCTTTGAAAAACATTTTTGATATTTAGATTGTCTTTAAAATACATTTTTGATATTTATATTGTCTTTGAAATACATTATTTTATATTTATAGTGTCTTTGAAGTACATTTGGATATTTATAGTCTCTTTAAAATACATTTTGATATGTATAGTGTCTATGACATTACAGCGTACAAATACACAACAATAAAAGACCAATTAAACATAAAGACATGTGCTTTCCTTTAAGAGTTAAAATAAGAAACACAAATACAATGATCTCACCTGATTGGTTAATACTTTGGCAACGGGGATGTTTTCCTCTTCAGCATAGTTGCCGTAGTTAAGAAGATTAAAATATGGTTTTAAAAGACAGGTTGTTTGTGCTCTAACTTAATAAAAAATGTAAAAATTAAAAAAAAGAAATTTATCTACTGCTGTATTTATTTCTTCTGTGCTATATAATTTTTTAGTCCATTAGGTCCACTTAAATCTGTGTTGCTGACATGGG
The DNA here is from genome assembly GCA_030014305.1 of Clarias laeviceps. Lineage (NCBI taxonomy): Eukaryota > Metazoa > Chordata > Actinopteri > Siluriformes > Clariidae > Clarias > Clarias laeviceps. The sequence goes on along the minus strand of JAQMYJ010000012.1, from coordinate 30,404,058 downwards.
CACTGACACACTACTATACTATGTCCAGAGTTAATTTAATATACTCTAGGTTTCTCTGACTGGAATGAAATGTCTGTGCCTCAAATATCTACAATATGTTCGCTAAAACAGGCTACTTCTTTCATTCCTATACAATTCCTACTATCCTTTCCCGTTCTCTTTCCTTAACTCACTATTTCTGATTTTTCTCAGGTTGATGAACAAAAAGCTAATAGATGAAGATGACCAATGTATCGATGGTCTAACAGAAAAGGAGGAGGTGTGTGTGTGTCTCTCTGTGTGTGTACCTGCATATAACCAGTGTATATGTACCTGCACGTAATTATTTACAGTACTGACTTACAACCAACCGGGGCACTGGTGGCTCAGTGGTAGGTGTTTCGCCTGCCATGCGGAAGGCCCGGGTTCAATTCTCAGCCAGTTCCCAAACCCCCCAGCCACTGGATGCAGTGCCGGTCCCAAGCCCGGATAAAATGGGAGGGTTGCGTTAGGAAGGGCATCCGGCGTAAAAACCTGTGCCAAGTTGTTGTGCGGACTGAATATTCCGCTGTGGCGACCCCTTGCCGGGAGCAGCCGAAAGACTAACAACAACAACTGACTTACAACCAACCAATGTCTTTATCTATAATCTCTATTCATAAACCTAGTGTGTACATTTGATGCATTTATGCAATTTCTATCCCTGATTTTCTAAATTTTGGGGGGGCTTAAAGACTTCAAGTGTTTGTGTTTAAAGGCCCTGGTCTAGGCACTATTGATAAACACCTCACCTCTAGAAGCAACCATTTCAAGCAACCATTTCAACCATCTACGGGGTGCTTCTAACTTTCATCATTTAATCCAAAAACTTAATAGACAAAAAAAATCACCAGATACACTTTGAGTTGAGAAAAAGTCAAAATAACTATTTATTTTATAAAAACCACATTCTAACCCACAAGACAAAATTAAAAATGCAAAACTCCAACAAGATAGGAAAAAAACTCTGAACTGGTGAGATAGTAGCTATCAACAGATGTCGATGCCGCCAAAAAGTGTCTTCCCTTTTTCAGCATGGGTTTATATACACTATACGGATAAAAATATTTGGTCAAACCTGTTAATTATTGAATTCAGGTGTTTCAATCAATATTCCCAGTGAAGGACAATCTTCTGCTTCAGCATACACATCTTGGAAAATGCTATGCTTCCAACTTTGTGGCAAGGGAAGGCCCTTCTCTATTCCAACATGACTGTGTCCCAGTGCACAAAGCAACGACTTTAAAGACATGATTTGATAAGTTCAGTGTTCAACAACTTGACTGGCCCTAATACAGTTCCCTGACCTCAACCCCATCGAGCACCTTTAGGATGAACTTGAACAGACATTGTGAGCCAGGCCTTCTCATCCAACATCAGTGTCTGACCTGCTTTACAGAATGAACGGATACGAATTCCCACAGAAACACTATAGAATCTTGTGTACAGCCTTCCAAGAAGAGTGGAAGCTGTTATAGCTGCAAAAGACGAACCAAATCCATATTAAAGTATATTTATTTGGACACAATGTCATTGCAGCTTTGACCAAACACTTTTGTCCCTATAGTGTACATCAGGTATACATTGTTGCCCGTTCTCTTTGTCTAATGCAATTGTATCAATAATTTTTCAGTTAAGTAATAATTTATTCAGTGCCCTTATGTATTATGCTGTGTTCCAAACATATCATTATTTTTTCCTCCCCTGAATCTCTGTCATAATTATTCACATCAGGGTTGTCTCCTATTTATACCAGAAAGTTTGGCCATCTGGACACAGCAGTCTCTAAAAATTGAACCTCTTGCTGTTATTGTGTGCTGTCCAGCAGTTCTAATAGGAAGTCAGACTTATGCTTTGCCATTAGACTAGAGACTTATTTATATGTATATAAATAAAAAATACATTATTTCCTTTTTTTTCAGCTTTAAGTCTTTCCTTACTTCTACAGCTACAATATGCCTTTCTCACCTATTACCATTATTTTCATTATGTTGTTATTCATTGTACCATTATCAGTATCACTTAGTTTCAACACATTTTTTTTATATGAATAATACCCATGATTTAACATCATCATTTTGACGCGACCCCTGTATCCTCTCATATATTCTGTACTGTACAGTAGATACTACTAAGCTACTACACAATTAACACAATTGTGCTTCTTCCAACTTTCTGTTGCTCTTTAGAGTGACGATGTACAAAAGAAGTTGATTAAAATAGAAGAGAAGTTCAAACATGAGATGCAAGCTAAGAATGACCTGGAAGGCAAATGCAGGTACAGCACATCCTTCTCTCTATCTCTCTCATTCTCTCTCACACACACACACACACAAATGTTTACCCTGTGAAAGAATCCTTAAAGTCTTCCGCTGATGTGTCTGTCATTTTTACAATATTTCCTCAACAGAAGTGCAAACGAGCGACTAGATAAACTCTCCAAGGAGATTGAGGAGGAGGTAAGGTGATGCTCAAACTATTAATATGCAAAATATTTCATACTCATATTTATGTATATATCACCTGTTTATCACAACAGTGATCTCAAAATCTGTTTTTTTTTAAATATGAGCATTTAAAATGGTAAAATGTTGACGTTCCTCTATAATCCTACGGAGGTAATCCTCCACATCCTATGGAGGTGGCGCACTCTAAACTATTCACACCTTAGCAAGCAGCACAGCAGCCTGTGTGGTAAGAGCTAAGCTTGTTTAGAATTGTATCAAAATCAGGAAAACCTAACATCAAATCAGGATATTTCTAAAATCCCAATACTGACAGAATCGCAATACACATCAAATCTTCACTTTTGTTATACTGATAATATTGTATCGGCTGTTCCCTCGTTATTTCCTTTCTGTACCAGCAGGCATATTGTGCTGTTTTTATGAGGAGACATTTATTATACATTTATGCAAAGGCTCACCAGCATCAGTGCTTTGAACACCACCAATGAAGATTTTTCATCTTTGTAGTTTGTTTTTTTGTCTCAGTCTTTGTCACATATACATTACAGCACAGTGAAGTTCTTGTCTTCACATATCCCAGCTTGTTCAACAACACAGGGCCACCCATGATATGCTGGTGCAAATAGTACCTGGAGCGGAGAGGTTAAGGACCTTTCCCAGAGGCCCAGCAGTGGCAGCAGAACAGGCTTGAACCCCTGACCTACTGAACAGAAGCCCAGAGCCTTAAAGGTCACATAGCACTCAGATCATGCATTGGGAAATGCAACTGCCACCAATTCCCCTCCAAACACACACACGCCCATTTGAGGAAGCATACGTATTTAATGTTTTTGTCACACTGAGGGATGTCGCACCAAATCCAACTTCCTCAAAATTTTTAGCTCAAAGATTTTTTCCCCAGTTTGTTGTGCAATACAAGCTAACCACCGTGGCCAAGTTCAAGTGCACGTGACTACGTCTAACAGGCAAACTTCATAAACAAGCAGGAAAATAACTGAAATAGCAGCTTCAGGATATGAAGTTGAGTCAAGAATCGATTCCAATCCTTGAAGCGAATCTAGAGTCGAACTGTCCGTTGTTGAGAAAGCAGTCTGGTATGAGATGATTAGTACACACTTAGAAAAGTCTGGGGATGTCTATAGAACATTTCCTTCATAAATGAATGACTTCCTCAGGATGTGAGTAGAAAGAGAGTTTTTTTCTGTTCTTTTGTACAACAGAGCACCGACTGTGCTTTGCTCTTAGCTGTGACATGTTGATGTTCAGGGAGTCTGCTGCAGGAAAACATAATGACGAGCTCCTGGTGAGTGCTGAACGCCAAGCCAGAGGAGGGTCTGCGTAAATTACCCTTTCTTTTGCATATTGTCATGAAAAAAGAGGAAAATCTATTATCTAGATGTGTCTAAGTCCAAGTTTCTATACAGATGGGTATTTTTTTTTCATATTTTGAACATTTGGTTGTGGTTTGGTTGTGGTTTGACGTTTAAAATCTGAAGATGATATCAGTAATCAATAATTATGATGTCATTCTTCTATAAATAAAAATGTTACCATAAGAGGAATAAACCACCTTGTTGAAGGAATTAAAAATGAAATCAAACAAGCTGTTATAGAAGAAATATCCAAAACAAAGTGGTCTAATAATTCCAGTATCAACTTGATAGATGATTTTTCTAAAACAGCATGTCCTGTAGTGCTTTACTCACTCACGGGGGACCTGGAGCCTATCCCAGGAGACCCTGGACAGGGGGCCAATCCATTGCAGGGCACACACAAATACACACACTACGGGCAATTTAAGAACACCAATTAACCTAACCTACATGTCTTTGGACTGTGGGAGGAAACCGGAGTACCCGGAGGAAACACGCAAACTCCATGCACACAGAGTCGGGAATTGAGCCTGCCTGGGAATTGAACCCAGACCCTAAAGGTGCAAGGCAACAGCGCTAACCACTACACCGCCTGTAGTTCTTTATTTATAACATAAGTAACTGTAAGTTGTATTGGACTGGGGCAGGGGTGACTGGGGCAGGGGTGACTGGGGAAGTGGTGGCTCAATTGTTTAAGGCTGTAGGTTACTGGGTTACTTATTAAAAGGTTTGAAGTTCAAGCCTCAGCACTGGCAAGTTGCCACTGTTGAGTCCTTGAGAAAGGCTCTTAACCCTTTCTGCTCCAGGGTTGTAACCCTGGCTGACCCTTTGCTCTGACCACAGTCTCCTAACTGGGATTTGTGGAAAAAAATAATTTAATGCATGTCAATTGAATTAAATTATTATTTGCCGTAAATTGTTTGATGACATTTCAAAGTAATAAAACAGTAACAGTTAATCTCAGCCTTTTATTCTTTACATATAAATTACTACACAGTGATTTTTATTATTTTTTTTACCTATCCCAGCTTTGTTACTAGGTTTACATCAAATTGCTAGGTCAGCCATTATACAGTGGCCCATGACGCAGACAGGGTTAAGGGTTTTCCTCAAGGGCTCAACAGCAGCAGGGCCTTGAACCACTGACCTTCTGGTCAGTAGCGTGGAGCCTTATCACTCTGAGCCACCACCACCACCCGTAGGGATTATGAATTGTAATAAGTCAAATCAAATCAAATGAAAATTTTATTTTACATACACAATCATACACAGTATGATATGCAGTGAAATGTTTTTACAACCGCACGTGACCTAAAAATTAAAAAGAAAATATAGTATTCAAATAAAGAATATAAAATAAGAATATATTAATTTAAAAAAATAAAATATAAGAATGAAAAATATTAAAAAGAAAATATAGTATGAAAAGGAAAATATATAAATAATGAATATAAAATATGAAATAAAATATTATAATAAAAATTGTACAATATAGAAAAAAAATTTGTTGAAACTTTTAGCTGTGAAATTTACACTATGTACAAGTACTTAAAAATAGAATCGAAATGGAATTGAAATGCAAACGTCCAGTCATAACAGTATGCAAAGTATGTGCAAATGAGTGTTAAATGTAAGTAAAAGTATTTGAGTTAGATGTCCAGTAAATGTCAGTTTGATGTGCAGTAAGTGATTTTCTTTTAATATTTTAGAATTGCTCTTCTTATATAAAATTTTCATCTAAATGATTATTCTACAGCGTGTACAAGTCAAACCAGCCCAGATCTGTGTCATGGTGTTGTTGCTTTTTTAGTCCTCTTGCATGACCAGGAAGTGTCAGTTGAGTGAGGAATGTCTGCCTCTTCCTGAGGAATGCCCGACAATATTCAGAATATTATTACTGAATCACTCAGTGAGGTGTTTGAATGCACCTACTGTACGTTAGACACAGCTGGTCCTGATTGTAAGGACTTCTAAATGAGCTGTTCTGTACTTTTTCAATCTGTAGTTTTCGGTCTGAAATATTGAAATCATTCTTATCATCTGTATTCAGTTTCCGTTACTCTGTAATAACGTTTTCTTTTCTCGTTCATTCTGGTTTTCACTCCTTGTATAGATGAGTGCGAGGCAGCGAGCAGAAGATGCCCTGAGGAAACTGGAGAGAGAGAAAGCCCTGCTGCAGCACCAGAACACAGAGAGCCTGAGGAAGGCTGAACTCGAGACGGAGCGAAAACGTGGCTTGGAAAGCGAAGGCGAGTGCCCTTCAGAAAGCATGTCGTTGTTCAACATCTGACTGTAATTTAAAAGTCATTACTGTCACTCGGGCATTAAAAACTAAGCACCAAACCCTGCTGCTGATATGTTAAATATTTCCGACCCTGAACACTGACCCAACTGTTTACAGACTGTTTTGAGAACTCGATCACTTTGCTTGCTCCTAGTCATAGTCGTAGTGAGACCACTGTTAGCTGACATCCACTTGCTAGCAGTCAAACCCATCTGCTTCACGTTTTCACAACACTATAATAAAGTTAACACTCTGCGTTTTGCAGTGAGCAGCTTGAAAGAGCAGCTGGCTGAGCTGAAGAAGAAGAGCGTCAACTCACAGATCTCCACTGAGAAAAATATCCATCTAGAGAGACAGGTCAGTTTATTTCCCATGAACAAACATCATCTATTATTAGAACACACACATGGCTCTGTGTTTGTGCTTAAAAAACAGTACATTGCTCATTTGGTTAGATGGATGTATGGAGGTCTGCTTTGTGCTCCAAAATCAACGTCAAAACATCAGCAAAATGACACAATAGTGATGTTTAATCTCTGATTCTGATTGGTCAGAAGTTATATTTCTGACCCCAAATTCCACAATTCAATTGCAGCTTTGACAGATGTTTTTCAGGTTTTGTTACTAATATGTTATCCTTTCTAGTAATGACCTACACAGGAACTTGTATGGCAGACACACTAAATAAATGCATAAAAAATAGGATGTACTTGTCCCCATTGATGAAAAACAGAGATGCCCATAGCACCCCGTCACTCTCTCTCCACATAGAAGGCTTTGCACCAAACCCCTATTATGAACCTTATGGGTGGTGGGTCCCCACGACCTCTCCACGTTGCCATTCCAGGGTGAGCCAGGACACGCTCTGCTCGCCTGGGAGCGGTTTGGGATCCCTCAGGTGGAGCTAGAGGAAGTTGCTGAAGAAAGCAATGTCTGGGCATTTTTTCTTCTCCTGCTGCCACCTTTGTTCCCAAACTGCTTGTAGCTGTAAAGTGAAGAGAGGAATTAGTGGTTTCTCAGAAACTGTAAATGGATTAAAAAGTATAGGTCATACTAAATGACTTATTCTCTATAATACTTATCCTGTACAGGGTCACATAAGGCCTGGAGCCTATCCCAGGGGACTTGGGGCACAAGGCGGGATACACTCTGGATAGGGTGCCAGTTTGTCACTGCATGACAAGCATGCACACATTCATACACTACTGGCAGTTTGAATTAACCCTAATCTGAAACCGGTGTACTTGGAGTAAACCCACGAAACACAGAGAGAACATAGCCAGGTCATACTTTAATAATAAACATTTTAGCATGTAGTGTAAGAGAAACAAAAAACTCTTTATTGAAAAATAACCAACTTGCTCTGTAAACACTACTGTAAACATTCATTTATAATAATTGTTTTACCTTATGGACTTCTTTGGGGATCAGTTCACCATAGGGCAACATATACAGTAGGTATGGATTTGCAACAACAGGCAATTTAACATAATCAGTATACTTTTGAACTATACCAAACCTGACATCATTATGGGAATGATGAGGAAGTCACTGATATAAATGCTGTATCCCATAGGATCATACTGTAAATAACTGAACATAAGCTAGAAAACACATTTATGTCAATGGTCCATGGTCAAGGGTTCGATTCCTGCCTTGGGTCTCTGTGCATGTCCTCGCCATGCTTGGTGGGTTTCCTCCTGATGCTCTAGTCTCCTCCCACAGTCCAAGACATGCAGATTAGGCTAATTGGCGTTTACAAATTCCTCATAGTGTGTGAGTGAGTGTGTGTGCTTGTGTGCCCTGTGATAGTCTGGCACCCTGTCCAGGATGTACAATGTCTCGTGCCATGAGTCCCCTGGGCTAGACTCCAGGCCCCCACAACCCTATACAAGATAAGTGGTATATAGAGTGAGTGAGTAAGTGAGAGAGAAAGAGAGAGAAAGAGTGTTTGTTTTTAAGTGTTACACGGATTAGCACTGCATTACATTTCAGAATAAATCTGCCATGCGACTAATCATGCTCTTCTAAATTCTCTTCTTCGAAACTAATCATGCTCTTCTAAATGTCCTCGCATTTAAGGTTGAAGGGTGACCATTGTTTTTCAGTTACCGTTTACACGCTGTACAAAAAACAGAAAAAGTCTACCACTTAATCTGGACGTCCATAAATCTTTGCATATTAAACTCCCCATTTAAACGGCAGTCTTTTACCTTTGACTTGTGGCTGGCTGTTATGGAGTGTGTGGTGCTGTGCATTTTCTTTCTTTTTTGATTTTGTTATATTCATTTAACATGTTTATATTCTATAAATATTTAAGCTGCTTTGCTTAAAGCTTCCCAGTTTTCTTCTTTACATCTATTCTTCCTTCTTTTTTCTCTCCCTTGGTAGCTGGAGGAGGTGAACACTAAGCTGCAGGCCGAGGTGGAAGAATCCGGCCGAGTGAAGAAAGCTCAGGCTGAGGCAGCGCGGCAGGCGCAGCAGCTGGAGCTCTTACTCAGGGAGCTGCAGGAAAGACTGGCCCAGCTAGAGAGTAGCCGAGTCGGCCTGGAGCAGAACAACCTCAGCCTGCAGAGTGCCCTGGAGACTGAGAAGAGGGAGCGCAGTCTCAGCTCTGAGACCATCACTGAACTGCAAGGTGAGAGGGGAATTAGTCATTACAAAGGTGGCGAGGAAGGGATGAGGAAGGAAATGATCAAGGGGGATGACAATAAGGTCAGTGAGGATGAGGTACAAGTGTGGGAGATAAGAAGGATATGCAGCTGAAGCTACAGTATGATGGAGTGTATAAGGAAATAAATAAGGTAAATTCGGTTTAAGTGAAGGAGGGTTGGCAGCACGGTTGTGTAGTGGTTAGCATTGTCGCCTTGCACATCCAGGGTCTGGGTCCGATTCCCACCTCATGCTCTGTGTACACGGAGGTCATGTTCTCCCCATGCTTGGTGGGTTTCCTCCAAGTTTCCTCCAACAGTCCAAAGACATGCAGATTAGGCTAATTGGCGTTCCCAAATTGCCTGTAGTGTGTAAATACGTGTGTGAATGTTGATCGGAGGTGCTACCATGGTTGTGAACATGTGAATAAATACAATCGTCACCATTGGCCTCGATAGTTCCTAGTCGGACCACTAGAGGGTTGAAGATTGAGTTCAGACCAAGGGAACAAGAGCTAGTGAAGTAAGCGACAGAGGGAAGAAAAAAACGTGAGGAGGCTTGAAGGATGAAGAATGTGAGTGAGTAAGTAAGAATTTGGACTGGACTGGGGAGGTAGGGGAGAGTAATGGTGAGGTAAAGTGTAGGTGAGTGAGGATGGGGTTATCGATTATAGATTAACTCAGTAAAGGAGTGAAGCTGTGAATGTAGGAATGTAGGGTTTATAAAAGTGTAATGAAGTAAGGCAAGGAATTGTTTAAGAGAAAATGAGAGAGAATAAGCAAAGAGAAAAGATGGGTAAGGAAGCGATTGATAGATAAATAGATGAGGTTGTGAGTGGGAAGGAAGTTGGAGAACGTCAGTAAAGAAGTAAGATATGAAAGACAGGAGTGAGTGAGTGTTAGTAGGATAAAGAATATAATAGAAGAAAAGGATAGAATAGAATAGAATGAGTGAGAGAGTAAGGAGTTTAGAGACTCTAAAGGATGAGATAAAATAATGCAGGCACTAAGGATGTATGTGGATACTGTAATGGAGGAAGGAAGAGATTAAAGAAGGAATTGAGGAAGGAAGTGAGGAAGTGAATAAGCAAGGGATTGGATGTGATACTAAGTAAAGTAGACCTAGTAAAGAGTTGTGATTTAAGAGTGATCGAGTGACGAAGAACGAGCAACCAAGGAAGGAAGTGGAGGAGGGGTCGAGGTAGGGTGGGCGAGTGAGGGAACGAATGTGCGGGCAGCTGAGAAGTGAGACGGAGGTAGGAGAAAAGTGAGAGGGGGAAAGGAAAATATAAGAGGGAGAATTGAAGAAGGAGATAGGTGGGGGTTAAAAAGAGTGAGATGGAGTGAGAGGGTAAGTGAGACTGAATGATAAAAAGAAGGGATATGTTGGTTTAAAGACAGTGGAGGTTGGAGGAGAATAAATCCCATGAAAAAGAGTGTAAAAGAGCACTTGGCTTGGTTTGTAGAAATGAGTGTGTAATGTGTTCCTCCTCGTTCCCTCGCTCTGCGACAAACACTGGGCCCTTGTTTCTCCAGGATGTGTAGTGCTGTTGTGTTTGGGTGGAGTATCTCATGTGGAGAGTAAATACAGCTATTTTGGGTGCCGTGTCCACTGGCAGGTAGCTGACGTTACGTCTCAGATGCCAGAGTTTTCCTTCATTTCTCATCGAAATGTCTTTCTCTTTCTGTGTCCCTCAGCGCACGTCTCGGGTCTGGAGGAAGAGCAGAAGCAAACGAAGAACTTGCTCTCTAAGGCAGAGGGTGAGAAGAGACAGCTTCAGGAAGAGCTGACTGACTTGGAGAAGGTTGGTTTCTTTGTGTATATGTGTGTGTGTGTGTGGGGGGGGGGTGCGTGGGGGTGTGTGTAACCTGTGTTGTCTGTATGCAGGTGAGGAGTCAGCAAGAGATCGACTTTACTTTCAAGCTCAAATCTGTTCAGCAGCGATTAGAGCAAGAGGAAGAGGAGCACAACGCCGCTAAAACCAGACTCGCTGACCACAGCAAACTCAACCAGTCCATCGAAGAGGCCAAGTCTGAAGTGTTGAGAGGTAAAACAATACATACAAATAAAAATACAGCATTTTGAGTCGTCCTTAAAAGCTGCTTGAGTAAAAGCTTTACAAATAGGTCTATGATTGTTCTATATCTGGAAAACACATGCTGAAGTGAACGCCACCTGACAGTTAACGTTAGCGGGCTAGCTGACTCATCCAGGTTTCTAGCCACATCATTATTTGACGAATAGTCTATAATCACACTATTTCATTTAGCACTGAAAGGACGTCTTAGTTTTAACGTAGAGCTTTCATGCGCTAAAAGTTAGCTCGATCAGCTAGCTGACCCTGAGATCTTCTATATAAATAAAAGGTCAGAACTCGCTCTTTCAATAATATCTATACATTTCATACAGACTCGAAACCAGTCTCAGAAACGTTTCTGCCTGTATCTCTACTGTCTAGACAGATTTTGTCACAGCATCACGCAAAACTGGCTGGACAGAATTTAATGAAACTTTGGCCATTCTTAAATATTTGCCTTAAGTTAAACTTGCACCATAAATTAAATAAAAATGTTTAGTAGAAGTGAAGTTATGAGCAGTTATGTGCCAGATTACAAACTGGAAGTTTCGACAGCGTACTGTCGCATGTGTCAAACTGTGGTGGGCGTGTCTTAAATCGATAACTGGACAGGATTTAATGAAACTTTTGCAGTACCTGTAGTTAAAACGATGTAATCTGCTTTAAAATAAGCTACTAATAAGCTACTTGCTCAAGGTAAAAAAAACATCAATAGATATTAATTAGAAAAGCTAACAGTGCTGAAGTGGTATAAGTGTATTTTAACACACTGGAGTTGTTTTAGGACAAAACTTTAGTTCTTATCCGATCTACTTTTTTGATTTCTTATCTGTGATTCACTCTCTGATTACCGAAGAGGGAGTGTATTTGGCTGACGATGAAAGAAGTATAACTTAAAGCAAACAAGGCGTAAGATACTAAACCTTACAAAAATGTATTTCTTTATATTATCAAGTTAGACAGAGAGTTCTGACGTACAAAAAGACGGGCAGACATGTACGTGGGCTTCAACCTGAAATAATAATATCACTGATTATATTAAAGCTCATCAGCATATTTTTAGCTTTAACCTTTTAACTGTTTCTACTAACTCTTTTCCCATCAATTACTAGTATACAAATATCTCCACAGGTCTCACTGATTCCTTTACTGTGAAGGTGTAGCTGGTGTCAGATTTCACATTATTTTATTTCAGAAAGGTTAAACAGAAACGCAATACCGGTCAAAATTAGTTTGTTTGTACGATTAAAATCCTTAAATAAATATTTCCGTACAGCACTTAAGTGCAAGTGTGATGGTTGTTTGTGTTTTTTAACTGTAAGATAATGTGTGTGTGTCTCAGACATGGAGCGTAAGCTACAGGACGAGCGGTCAGCTAAACTGCAGCTGGAGAGTAAGCTTATGCAGCTGGAGAAACATCAGTCGGTCATGGATTGTGATTATAAACAGGCACAGAATGAGCTCCAAGAGCTTCGCTCCCACAAGAACAAACTGACGGAAGAGGTCTGTGATCATATTGTCTCATGGAGGGGGGTAATACTTACAGTTAGGTCATGATAGATGTACAGTAAAAGCCAAGATTATAGTCGAGTAAAGCAGGATTGTTTGCAAAAATAACGAAAAAAACAAAATGCATCTGTTTCGTAATTTTGCTAAGTCTATTTAGATTTTTTTTTTTTAGGGAATATGATATGCTACCTAGAGGATGTTCCATTGTATAATCACTTGATATGACTGTCACTGATCATCAATCTATAGTCTGGGTTTGAAAGAAATCTTATTCATAGCATTCTGCATACATTTTGTACAAGTTGTACTTGGTTTAAGAGAAATCCCAAATAATCCCTCTTAAGATATTTAATAACATGGAATTATTTCATGTAAATACCCAGAATGAAACTATACTTCACTAGGATATGTTTTTTGGCATTTGGCCTCCGTATACCGTTACATTGAAAGGAAATTAAAAGGAAACACTCAAGATGTGAGCCAAGTCATGGCTTTCAGCTTTAATTCAAGGTCTTTGACAAAAATGTGGCATTAACCATTTAGAAATTACAGCATGCACATACACACCAATTTTTTTCGCATAAATACAGGAACAAAATAAGATAATTAGAAAAATAAGGATTGCATCTAATACTTGGATGAAAATCGTATGCATTCAATGACTAAAGTCTGGAACCAATGGACATGAGTTTCCTCCCTATGGGTTTCCTCCCTCGAGATGCTTTGCCAGGTGTTCACTGCAGCTGCCTTTAGCTGCTGCTTGGTGTTTGTATGACTTTCTGCCTTCAGTCTTGTCTTCAGTATGTGAAAAGCATGCTCCATTAGATTGAGATCAGGCGTCCTAGAACAGCATTTGGCAGAATCTGAGCAGAGAGTATAACCCTATACACATAGCACTCATCTTGCTACTTTATATGAATTTTGTTTAGAAGAGATTAGTTCCATTACACGGATCTGAGGCAATGGTAGAAAACACAGGCATGAGTTTATCCAGAAGGGAAATATCCAAATAAGTGAAAAAATTTGAGTACATTAAACAGCGATGAGTCGTAACCAGGTTATCCAGCAGCAAAAGTAATTATGTCAAGAAGCATGAGCCAAGTTCAAAGTCCGTAAATAAGGCGAGGTCATGCACAGATGATAATCCAAGGGACGACAGCTAGAGAGGAAAACTGAGAAACAGGCAAGTGACCAAGCCACAAGAGACACAACAGAGAGATACTCCAGGACAACCGATGTTCTCGGCATCCTTTTTAAACCAGGAGCTGATCTTCAGGAGAGTCAGAGTGTGCGGTGGAAATTGGCTTAGAAAGCTAAGGGAACGTGGAGTGGAATTATGATTTGGATCTGGCATAGTCATGGAGAAATAAGGTGGAGTGAGCCTCCAAAATAGGGTGTGGTGCTGTTATGTTTGAAAATGGCTGTAATTCATGAATGGTTAATGCCACACTTTTCAAACCCTAGTGAAGACTATAGCTAATAGTCTTGACTTCATTTACATTTTGAGCATTTCATTTCAAATTCAGTGTGGTGGTGTACAGATGCCGTCTAGTCATGGTGCCGTATAGTAAAGATTTGTTTGTGTACTCGTGTGTATGATGCAGGTGGATTTGCTGACTGTGAAAGTGGAGCAGGAAACGCAGCGACGGAATCTGTCCCAAGCTGACCTGAAGGCTCAGAGGCAGGAGGTCAACACGCTACGCTCCTCTGAGAAACAACTTAAACAAGAACTCAACCACCTGCTGGAGCTCAAACTCAGCATGGAGAAACACAACCAGGAGCTACGCAGGTGTGTATGTCTGTGTGGTGTCTGGAGTTTGATAGTAATCATATGATTGCTATCATAAACCATCACATGATCGCATCACTCAAATGATTATAGAGAACTGCAGGATAGTAAGTAATGTGCTGTAGACCTCCCAGTGCTGTAGACCTCCCAGTGTGTTAAAACTAAAACGGTGAATTAAAATTGGCAAGGAAGAGCTAAACCAATCACTTTCTTTGGGAAATCAAGTAAGAAAATGCTAGATAGTTTGTGGATGTAAATAAAGGCCGCCAACAGGAGTTTTAAGTCTTCGTCTTTGTCCACTCAGGGAGAGAGAAGTTGCTGATGGACATCTGAAGGAGTTAAAGGACCAGCTGGAGGCAGAACAGTATTTCACAGTATGTATGGCATGTTCTATGTCATTGTTGTGTTCTAATGTTTTTTTAATTGTATTTAGAATTCTACTTTTTATACTGTTGCATTTACATTTTCATCCAGTTTGAATTGCACGCTTGTGATTTCTGCTTTAATGCACTACACAGCATTCACATTCATTTGTAGACCAACATAATTGAACAAAGTGGTTTCTGTCCTTTTCCAGTCTTTTCCACCCTAGTGTGTTTCAACTGCAGTGAGAAAGTCCTTCAGAAAGTTTTTCAGAAAGCTTACTGTTACAGGTTTACCTCTGACACTGGAGACGCCTTACAAAAGTGCTAGTGTTTTACTTCTTTGTATGAATAATAGCAAATGATTGTACAGTTACAGGACCACTGTCTTTAAAATTTCTGTTTGTTTTTGCAGAAATTATATAAGACCCAGATACTAGAGCTGAAGGAAGAGTGCGATGAAAAGACCAAACTCTACCAGGATGTACAACGGAGATTGGAGGACTTTCAGGAAGAGAGGTGTGTTCATGTGTATTTGTTTGTCGGAGTATCATATCTGCAGGTAAATACAAGGGATGTTCAAGTCTATGCATGGCTTTTGTACAGAATAAATGAAAAATTCTCTTAATTTCGCTATATAATCTTCTGCTACACTAGTTTCACTAGTGCTTGGATACCATCAAGGTATGAATTTTCTCAGTACACCAGAGCCATGATAGGACTGCATGCTTGACATTTGAAATGCTGGCATCCCAGTAATTCCTTGAATGACCCAAACATGTGAAAATGGCTTGATGAAGAGAGGTCAGGACTGTATGGCAGATGTGACGGTAACTACCAACCGAGTTCAAGTAATGTGCAAGTGGTGTTCGTGAATAAGTATGGCAAATCCTCGATTTTCAACTCGATTAATGTTTATTGTAGTAACTGCAATGGGCGTCATTCATGGACTTGCACCTTTTTTTTTTAAATGTTCTGAATGTTTTACAGTGACTAAGATTTTAGCTATGCCTGAAGTCTCTAAATGTTTTTACCAATTCACTCATGAGAAGTCACAGATCTTGGTTTTTGCATGAATGAGATTAGAGAATAATCTAGAGTTGTTGCCCATCCCATAAAACATTTCAATGGTGCTTTAGTGGATTGAAATCTTGAGGCCATTGATGAGCAGTGAACTTGTTTGTCATGTTTGTGGAACTAGTCTGAGTTGATGCTCATTCATCTTTTTGCGACTAGTCATTATAACATAGGTGAGCTGTGGCTATAAAGACAAGAACATACCCAATAATAATCCTTAGATGCTCTGAGGCATTTAAATTATGCTTGGTTGGTACTAAGGGTGGACTAAAGGGTCAAAATCATCTCCCATTCCATTTCACAAGCATCACACCAAATTCAAAAATCTAAAACCCCTTTCATGTTGTGGCAGAAATCAAGATTTGTCAGGTAAAGTGATGTATTCTTTAACTGTCTAGTTTCAGTGTTCATTGTATTATCAGGTTACTCTTGTTGGTTAACATGCTTTCCACTATTGTAGCGGTGTGTAGCTAAGTGATTGTTTGAGCTGCCTAGCTTTCCTGCCAGTTTGAACCAGTCTGGAAATTCTTGTTACTAAAAAATAAAAAATAAAACGCAAAAATCTTATTTTTCTTATTCTGATGCTTGATGTGAACAATAGCTAAAGCAAGATTGCACTGCTGCATGATTGACAGACTGGATAATTGTATGAATGACAGGTTTAATTACCATCATTTACTCTATCCATTGCTATGTATTAAAGCAGGCTGTATTATGACTCAAACTTTAAGTAGAAGTGTATTTATTTAGATGTGTTTACCACTGCAGATGATGAAAAAATGCTAATACTTGCTCTATGGCTTAATCCCATCTGTTCTTTTCACCCACGGTGTTTCGTCCAGTTAAATTTCACTTTTAGTTTTAGTATTAGCTATATTGCAAAGTTTTGCAGAACGTGTATCATAGGCTGAAGTTGTGTAGCGGCGATTTTCTGATTTTAATAAAATTCTTTTGGATTCTACCTGATGGCACTCACTATTCATTAATCAGGAGATTTACAGTGTACTAATTAATCAAGTCAAGTAATAACCAGGGAGCTGATATAATACTTACTTCGACAAACCTTAATTTGCGTGCTTATTCGTGCAGGGACTCTCTGGCCGAACAGCTGGAGGCGAGCCTGACAAAGGCAGACTCTGAGCAGTTGGCACGCTCCATTGCTGAAGAACAGTTTTCTGACCTGGAGAAAGAGAAGATAATGAAAGAGCTGGAGATCAAAGACATGATTGCCAGACACCGTCAGGAACTCAGTGACAAGGACAACACTATCAGCTCGGTGAGGCAAAGAAAGAGATATGCACTCTCTTAAATGACAAGGTTTTGCAGTGCATGAAATCCTGACAAGTGGAAATATGGTAAAATAGAGCTGAAAGCTTGTTATGAGACTCATTCATTCATATACAGTACCAGTCAAAAGTTTGGTTTCTTTTTTTACATTCTAGAACAATACTGGATTTTTTCAAAATTATGAAATAAAATACATATGGCATTTGGTAATTAAGTAACAACAACAACAGCAGTCAGTTGTAATTGTAAGACACAAGGGTCAGCTGTTCTGGAATAGTTCTTGCATGAACAGTATTGAAACTAGCTTTCTTGATGCCCACGCATTTATACACTATAGACAATTTGGGAACATCAGTTAGCCTAATCTGCATGTCTTTGGCCTGTGGGAGGAAACCAAAGTACCCGGAGTAAACCCACCAAGCACAGTGAGAACATGCAAGACCCCAAGGTGGGAATCAAACCCAGACCCTGGTGATGCAAGGCAACAGTGCTAACCACTAAGCCCCCATGCCGCCTCATTTAGAGTTACCAAAGGCTCATTTCTATAACACCAGCTCTGACAGTAGTTTTAGCTACAAGACAAATCACGTTTATGTTAATGAGTTTGTTCTAATATAGTATGGATTATATTTTAATATAGTATCCCTGATGTGTGTGTGTGTATGTAGCTAGAGGAGTCTAATCGCACTTTGACTGTGGACGTAGCCAACCTGGCTAGTGAGAAAGAGGAGCTCAATAACCAACTCAAAGATCTTCAACAACGTAAGTGCACCAGTCTTCCCATTATGTTCTACTTTTCAGTATTTAATTAATCACATTCCGGGTTGATTGTAGTTTTTTTCTATTGCCTTAATGTACATAATTGAACCCTAAAGACCAAAAGAAACCATATGTCTAGCTGTCCAAGGTTGAAAATATATGACAGAAAAGGATGTACCCTTGATTGCACAGTACAACACAAGTACAAGTATAGTTTAGTTCATTTTCTAGAAAAGTGTGTAGTATAACAGGAATAAAATTCATATGCAGAAAGTGTTTTTATTTCCCTATATGATATTTATAAGTATGATTAAGCGTTTGGTTCTTGAAAGATTGAACGAGCATTACAGGATGATTAAAAGAATGTTTGTGGTTAATTTTAATGTTTCTTTGGCAAATACAGAGCTGCAAAAGGCTAAACAGGAAGAGAAGCAGGTCAGCAACATGAAAATGTCCTTTGAGAAGCAGCTTCACTCTGAGCGAACGCTCAAGATCCAGGTGGGTGGGATTTATTACTGAATTCCTCAGGATTTATTTCATGTGCGTCAATTAAATGTCTACAAAAATACTATAATATGTATACGATCATTTATTTCTGACCCAACAGAAACACAGAATTTCTTTTCAAATTCTATTTAACTATAACAATTAAGTACAGTAACAATAACAATACGATCTTGAATCACAGACCCCTAGAAGCACTTGGAGAAGCAATGATTTATTGTAAATAGTGCAGCAGACATGTGAAATAACGTGTCATTTAAGTTTGTGAAACATTTCAAACCTTATTTTTGGACCTGATCTCATTTTCAGGTTCAAACAAATCTCATGTTCAAGTCCAAACAAATAAAAATAATATGTACAGTATATCAAATTGATCAGGTACTGACTTCCTGATTTTTTTGTTTGCAGTCGCGTTATGAGAAACCTGACACCCTCAAAGTATTAGATTCTTGAGTTTCATTATATGTGATCTGGAAAAACTAGGAGATTTGGTTGTAGATACTTATTTTTTTATTTATTTTTGGCAAAAAAGCCAACAAAAAATGGGAAAAGCCTCTTTTACTTTTCTCATGATAACATACTGTATGCCGTTTTGACACATCTGTTTACAGAAATCATATACACTGATCAGCCCTAACATTAAAACCACCTCACACGGTTTGGGCTCCATTTGTGCCACCAATGCCTCCATTTTTAGCAGGTTTTATCTACAAGAACTGAAACAGGTTTGACAGTCAGGAGTGAGTACCTAGAAAATGCTTAGAAAAACTTACAATGAAAGATCATGATCCAAATCAATTCAATTTGTAATTAGATAAATGTCGTCCTATGCTGTTTTCATATTTTTGCTTCTATACGGAACTTGTGGCTCATATACATACAGAGAAAAACATTTCAGTTCTTGGAATCTCATTAGTGATACCAAGGATTACCTGCATGCAGATCTACCTTGCTGGAATTTGTATGTGGCATGTCGCACAATAATTGTGTTGTTTAATGCTCGGATTAATGCTGTACTCTGCTACCATTTAGGCTGTTAACAAGCTAGCCGAGATAATGAACAAGAAGGATGCGCCGCGGGGCGTTCACAATGCCGACGACAGCACTCTGAGAAGAAAAGAGAAGGAGAACAGGAAGTTGCAGCTGGAGTTGCGCTCTGAGCGAGAGAAGCTCAACAGTACCATCATCAAATACCAGAAAGAGATCAGTGAGATGCAGGCTGTAAGTGTAAAAACACCTGCATTGTTGCATATTACCAACAGCGCCATTTCCAGTGGTACAGTGTGTCCCCTTGGATTTCGAATTCATTTCTATACTGCTGTCGTTCTGTGTGTGTGTGTGTTCTGGTTGTAGATGATATCAGAAGAGTCGCAGATGCGAGTGGAACTTCAGATGGCTGTAGACAGCAAGGACAGCGATATTGAGCGTCTGCGGAGTCAGATCACTTCACTTAGCATCCATTCCTTAGACACAACTAGCATCTGCAGTATGGGCAATGAGCAAGACATTGATGAGCCTTACCCAGGTAGCAACCAAAACACACACACAGACAAAATAAGGACTGATGATCCACACTTCCCTTTCTCCTTGTTCAACTAGCTTCCTCTTTGTGTCTATCCATCCTATACCTTCTGCCTTGCCCCACTGAACCTCTGATTATGACAATTTTCTTGTTTCTTTCTTTTTTTTCTAACTGACACATTCTCGACCCCTTCCCCTGTCACCATGGTCGCACGGCAGTGCGCATCACACAAACACAAACCTCAGAGTCCATGTCGTTTTCATACCAGCGAAGCTCCAAGCGGGTGTGTATCGACACCCGGCCAAGCCTCAACTGCCCCCTCTTCTCTTCTGAGCCTGAGGAAGAGGACGATGAGGAACAGAGGGGTCAGCATCAGCTGGCTTTGCCTTATGAGAGGCCAAAGGACGTTGGGGCTGCAGGTGACCCTGCATGGAGATGTGCACATGTGTGTTCACTTGCATCAGATGTTTTTAAGATTACGCCAGAAGTCCAGTCACCTTGACTAACAACCAGTACTATGGGAACAGATTTGTGTCAAAGTATTGTGAATAATGTGGCATATTAGATATATTATACACTTCCTGGCCAAAAGAATTATAATAATTTATTAAGAAACATCAAGCAAGAAAACAACTAAGGAGATTATTGGAATTATTGGAATTACTGGTCTGTCACCTTCAGAGAAGATACATAGTCAGAACAAAAATCATGAATGACTGTAAACAGAGATCACTGAAATGCTTTGTGATGTTACATCATTGCATCATGGGGTTAACCAAAGTAAAAGGGTTCAGTAGTTTAATGAGTCCAGATTGACCCTATTCCAGAGCGATGGGCGTGTCAGGGTAAGAAGGGAAGCGCTTGACCCGATGCACCCATCATGCATAGCACCAACTGTACAAACCTCTGGAGGCAGTGTTATGATCTGGGGTTGCTTCAGGCGGTCAGGACTAGACTCAGCAATGTTATGTGGCAATAATATGAAGTCAGCTGACGACCTGAATGTACTGAATGACCAGGTTATCACATCTGTGGAGTTTTTCTTCCCTGATGGCACTAATTGTAAAAGAGTGGTTCTGGGAGCATGAGGAATCACTTTCACCCATGTGAACTGGCCACCACATAAGGTGGCTAATGGTGGACGGATGAAATAGAAGTGTGTGCAATTTTTGTTTTGGCCAGGCGGTGTATGTAATGTTAGTAGTGCTAGCTATCTCACTTGCTAGGTCTTATTTTATACCCTTACATGTAAGCAACCGAAAACAGACATCAGTGGTTATTAAAATACATACACACTACACTGTAATGAATTGAGGCTGTCGCTGATTCCTTTTATGTCAGTTGATTCCACAAAGTGTAAGTCACTGCTTTTTTTGTGTGTGTGTGTGTTTAAAGCACATGAACACTGCAGTACGCTACTAACGTGAAATGCTTTCCTTCACTCTATTCTTGAGCTCATACTGTATGATATAGCGCTTTGCCAAATAGCTGCATCATTGAGATTTGTGATAGATATTAGATTTTAGCCCTCGCATTTAATTTCATAACCAGCAATCATGACAAATCTTATCCCATAAACTAGAGATTCACAATAACCTGCCTGACTGCAAACCTTCACAGGTGTGTTTCTAACTCAGCGTGGGATTGAGTGTGTGTGTGTGAGAAGATCTTTGCCATTGCTTCCTGTTATGATTCATGAACACATCATTTTTCTTGCCTACAACAGATACCAGTCTGGAGGGTTGGCTGTCTCTTCCAAGCAAAAACAGCAAGAGGTTTGGATGGGATAAGAAGGTAAAACAAGAATGCATAAACATCTTAAATATATACCTATTTATATTTTTTCTCAATCTGTCTGTAGATGTGTTATGCATATGTGTATACGTCATCTGTGCTCTGTAGTATGTGGTGATGAGCAGCAAGAAGATCCTGTTCTATGACTCAGAGGAAGAACGTGACCAGGCCAAGCCGTTTATGATACTGGACATCGAGTGAGTCTAAACACATCTCCTTTACATGAATATAACTACCAGGTCCATGATGGAATGATTAATATTTTTATGTCCATATCATTTATTTCTTCATTAGCACAGTGAGTTATATCAATAGAAAAAAATAACCTATAGAAGTTCTATAGCAAATAGAAAAAAAAACATGACACTGTGACGCATTCTGTGGTTAACAAATTAGAATTATGACAAAAAAACTATGACAGTAATATTTTTTCTTGAATAATAAATCAAGCAAAACTATTGAAACTGTTTGCCACACAGCTGTATTATGTTTTCATGTATTTAGTATGAACTTGCACCTCACTCAAACCGATATAATTGTTGGACCAAATCTGCCATTTATCATTTTATTTTATCACAATAAGACTAGATATTGTTCCATGTAATCTTTTCCTTTTGTTTTATCTCAGTAAACTCTTCCACGTACGGCCTGTGACACAAACAGATGTGTACCGTGCGGATATCAGAGAGATCCCTCGTATTTTCCAGGTATTGTGTGACATTTTATGCTCTTGCACAAGATGGTTTTTTTTTGTTAGGTGTGAACAAGTTGGCCTAACAAAAGTTTTTGAGCTGAATTTGCAGATTCATGACAGCCTCTGGAGAGCTCGGTAACGGCTCCTTACAGCCTCTTTTGGGCTCGGTGTGAATTCTGTCGTGAGAATCATGTTAGCGTTGGGAGAAAAATTGGAGCACATTCACAAATTTTATCTGGCTCCTCGCGAATAAATGTTTTTGTTAACACCTTGGTATCGTTATTTGTTCTTAAGCATTGGTATCACCTCTTTACCAGTTCAGCAGCATCCACATATTAAATGTAGAAGTAATGACAAATGAACAAAGTAATATTTTAAGGAAAATAGTGATGACTCAACACAATTGAAAGGTTTTTAATCTAAAACGCCTGTGGTTTGATCGTTCCTGTAATTTTCATAATGAAGTTTGATGTCAAATTTGCCGTATAATATTTATTACTAAAATGTATGTGGTTTGGTCATTTCATTTCATTCAAAACTTTGGAAAACATGAATAAAATTTCTTTCAGACATTTTAATATCATTATAATATTTACACATCAAGTTTCATCCTGTAGTTGGTCACAAGTCCTTCATCTGTAAGTCCAAGTCTACTGTAGGGCTTCATCAAATAAGTCCACAAGGTTAAGGCGTCATCACTGAGGATAAAATAAGGCATGGATTTGCAACATCATTGGTCAGGGGTTCTGGTGGAGGAAAGTTGAAGGTACCATCCTCTATGCACTCCTTCAGCTCACCGCCTTAAAATAGCTGAGCATCTGACATATGTCCCATTCCTCCAATGTCTATAGGACAAGTTGGTATCATATCGTTAACACCTCGGTAATAGTTTGTAATAGGTTTTAGCATCATTGTAATTTCGCTTCATGTCGGTAGCAACGGTACGGTTTCATTATCAATTCCTTAGGTCTCGATATAACATTGCTAAATTCCTTAACGGCTCGCCGTTGAAATGTTATCATGTCGCTAACACTTCCTCATTGCCTCGTGTCAAAATTTGCTGGAGAATTGTTTTCATGTCCTTACGAATTTGTTTACATCGTTAACGGTTCAATGTGGGGTGGCTACCTTTGAGAAATTAATAGAATTGGTCATAACTGCAACGACTTTGAAGCCGATTTCAAATCAGGACATAACGGGAGAGGTCGGTAGCAAATTCGTGCCAAATTCGAGTGTAAAGTGTAAAATGCATTTACCATATCTACAGTTTGTATGCCTATATAAATGCTTGTTTCCATTTGATTGACTTCCTTGTCTGTCTCCTTCTTATCTCTCATGCCTTTTCTCTCTTAGATCCTCTATGCAAACGAGGGCGAGAGTAAGAATCAGGAACCAGGTGTGGAGCTTTCAGTTGCAGAGAGGTCAGCCTACATTCCTCACAAAGGCCATGAGCTTGTGACCACACTCTACCACTTTCCTTCCAACTGTGACGCATGTGCTCGACCCCTCTGGAACGTCTTCAAGCCCCCTCCAGCTCTGGAGTGCCGTCGCTGCCACGTCAAATGCCACAAAGACCACCTAGACGTCAAGGAGGAAGTGCTTGCACCCTGCAAAGGTCAGGAGATCGTGCCAGACTATGTTTTAAAAAGATTGAATCAGTCAAACTCCATACATCAGTGTACATAGGTGCAAAAATGTGCAAAAGCTGTCCGTGTTGGTTGATCAGAAAGTCAAATAAGTAGTGCAGGAAGTAGTAGTAGTGTTACGGGTCTTCATGGTGATCCTGGTTTTCTTCTGACATTTTTGGTGTAATTGTCCTCCATCATAGAAAGATCATTCATGGTGTTCATGGTGTTTCAAACAGATTTCACTATATTTCACTGAGGATGTTAGTTAAATAAGGAGAGGCTTGTGTCCTCACTGGTTCACTCTTCAGCCTCAGAAAAAAGAGGTGAGCCTTCAGGGTGATGTAAAAAGTGTTTTGTATAGTGATGAATATCCACTTTGGCTTTGGAGTCTTTAATGTGTACCATGACCAGCTTTATCATTATTGATGTATTTCATTGTTAGGTTTAGTGATAATGGTCGGTCTTTCAAGTCTGAAACTGTAAAGGATTCTGGAACAGGGATGATGATTGTTGGTTGATTTGAAACATGAAGCTACTTTGGCCTGGGCAAGTGATGAGTTAAAGATCAGGTCATCTAACCTTGTACTGTACTGTATGCACATTCTCTGAATATATGGCTTCATCTGTTATGTGGACCAGCATCCTTATATGGTTTGACCCTCTACAATTGTGCTGCTGTCAACATGTACAGTAATAACTCTTGACCTAGAAGAAGGGTACGCTTGGTGGCTGATGTGATGCACGAGTCAGAGCCAGCATAAAGAGTGTTTAAGACATTAAGGAGTGAACCTTCTCTGGTTCACTGTTGAGAATTTACTCCATGTAGTCTTGCTATGCCTTTGACGACTGAATAAGTTCAGTCAGGTGTTCATAGATCTGCTGTGACACATGCAAACTTGATCCAAGAAATAAGGCTATGTATGTTGTATGAAAATGGAGGCATGTCAACAATGTCAAGTCTCCTGTAGGGGAGCAAAGCAGTGTACACTACCAGTCAAAAGTTTGGACACACCTTCAAATTCAATGGACTTTCCTGATTTTTATTTTCTGGTGCTTGATGGGATTTTCAAATGCACTTGACAATTGTTGTTCTTACACAAACTATTCTAGAGCAGCTGACCTGAAATTACTTCATAATTAACTAGCCAATGTCAAATGTATTATTTTACTCACCCACTCCCTCACTCACTCATCATCTAGACCGCTTTATCCTGTATACAGGATTTCAGGGGGGCCTGGATCCTATCCAAGGAGACTTAGGGCATGAGGCGGGGTACTCTCTGGACAGGGTGCCAATCCATCTCAGGGTGCACACACTCATTCACACACTACAGGTCATTTGGGGAACGCCAATTAGCCTAATCTGCATGTCTTTGGAATGTGGGAGGAACTGGAGTACCCGAAGGAAACCCACCAATCCCGGGGAGAACAGGCAAACTCCATGCGCACAAACCCGAGGCGGGAATCAAATCCGGATTTAGTGCTAACCACTAAGCCAGCCCTGTGTTATTTCATGGTTTTAAAATTTCCAGTATTGTTCTAGAATGTAGGAAAATACCTAACTACACAAAAACATTTAAATAGAAGGTGTATCCAAACTTTTAACTGGTATTGTATATGGGCCAAAAAAAGTGATGGCTCAGCCAATACAATTGGAAATTAATTTTGTATTTGTAATTAAATCCTGTTCCTTGTTTTTGCAGTGAACTTTGGCACGGCTAAAGAGCTGCTGCTGTTGGCCAGTTCTTCGTCTGAGCAGCAGAAGTGGATCAGCCGTCTTCTCAAGAAAATCCCGCGCAAACCTCTTACTCAGAGTGGATCACCTCCTGTAGATCCTCCGCTCGGGTTGATGCCATCACCGCTTCCCTCACCACATCTCTCTCCACGAAACTCGCCCAAACTCTCTTCTAGAGGAGCCATGAGAGTGCACAGTAAATCCCAACCACCTCCGAACAAGCCCAGGTGAGTGTATCTGTGTATACTGAATAAACAGTTTATTTTAGCATCATCTAAACTATTAGAAATAATAATCAGTTCTTATTTACAAACATCATTTAGTTTTTTTTAGTTTACTTTTATTCTACGTTTGCACAAATTACTGTTGGTCATTCATTAATCTGGATTGTTTGTGCTGATGAAACATTGTCTCTAAGCCTCTCTTTTGTGAAAGTATTGTCAAATAGAAGGTTGTACTCATACAAGTATTAAACAGTAATAATCAACAATAACAACAACAAAACATGATGTGTAACAAATCAGCTTTGTAGCATTAAAGTCTAAATCAGACTTTCTTCTGCTTTCTTCTTGGACGTGTATCACCTGAACAAATATTAGACCCTAATTTCATTCCTCTGCTTAATAATGCTTGGCTGGATGCTTCACCTTCGCACACACACATACACACACAAAAAAAAAAGGCAGATCCTCACCACATCGCCTTATAAAGCTAACATCGAAGATCTAATATTTACTTTTTCATGTAGAGTGATATTTCCTCTGAATTCCAAATGTGTAATCTGAAAAAGGAGATCTGAGTCATCTAGCAGGTTTGCCAAGGAAGAAAAAGCTACAGTTGATAACATTACTGGGGCTCATGATGGGGTGTTGGTATTTAAAGCACTGTTCACGGAGCTTAAAACTGTTTGGATGAACGTTGGTGTTATTTAGACATATTCGATTGTTGTAGCTGAAGATAATATTAGATTTTTTTTAATATTGGTCAAATCTGTATGTATACAGTAAGACAGTTTGTTATACAGTGTCATGCAAAGTATTCATTGGGCATGTTACAGCCACAAAAGTAAATGTATTTTATTGGGATTGTATGTTATAGACCAACACAAAGTAGCAAATAATTGTGAAGTGAAGGGAAAATTATATGATAAAAATGATATTTTTTACAAATAGAAAGCTGATAAGCATTCTCCTTTACTTTGATACCCCCAACTAAAATCCAGTGGAACCATTTGCCTTCACCTAATTAGTAAAGGTCCTTAAATAGTGTCTTGGTAGGTTTGCAGTTGTGTCTTACTCTTACATTTTTTGATAATAGAGTAAACAGTGCTCCATAAAATGTTCAAATTCAAATTCAAATTCAAATTTTATTTGTCACATACACAGTCATACACAGTACGATATGCAGTGAAATGCTTGATATGCAGTGAAATGCTTGATTTGAGATTCTCCATAATCTTGGGATAATTTTTATAACCTAACCCTGCTATAAGCTTCTCCACATCTTTATATCAGACCTGTCTGGTGTGTTCCTTGGGCTTCATGATGCTGTTTGTTCTAACAAAAACAGAACAGCGGTATTTATGCTGAGATTAAATGACACACAGGTGCACTCTATTTACTAATTAAGTGACTTCTGAAGGCAATTGGTTCCACTTAATTTTAGTAAAGTGTATCAGAGGAAAGGGGGAGAAATAAATACAAATGCACGTCACACTTTTCAGATTTTTATTCATGAAAAAAAAAAAAATTTAAACCATGTATCATTTTCTTTCCACTTCACAATTATGTGCCCCTTTGTGTTGGTCCATCACTCATCCAAATCCCAATAAAATACATTCACATTTGTGGTTGTAATGTGACAAAATGTGGAAAAGTTCAAGGGGTATGAATACTTTTACATGCAGACCACTTTAAATATCAGTGATCTAGAAGTCATTGTAATCTGGTTTGAATTAGATTATTTAGTATTGATCTATATTGTTTGGTCCGCTGTGGCGACCCCTTGACGGGAGCAGCAAAAGGACAACAACATCATATAGACAGAAAAATCTTTTTTTTCCTCCAGATGTCTAGAGATGTTCTGCCTTGAAATCCAATCGGCAAAATGTACATGCGTTCAAATCAGTGCAATCTGATTTACTTTTTGTGCTCCGAACCTCCTTATAGCCCTGGCCCCATGCTCCGAATCATTCTCCACTGACCTCTTCACCTTTCCCCTGTGGTGCTGTGTTTGTGTGTATGGACAGTAAGTATGCTGTGCACTGCAGCGTCACCTGGCTGTCTGTTGTTCTCCGTGGCCTTAACAAATGCAAGCGAAGTGCAAGAATTTAATTCACTAACATCACCAGCAAACACTGGGCTGCAGATAGTAACTAAAAAATAATCTGCATTAATTCAAACAATATACCAGTTCTAACCAACATCTTTAGTCTTTCATTTATTAAATGACTTTTGTAATGCAGCAAAAGACACCTTTTGATAAGGGTTTGCAAAGACAGATGAAGTTGCATAACTCAAGTGCCCCTACTCCCATTCCAGCGGGATAGAGTTTGACCTGAAGGCCTGGGCTTGGGCTCTTCATGATGATGATGATGATGATGATGATGTGTTTGACTTCTGAAGATGTGGGAGACTGCAGGGTAATCACTATGTCTGGTTAACCACGTGTTCCTGTACATAGTGGCTTAAAGTTTGGTGTGTTTGTTCTAAAAGTTTTCCTGTGGTGCATTTACATGTGTAAAACTGTACAGTAAGGGTTACCGAACCTAAAACTGTGTCCTGATTGAGTTTTTGATATACTAATAAGGTTAATTTGTCTTAAGCATATATTAAAGGAATAAACCAGTGAACTTTAACGTAATGTCTGAAAGTGCATGACAAGAATTTTTTTATTTTTTAATGAGCATAAAGAAAAGTAAGCAGAAAAAAGGAGAAAACCTTTTTTTATTCACGATGGAACTCTAGGCCAGTTTTTTGAGAGAGAACTAATCATTTATGAGTCATATACAAGAGGCGTTCAAGTCAAAGCGGGATTGTGCAGAATAACAGAACACAGTTATGAGAATATAAACTCCCTTTATTTCTCTATATAATCTTCTGCTACACTAACGCACTTATCACAGCGTTTCACTAGTGCTTGGATACCATCAAGGTAGAAAGTTTTCTCAGTATCCTGGAGCCATGATCGGACTGGCTGCTGAACCGCTGACCTCGAAGAACCTCCTTTAATGACCCAAACATGTGGATAGGGCTTGAAACGAGGTCAGGACTAGACGGGGGAGGTGGCAATAACTCCTTGTAATATGCAAGTGATGTGGGTGAATGATTGTGTGTACAGTTCCCACACACAGATGCGTCTCTTCCACAAGTTGACGACAAGTTATCTATTGATTTTCAAAGGTCTGGTGTTCCACTCGCTGAATGTTCATGGAAACTACTTCAGTGGACTCAGAACCACCTCAGCTGGGATCTTTAAAACATTTTCACCATTCAAAGGTCTTAATCATTGGCGTCTGATCTGCCTACTGCTCTTAAACATTTATATCAAACAGTTTTATGCCTTCACAAGAAATTTTATATCGCAAGTCCCGGTTTGACTTGACCCCATATTTGTAAATGATCCTTTCAGTAATAGACAATTTAAGCTGTTTCTAAATCACAAACGGAGCCATCAATTAAATTAATTGAATTGACTGACAAAAGCATGAGTAATTGTGTAACCAGTTCAATCTCACAGCTCTACTAAGTACAGTGAAATGTCTAAAAATTATTTTCCATGGTAATCACTTATACACTATACAGTATAAATGGTTTACAGACATCTGGATTATTCCTTCAATGTGCTTTTGTAAAAGTTTGGTTGTAGCAGTTGAGGTGTGTTTGTGTTCATGCGTGTGAGCGCACATTGCATTTGATGCATGACTCTGGGACGTTCATTTCCACTCTGCACTGTTTTCATACAGCATGCTACAGTTGTAACTCGTCATAATCAACAACCTAAACGATTTCTTTCTGCTTTCACAGCTAACCCTGATGGAGAGCGGCTTGGACTCGCCATAATGTAGCAGATGCTGCAGTACAACAGACAATACAGAAAACCAAGGACATGGCATAAGTGTTGTAGACACTCTGTCTATTAACACTCCGGAAGATGTGACATTTTAAAGCAATATCATCACAGTGTGAAAGTCTTTTAAAGTATTACGACATGTTACGTTCGGTTATACAGTATGTCTGCTCGAGTGGATGTATGTCTGTGTGTGTGTGTGTGTGTGTGTGTGTGTGTGTGTGGATAATTAGTCATATGTAACAATGTATTTGTTTGTTCACATATGATGGATTAATGTAAGGGAGACACTCATGCAGTTTGCTGTAAAAGCTACATTTTTACCATTTAAAGGTTATTTAATGCTTCAGAAAGAGCTGTGGTTTATATTTGAAAGAATATAATTAGCAAAGCGTGATCTCGTTGTGTTTTAATGATGCGTTCTACTGCACAGGTTTGCTTTGTGTTGTCAATTTGTAACTGGAACTACGTACAGATTAGAAAATGCAATGCAGTGGTCCAAATGATACTCTTTATCCCATGATACAAAGGAAAAAATGCCCACTGAATAAACAGCTAAATACCAGAAGGCAGAATTTACTAGAAAAATATATAAAGTGAAATTATGAGGTTGTCTTGTCATTTGTTGAGCGAACATCCAAACGCATAAGCGGTGTATCAGTAAAGACTGCAGGTGTTAAATTAAAATGTACTAATGTTCGGTTTTACTTTACAAACATGGGTGTGTTTTGTTCTAAACCAATTCTTGAACACTTTTAATTAGCACCAAACTCTACACAGATCAAATTCACCTCTTTTGAACTTGAGACAAAGAATTTCACTTAAATTGTCTCTCAATTATCTGATTGTTTTGTCTTCCATCCATCCATTATCTATAAAACTTCAGGCCTGGAGCCTATCCCAGGGAAACCAGCGCACAAGGTGGGGAACCAACCCATAGCAGGGAACAAGCTAGTGTTCATTTTGTCAGCTGTTTTTAATTTTAGTCTTAGTCTTAGTCCCGGGATAAATGTCCCTGTTAGTTTTTATCATATTTAGTCAATCTTATCCTATTTTTGTTTAGTCAAGTTTTAGTCGACTAAAAATCTGGACATTTTCATCTAGTTTTAGTCAGAGGAACCCTTAAGCATTTTTGTCTAGTTTTAGTCAACGAAAACGTAACATCTCAGCAATAAGATTATTATTATTATTAAGTAACCCTACAGTCAATCTAGTCTAGCCAAAACCATGTCATAACCAAAGGTTTTTCACAAAATAATTGTCTCAACATTTTAACATTTAAAATGTAAGTTGTTGTCATCTGATTATATTTATTTTAAACCATCACAACAACTGCTGCATGTCCATATATTTTTTTAACAACAAAACAATGGGAGCAGTATGGACAATACATTATTTTCCTTTTTTTTTTTTTTTAATATGAATTTACACACTTGGACTGTTATAGGGATAGCTCCTATGGGTCACAATCATCTGATTATAGATTAATGTGTTTGGCAATGGTTTAACTATAAATTAAATGAAATATATCACAACATAATTATGTTAACATGTGGTAATATAATTAGCACAGAGAGGCTGTAAAACTGGGTAATTGTTATGGTATGCCTTAATGTGTCTCTTTAGGTCTGTGGTATTTTTCCCAGCGATTGTGTGCCCCCACTGTTTCCCCTCCGACATTTTCTCCGGTTCAATATGAAGAAAACGGGTCCAAACATCGTCTCTTCTCTTTCGCCCGAGTAAAACTGCTGTGAT
>JAQMYJ010000012.1:30357975-30368669 GCA_030014305.1 Clarias laeviceps | reverse complement strand
TCTGTGTTTATAATATTTTGAATGAAATGTGCGTTATTTGTAAGAAAGTCAGGTGTCACTGACATAATTTAGCCCCCTTCCTTGTCCGCTTCATTTGGGAGAGGTGAACTGTACTCCAAACAAATTATCATCACTAAACACATCTTCCTCACATCTCCACACCTTTATATGAGAGAGAGAGAGAGAGGAAGAGAGAAGGGGGAGGGAGAGAGAGATTTCTATAGCAAAAGATTTGCGACATGGATGGATGTCATTGTTGCCTGGGGTTCGATATAGAGGTTTGAAAAAGCTTTTATAGTGGACTAAGTAAATGAGAGAGAGAGAGAGAGAGAGAGTATGAGTATGTGAGAGATTTACAGCACTTTAAAGCCAGCCAGTCCCTTGGGGTGGTTACTTATGAAAATTAAGCCATGCCCAGAGCCCTGTCAGAAGAATGCGCAGAAAACACTCTACTGACTTTAATTGATTTTCCCTTGTGCTAATTCTTCTTCTTCAACCTCTTTCATCTCTCATTCCATGATGTTCTATAAGCATGGCTCAACGCTTTACTTATAAACACACGCCATCTCATCCTAATCAGACTTCATTACCACCCGCACGACACCTCCTGAGTTCAGATGTAATAAAACCTACATGTTATTGTGATATATTTAGATTAATCAAATATACAGTAAAGAAAGTTTTTCCAACTGAAAGTTCAAATACCGTGTCTGAATGGTGTGAGATTTCCCCCACATACCTTTTGATATGGAAATTAAGGGTCAGTCACTTTTAGTCTGCTATAAATGCTTCCTGAAACCTCACAATGACAGCCATTCATGTCAAATCCTGGCCATTTTGCTGTAGAAATCTCTCTCTCTCTCTCTCTCTCTCTCTATTTCAATTCAATTCAGCTCAACAAGCTTTGTCACCATGACCATATATATGAACAGTTTTGCCAAAGTGTACAAAAGAAGAACTGCTATTAAATATAGAAATCCTCTCTATCTCTCTTTATTTCTCTCACTCACTCACACACTTTGTGACCTTGACAATTGCAGGGCTCTCAAACTGATTTTGTAAAATGTCAGCCCCTATTGTTGTTACCAGAATATTATATTACAGAGCCTCTGTATGCTGTGTGTGTGTGTGTATGTGTGTGTGTGTGTGTGTCTGTGCATGTGTATTACTTGTGCCCAATCAATTATCTGATGGGACATCAAATGACAGAAGAGAATCTTATGATCCCTGGACACAATGAACTATAACGCACATGCTTGCATCACGTGAGAAGTCACAGTCACATCGCGTGGCATTCTGACCTCCTCGTTATCTTCTGCTGTCCAGCCTCACTATGTGGTTTATGGCCACATCAATACGTCAGTGTGTCTTTGTGTGAAACCCAGACAGAACTGATTTTTACTGGAGACAAACTGTGATCTGGGTTAAACAAAATAAAAGCGTTTTCCGTCACACCAGCTTGTGGATTTAGTATTAAACAGAAGAATGGTCTGTGATTAAAGGCATACATGGTTTGCAGGATGATTGGGTAACCTGTACGGGATGATTGGTTTTATTTGATATGCTAGGCTAAACTGTGTTTCTTGATGTGTTGTTTACATCAATGATCATCATCAATATTAAATAGAGATAAATTCTAAGGTTCTTCTTACAGTTTTGTATTTGAAGAGTAAATCATACACTGTACTTTTTTACCCATGTATAAATGTTTAATATCGCAGGTGGCGTGGCTGATGATGACTCTTTGACTTCAAGTTACCTCTTTACCCAAAATTGAAGCTTCTCCAAGAAGTCCTAAACTGACATCAAAACCAAAAAAAGCAGCTTTAAACAGTCATTCTCCGGCCTTACTTTTCACGTTATGAAATCATTGAGTCAAAAATGCATTGTGTCATGATGCAAAGAAACCACGAAATCTACCACCTTGAAGACACCTTGTTATTCAATCATTCATTCATTCATCTTTTATACCACTAATCCTGTACAGGGTTGTCGGGGCCTGGAGCCTATTCCAGGATACTTAGGGCACAAGACGGGGTACATGCTGGACTGGGTGCCAAACCATTGCAGGGCACAGATACACTCACAATATGGACAATTTGGGACCACCAATTAGCTGCAAATCTGCATGTCTTTGAACCATGGGAGGAAACCGGAGGACGTGGAGGAAACCCACCAAACACGGGAAGACCAATGGTTTAATAAACAAATAAATACAGATGCCAATGTATCAGCAAATATACATTCTTTTATGTATTTTAGCTATACTGGTTATAACTGCTGTGTAGGTTGTTACTACATAATCAGTAATGTATAAGATGGAATACTCACTCTCGATCTCATTAATTCTCTATATTGCTTATTCTGTTCAGGGTTGCAGGCGGCCTGGAGTCTATCCGGGGTGGGGTTCACATAAGATGGGGTTTCGATCCATTGCAGGGCACACAAGCACATACTCACATACTACGTGCAATGCCAATTAGTCTACTCTATGTCTTTGGACTGTGGGAGAAAAGAAGAGGACGCTTGCTAATTAATACAAATTAATTAACATTAATTAATGAACAATGCAAACTCTACGCATACAGACCTGAGGTGAGAACTGAACCAAAAGTGGGAAGTCAAAATGGTAACCACTACTGCACCATGTCGCCCAAGATTGTGTACATTTAATATAAACCCAATCAGAATCAAGAATAAAACAGCTCTATGGTACAAATTCAAACATACTTAAGGTATAAAATAAACACCTAGATACAAGAGGTATAAAACATTCTATATATTTTTTATACTTTTGACTCGTATTAATCCTTCCATTCTAGTTTTGTCCTTTAAGACTGCTAAAGCTTTCTGCCCTAACCCACTTACTGTACTGTGAATATCTTATCTCTTAAATAACACACTGTCACTTTATTGTGTGTCTAATAATTATTTTGTACAATCAGTTTCAAAGAACGTGTCTGAGTGTTGCATAAGTCATTGAAGTGTTATTCTTTTGTGCATGGCCTTTTAAAAAAAAAAAAATGTATTAGTGAATACTAGAGGAACTAAGCCCCAAATGTGCACTGACTTCCTATATACTGTAAACGCATTACAAAGGATAGGGTGTTTGCCGCACACTGTACAATATTGGTGAATGTACACTCAAGAAAAATATTATGGTCTTGTATAGATTTCACATATTGATATTACAGTTACTATAATACATTAACTGGGTATATGTGCAGAATTAGTTTTAATGTGTTTCACATAATGTTGAATTATTTACTAGCACTTATTTGCTGTTCAACTTATATTTTTACTTGAGCGGAAGTTCTGTCCTTAATTAAAATATGTTGGTATTTGATTTAGCTTAATTTCTTTGTTTTTATTTGAAAAAATAATATAACCTTCAGCTTGCTCACAGGCCATGTGCATTTCTTGACAACCATAAATAAATGATCCTACTGATTGATAACAGCGAATGCATTGTATTTTAATGATTTGTCATTTAAAATAATTGACTTAATCGCATATGCACTGTCTATAAAATAGAAGCAGGAATAAACAAATGTTTAGGTTTAGTTATTTGACAAGAGACTTCAATAAAACAGTCATTCTAACTACATTATTTCTTAAATTTCTTTAGTCATAAAACTAGTAGAAGAGAGAGACAATAATGAAGCTCTGGGGTTCATAGTGTGTAGTTAATGATGCATTGATTCAGATCTGCAATGCAATTAACACTAGGGCTTGTAAGCAAAAGAACACAACAGTTACTGAATTCTCGTAGCTATTATCTGAGATCATCTGTTAAACACACACACACACACACACACACACACACATATATATATATATATATATATATATATATATATGGGGGGGGGGGCAGAGACCTGCAGAGGAGGAAAAAGAAAAACAAGTTTATAAACGAAAAGCAGATTTAGCTAATTTCAATTAATGAACAGAAATGCATTTCCAACTAAACTAAATTACAATTCAAAAGAACATCATTCTTTTTTTTCATCAATTTTCTATAGAAATAAATCCTTCTGTGTCTCTCTATACCCTCAGAGACCTATTGATCCACTTTTTTCTCTGAACAATTACTGTGTCTTTCACGGTCCCTTTATCTAATCAATAACCAAGATGTCAACTTTTATTTAAAGCTCTCTTCATTTTCATCATGGGTAGCAAAAGACCATTAAATAAGGTTAGTTCAAAATTGTGACATCTTTAAATTCCAGTTCTCCCGGTGTTCATATGGTTTGCTTAGGTTGTACAGTTTCCTTACAACTCAGTTGTATGAGATTTATACATTACTGTGCAAAAGTCTTGAGCCATGTTTCATTTCTTCATATTAAATTAAATTCAGTTGTGCAGATTAAAGAAATGGGAACAAATGAATTACTTCAACAAGCAGCAAATTGCCTAAAGATACAATTTTAAAAAATTCAGCTCATAAGCAGCAACTTCATTTCTCCTCTTGTCTGTTCCAACCACTCAGCATTCAGCCTCACCAGGAGACTAATCACAATGATGACCTGATCATCTACACCTGTTTCTCGCCTGTTCTCCAATTAAGTTAGATGTTTGTTTGTTTTTTATGCTTGAATGATTCATTGGTCTAAGTGTGATTTAAAAAAGCAAAAACATTCTTCTAAAACTGCTCGGGTACAGGGACTGGACTGAAAATGAGTTCTTCAGCCTGGAGACCTATTCTTTAAGACTACATTACAAATACAAGAAATTCTGTCTCAAACTTGGATGGATGGCTTAAGAATTTTGCACAGTACTGCATTTGTAGCGCTAATAGTTATCTTTTCATGTGTTTGATGAAGTGATGTACAAGGGATCATCACTCATTAGAAAAAATATGCTTTACTAGTTATACTATACTAGTTATAGTTAATACTTTTTAGTAATACTGTAGTATTTACTATAGTAATTTAATGTGCATTGTAGTAAACTCTAGTTTACCATAGTAATTTTACTACAGTAGAGTATTAACTATAACATTTCTTTTCTTTTGGGCAACTTGCGGTCACATCAAAGTATTTCAATGGACCACAGTGAGGACTTGAAAAAACTACTGTGGAGTATTTAACTTTTAATAAATGTATGAAAAACACTGCAGCTCAACAACTCAAATGCTCTAACCATGAACTACTACTGCTACAAGGAACAGATAAATCAGTAGCTCATTGGGCAATAGTTAAGGCTCTGGGCCAATAAGTGGATGGTTTCAGCCCTAGCTCCAGGGGTGCTGTATCATGACGGACCCTGCGCTCTAACCCCAGCTTCCTACCAGGGATATGCGATGAAAGAATTTCACTGCGCAATGTATATGTGGCAAATAAAGGCTTAACTAACTTATTTACACTCATTCGTTTGGTTAGGGAACTGACAAAAAAGGGTTTATTTTAAAAAGAAAAATACAAAAAAATGTGTTCTTCCACTTCTTCCAAGTCAAATGTCAAGTCAGGACAGATATCTCATCTGGTCTGAGTCTGTTGTGCAAGCCATAGTGGCAATGTGAACCACTATTTAAAAAAAAGTTACCTCTTTTTATTGATATTCATAAATATTAACAGTTAAATATAATATGATAACTGTTATATAACAGTTATAAAATGATATTATATAATTTAGTCATGTTTGGTGCTTATCTGGAGACTTATAAGAAATAAAACACATCTAACTGGAGTTGTACACAATATATCAGAAATGTTTATACATACATTACTTTGGATTGATCAATTTGGAAGAATTAGATTTTTTTTTTTTTTGGATTTTGAACAAATCTGGATTCTGAAAAATTTGGAAAAACATATATGGAAAAATATCAGTCATCTTCATAATTGTCACTATAAATTACATAATCTGGGGTATTTAAAAAAATCCCTGCAAACCACTAACAAATCCACATTCCACCTATCAATATGTCACAACAGCATGCAGGTACCCAATCAGACTTATCCACAGGTGAAGAAATCGGAAAGGCCAGTAATTCATTACCGAGACTGGAGCACCTGCTCCTCTTATAGCTCCTCCTCCATTTATTCTGTCACTCATGGCCAATTTTGTTAATTAAACATCTCCTGATTTATCAGGTGTGCAGAGAGAAGCAATACCAGGCAGGCAGCAGTGTGAAATGTGGCCACTATAAAGCACCCGCAAACCGAGGCACGAGTGAAGCGTTGCATGAAGAACTAAAGTCAGATGCAGGAAGCAAGCGTCAGGCAATGTCATTCCAAGATTAAAGAGCAGCATTTACACAGTTTTATGGTTCCAAGCACACATCCAAATGACCTTGTGGAATGGCTTATTACTCCCTACACAAGTGCTGAAATAATGGCTTTACCTTGAATTGTTCTTGGCTGCCAGTCCCACAATTCTTACTTCCAACACATATTCAAAGTAAACCTTCTTCACTCAGAAAACCAGGGGGGACCTGCACCACAGCTGACTGGCTGGCAAATAACTATTAAATTAATTAGCAAGCTTCATGTTTATCAAGTCTTAAACATGTCAACTGCATCATCAGTCATGGTTTTTTATTGTTATTGCAGCATAAATTGTTGTGTTAGAATAGAATGGCTCATTAGAGCATTACAATATGAACACAGAGCAACAAAACAAACGTCATTTGAAAAGCAAAACATGTTAATGTTAATTATGAGACCAAAAAAAAACTAACAATGCAACAGTGCCAAATGCAAAAAAAAAAAAAAAGAGGGAGGAGGTAAGTTAAAAGGAATCGGTATGAAAAATTATTAAATTCATTTATAGTTTGGGATTGCTGGGCCATCCTTAGTCCCAGGTTTCATGCAAAATGCCTGGTGAGAGTCGGTGACTTTGCACAAAGGCGATTCTAGGGTCTATTGGGGCCCTAGGCAAGAATTTGCAATGAGCCTTTCCAAATAGCGTTCATCACCATTATCTCATAAAATAAATAAGCTGTCAGCCCTCGAGAGCTCCCTACTGGCCTGGGGACTTAAACAGTTGCCTGCCTTGCCTGTTAACAAGCAGCGCCATTGACTTGGCAAATAGGCTGCATTTTGGCATACCATTTATACATATACACATGCTTTAGATAGATAGATAGATAGATAGAAAGATAGATAGATAGATAGATAGATAGATAGATAGATAGATAGATAGATTGATTAATTGATTGATTGATTGATTTGTGTATATCTGTGACTTTAATCCATGCATGGTTGATGGTACCCAGTGGGTCGGTTTGAGTATTTTGTCCCTTTGGAATTATAAGGTTCTATATACATTCTAAACAATTTTAAGATATTGAGCTTCAAAGTTTATGCACTCCAAATAGAAAAATTGTGCTGTACCAAAAAAATCCAAAAAATGCATATTACTTAAAAAAAAACACCTCACTTTATGTTCATACATTGTAACAAAATAAGAAAATGTGA
Organism: Clarias laeviceps; assembly: GCA_030014305.1. Taxonomy (NCBI): domain Eukaryota; kingdom Metazoa; phylum Chordata; class Actinopteri; order Siluriformes; family Clariidae; genus Clarias; species Clarias laeviceps. Next base: position 30,361,248 of record JAQMYJ010000012.1, on the reverse strand, counting down.
ATAACTCAACTTTGACAAAAAAAAAAAGTTAGAACTTATAGAACCTTATAACTATAATAATTATAATAAGGTAGACAGTTTTATAAACTGGGATCTCCTGGGAGGTTCCCACACAGCAGTCTCTAAACTGTCACAAGCATACACACGTACCACCGGGTATTTGTCCAGTTTTCAGCTGCTCAATTAAAATCAGTCTAGTCTGCAGGGAGTAGAAACTGTGGTAGCCCCACCACCATACAGTTCGATCCCCAGCTCCACCTGGTTGCCACTGTTGGGCCCTAGAGCAAGGCCCTTAACCCTAACTGTTCCAGGGGCACTGTATCATGGCTGACCCTGCGTTCTGACTCTAGTTGTGTTGGGATATGCGAAGAAGGAATTTCACTGTGCTGTAATGTATATGTGACAAATAAGGGCTTAAGTTAACTTACCTGATTTACTGTAGACTTCCTGAGAGTATGTGTGGTTCAAACTTAATTAATCAATGAAATTAAAAAAAATAAATAATAAAAGTAAAACCTTACAATGTCCCATTACTATAATTTGTTTCCTCTGAGATCCCAGTCCTTCGTTCCTCTGGTCTACCCCAGACGCACAGCTTTTTTGAAATTGGCACAATATACTGTTGTTCGTTTTTTTGTCTGCACTGCGAAAGATGATATCTTACCAAGAGAAGTATCTTAATCTCTATATAATTACCTAATATAAATCCTGTACAGAGAGTAATGCAAAAGTGGTCATAACTTTTTTATTAACTTATATAGGTCATTCAAATATTGGTAGAATAACTCTTTCTCTATACAAAAGTTCTACTCAAAATAGTCTCTATTACACGCCATGCACTTGCATCATCAATGAATCTAACTCTCAAATCCTCTTTGAAATTCCCCTTTGTGCCTGTTAATGGTGTCCCACTGTGCTACAGAATGTTTACAGATATGAAACCATCGGCAAGAGCAATGTGTACAGATGGATGAAGAAATTTAAGAAGGGAAACCCAGTACTGAAGACAAATCACGCAGTAGGAGACCATCATATGCAACAAAGAGAATTCTGAGAGTAAGTATCACTGATGGCTTAATTGCATCCCATGTGATGACCAAAAAAGTTGCACATTCTAAGATTTGATTCGATCACTTTAAGGTTTGATTACAGCATACACCATGGTGGCCAGTTCATATATGAAAATTATTCCTTATGGATGTCTGTGCCATCAGGGAAGAAAAACTCCATTGGTATGATAAACTGGTCATCCAGGTTGTCAGCTGACTTTATTTTATTGCCACATAACATTGCTGAGCCTAGACATGACCAACTGAAGCAACCCTAGATCATAACACTGTCCCCAGAGTTCCCACAATTAACCCACTTCCAATAATTTCAAATCTCCTTGGATGTTTCTTTGCTTGATGCAGCGCAATATTTTGACCCTTCTCAAATGGAGCTTTTTAGGCAGTGTATGTTAAGTTGTAAGTTAGTATAGAGGAAGAGTTACTCTATCAACATGTGTGATTTGAACGACTTACTGTCTGTCCGCTAATATAAAGACTATGCCCAATTTTGCATTACTTTTAGTATAGCACTCGTATTTCTTTTAATATAAAATTGTAAATAAATAATAAACCAAATATAAGATATATTTTACTAAATTCTACTCATGGTTTAAGTATTTTTGTTCTAATGGTAATTGAACAAAATATATATTCTTAAAAGTAGCAAAAATGTCTAGAAATAAACAAAATAAATTTTATGATTTGTTTAACCTTATAATAAGAAAACTAAATTTGACTAGATTCAAGATATTGTCACTTGCTGTCACTTTTTGCTGTGTTTGAAGCTATTTCAGATGTCAATTTTAATAATTCTATTGAATCTAGAAGACACAAGGCTTCTGATTTCTTAGTTGTTGTTTTTTTTGGCAGAAAGACAAAATTATATTTGACATCGGTGCTTTTGAGTCGTTAGGATTCTCCTTTACAATCTTTGTGGCCATCTTTGACTGGCCAGGACAGGCACACTTGGCCCAGGCACATCAGCATTTACAGTATGTATGTGTCTCATTTGCCCATTAATATCTTGCATTCCTTTGATACAAGTTTTAGTCTGATCTGAGCCAAATTTTTTAGACAGCAATCTATGATCTGTTATATAAATAATCGCAAAATTGTCATCTTGTATATTTTACCAACTAACCAAAGAAATAAACTTAAACTAAAAGAAACTTAAAATAATACATTAAATTGTTTTCGACTGACACCGACAATTAATAATAAATAAATATTCACGCTATGACATCAGCCAAAGTTGTCGAACCTGCACTGAAAAAACACATGTTTAACTCACACCTTCATGCTTTAGGACTTCACATGTCACACTTAGTGAAGATCTAGATCATAGATAAATTTGCAATTGTCAGAAAAAGACAGAGAATTTAGCAAAACTTGACCTAATAAAAGCTTGCTAACAAATTGACAAAGACAATTTTTACTTCACTTACAAAGAAGTAAAAAAAAAAAATAGAGTACTTCTACAAGGAGTGTCTAAGTCAAAGCAGGACTTTTGACTGTGCAGAACAACAGAACACAGTTAAGAGTAAAAAGACTCTTTATCTCCATGTACAGGAATAACTTCCAGTCACGTTCCTGTAATGTGCAAGTGATGTTTGGGGATGAATGTTTGTGAATGACAGATGTGTCTTTTCCGCAAGTTGGTGGCAAGTTTTCCTTCCATTTTTAAGCATCAGGTGTTTCACTCACTGAAAGTTCATTGGAATGACTACATTGGGCTCTGAGCCACCTCAGCTGGGATCGTCCTTTAAGGACGTACGGTCTTATTCAAAAACATTTGCACCATTCAAATGCATCATCACTGTACTGTACTTGCAGTCTTTTATAAATGTTATTTTGTTTTACACCTTCATTCAGGAGAACTTTCATCAAGTTTACATTGATCACTCAGGTTTGATGACGGTGAGGTGATTGGTTGCTTTACATCTCAGGGAGCCTCATGTCTGTGTTTCCTTCTGCCTCTCCCTTTTAGTTATGCTGTCATAGTTAGTCCTGCCGGAGTCTCTGCTTGCAATCTACAGTAAATATACATTCACTTTATACAATATGTGACTGTGACCAGACCTAACTGTTATCTCTCCTCTTCCCGCTCTTTCTCTTCCCTCTCTCTCCCTTTCTTTCTTTCCCTCTCGCTGTCGAGCTACACATGTCGTTCCTGAGCTGCCAGTGATCCAGACTCCCTCTGCCCTCCGGACCTGTCTGACCCATC
>JAQMYJ010000012.1:30347784-30357875 GCA_030014305.1 Clarias laeviceps | reverse complement strand
TAATATTTCAAACATTTTGCAGGCTGCAGTTTGGAGAAACCAGAGAATAAAGAATAAACCAGTTGTTGGGTCAAAATAACCCAACCAGGTGCTAATTTGTAAGTGACCCACTACATTTAATTTGAACCATGATAGAGCAACCCAACAATGTGTTTAAAGTACCCGAAATAACCCAGAATTTTGACCGAGCATAAACAACCCAACAATGTGTTTATAGAAACAATCCAGCAACTATCCACTGAGAGCATCACAATCACGCAACGCAACACTAATACCTATGTGTTTCAGGCATTTCTCATAGGTTTCACTGTGAAGTATTGACAAGAAACTAAGACATGTGATTAAGCCTCTTTTATATACTGTTGCTATACCACAGTACAGAGTGTATATTGTAAAACAGAAGACATATAGGAGAGAGAGAGGTAGACCTCTCAGCCTGTTTACAGACAAGCCGCATGCAGACAAGCAGGATAGAGAGAGAGAACAGCAATCTTCTTTTTATAAACACTTCCTGGCTTTTTTTCCCCTCCTCTCTCCATGGTTGGTAAAGGTCGGTCTTGATTAGTGTTATTATTTTTTCTCCTGTATTTAACCACAGGCTTAGTCAGCCACTTCAAGGAGGGAAAAGCAGAGAAAATGGAGCGAAAATACATATCTTCTCACCTGTAATAAGGAAAATGTGCTTGTTTCAACAGTGCTTCTTAGCATTTTATTTTTTCTTCCAAGCACTGCAGTCTGTAACCTTTGCCATTCTCTCCCTCTCTCTCTCGTCTCTCAGGAAACTGACAGAAGGTAGACGGGCTCATAAATGCCGTCATTATCCGCCAACTCACTCTTTTCAATTAGTGCGGGTTGCCATTGTCTCGGCGCGCGTTCACGTTTCGCGCGCGCGTTCTAGCCTGTTCATTAGGCCTTAATGCTGCCGCCAGTGCGGAGGCGCTCCTGATTGACACCTGTTGGTGCGAAATTCATGTCTGCTCACAACTGACAGCTAAAGCACATTTCGCATGACTAAGAGACCTGTTTGAAAGCATTCTCACACAGCAACGCGCCTAGTGCTGAATTACAGGGTTCATTTATGTCGAGCTGAACTTAGACATGCGCAAGCTGTTCGGCAGTGGGAAACTAAATGTGCACAGGGTATCAAGTCTCACTCGTTTTTTTCAAAAGTCCAAGAATGAAAAGGGTTTACTGGCTTAAAGGAGAACGTAACGGAAAAATACAGATTAAGTAACGTAAAATTAACATGTGATCTTTAGTGTCCTCCAAGATTTACTTTATAAGGAAATTCTAGCCTACATGCTAATAGTGACAGCAGTGGAAGTCATTCCTGGTTTCATGTTTACCTAAAAACACATTTAAGCACTTTAGTCCTCAGTCCGTCCGTCCATCTCTCTCTCTCTCTCTTTCTATCACTTGCTCATCTGTAAACGCTTCCCAAAGTGTGCATTTTTAAGATAAACCAATTATCATCGTCTAGCAGCACTGAGTTCCTGCCATAAATCATCACAGCCATGTGGCATATCTGGATTGTATTTTATAATGGTTAACATTGCTGGAAAATGGTGAGTGACAAACTAAGCACAAACTGCATATTTAGCCCTTATTATTTACATTTTCCTTAATAAGTAATAAACCTAAGCATAACTGTGCCAGCTTTGTTCCAACATACTGTATTAGCACCAGAAACGTATATGTCACCAATGGAAAAAAATAAAAATAAATAAATAAATAAAACATATTAATTTAAAGAATGTTCCCCTCACAGAAAAACATATAATGTTAAAGCAAGCTGCATTATGAGCATTGCAACAAGCTGCTAGAGTCAATTAAAAGCCCCCTTTTATTTATGACAAAGATCGAATGCGTGTTCGTACCTGTCAGCGTCGACAAACGCTGAAATCACTGAAAAAAGTTTTTTTACTTTCTCATTGCTGACACATCAGTCAACAATCGCTGATTGACACTGACTGAGTCAATAAGACTGACATTCGATAGTTGATGGTCAGCGAAAGATAATTTCGAAATTTTATCAGTTGACGGCAGATTGACGCCTGTTAACAACCGAGTATGTAAGACAAAGCAACACTGTCAGTCGTCATCTTGATTTCATGCGTCCAAAAAACCAGCAACAATTTTGCCGAATAACGTCAGTCAATCGAACCTTGATGATGAAACACGTCTACAGCAGTTCATCCGCCGATTCCAGGCAATCTCTCTATATTTTATTTCCTATTGGGAGATAGTTGGAGGTGCTCTTGTTGCAAGTATAAGGGCTGCTTAAGGAAAGAGGATATTAACCTCACACCAGCAGTCATGGCAGGCCAGCAGTTCAATGAGTAGAGTAGCTGGTTGTTTCACGTAAACATACATATATAATGTATGAGGCACATATGATTTCTGTTTAGAAATAGTGCAACTGTTAACCAGTATTTGCCAGTACAGTGCAACAATGAATTCTCCAAACATTGTTATTAGTCACATTTATATAAAATATACATCGACCAGCCAAAACATTTATACTGTATTAACATTGATTATCAATTATATACCAGTAAACTGGTGATAGGATTATGAGCACCCAATGCTTGTCCCTGCCTGCTGTTGAGCAGACAAAGACTTCAAGACCACCAATCTCACAATCTCACCAATCTCAAAGTTCCCCAGATCCCAACCTAATCAACAACCCATGGGAGCCCAGGACAAACATGTCCAATATACAGGGGTCAACACCCTGCAACCCACAGGACCCAAAGGATCAACTTCCAATGTCCCAGAGCCAGACACCACAACGCACCCAACAAAGGTCTTGTGGAATCATAGTAATGTTATGGGGAATAGGTATATGTACTGTATATATGAAGGTAAGTTAGATATAACACAGTTATTTTCTTGCTTTTATACTTGTACATGTATTATGAAGTACGGTTCAAGCCCTACTTCAGCTTGCAGTGTCTGTGGTGTTTTGAAAGTGTTCATTTACTGATCTAACGCCATTATTGCTATAAACTCCTCCAAAATAGAGAGGAGAGACTTTAGACCGAGCAGCCATGGTGATCTGATGCCACGTAGGAGAAGTGGAGGTTCATTGGTTAAGGCTCAGGGATCTTGATTAGAAAGTTAGGGCTCAAGCCCCAGAACTCCCTTCACTCCCAAGAACTCCCAAGCAAACCTCTTCACTCTCTGTATCATTGTTGACGCTACCCGCTATGATGCTATGGTCTCCAATCAGTATCCTAACAAGCTGAGATATGTCGGAAAAAAAAATATTTCACTATGCTGCACTATCCAAATGCATTTTCTTCAAAATGCAAAAATGTCAGGTAGTTAGGAAGACTACTACAATTTCTGTGGCGTTTACTGGTTGTAAGTGGGAAATACAAGATGCAACGTCCCCTCAAATGCAGCATTGAACTTCTGATAAAGAGCACAACCACTGTTTAATTAAAGAAACAAAAACACAGGAGAAATATTTTAAAACTGAGTTTCTGTTAAGACTTTGCACGTTCTGTTAATTGTGAAAAAAAAAAACACTATTAATAGAAAAAGTTGGGCGACACAGTTTCGGAACCAATGAAAGGGAAAGTAAAAAGGGCGACTATTCTGGAAATTTCATTGTACGACTGAGTCTGACTTTTGTAATTTTACTTGAAAGCTACAGTACTTAAAAATAACCACATAGTCTTTGAATATTCCAGAACCTACCGAATGGTGTAGTGAAAACATAGTTAGTCTTTTCCTAGTTTTCATGTGTCCAGTTTTCCAATGATCGCCTCAGATTCTTGCTGGTGCAGCCCGAGCTTTTCTGCTCACCACATTTGTTAAGAGTGAATATACTCTATGAGCTGCTACTGTATATACTCCCTGTCAGTTCAAAACAGTCTGTTCATTCTTGGTTCATTCTCGTCTGATCTTTTTCATCAATGGTGTTTCAGCCTGTCTCTGATTTCTGCATCATTCTCTGTAAAATCTACGGATTGCTGTTGGTGAAAATCAGGAGAGATTAGACATTTCTCAAACAACTCAAACCAGCCCATCCAGCACATACAACACATGTCACGGTTAAAATGGCAGAGATTAGACTTGTTTTTCATTTGATGTGAACATTAACTAAAGCTCTTAACCTGTACCTGCATGATTATAGGTAAGTGCTGCTGCTGCGTGATTGACAGAATTAATAACTGCATACATGAGCAGGTGTACAATTGCCTGTTAAAAAAAAAAAACAGTAGGTGTAAAACAAATTTTGAAGTAAAATTATTCACAATCGCACTATCCAGTATCAGCCAGATGGGGGCGGGTTCCCTTTTGACTTGGGTTCTCTTAAGGTTTTTTCCTCATGATGGAAGTGGCAAGTAACTTTAAAACTTAATTTGCTTTTTGTTTCCTGACAGTGTAAGTTAGTATGGGAATAACAGCAGATTCGATGCCACACAAATCCTACAAAATTTGGGAAATCGTATGCTGGATCTATTTGCAGAGGCCGACAGAGTCGGGGCGTCTGATCAAATGTGTAACCCAATCCTGAGCCATGTAGACTTCAAACAGAAGAAGGGATTTGTTCTGAGTGTTCAATGCATGACGCATGTTCTTCTTTTAGATCATGGTTTTAAGTGAGCAGCGGGTTTTATCTACTGAAGTATGTGGGTCTGCTGTGTGTCTGGCTGAATGAAGAGTTTAAAAAAAGGTCTGTGGAGTGCGAACTTATGCATGCAAATGTCTTAATGAATACTTTAATCACAAACAGTGTTTGCTGTGAGTGTGTGTGAGTGTGTGGTAGGAGACTGAGGGGGTGTGTGCTGATTGTAGGCTATTAAGAGTGTCTGCTCATCTGTCCACCCACATGCCAGCTCAGTGCCATATCTCAGACTCCAGGCATGACTACACAAAGCAAACACACAATGAAGTACAGACGCACATACACAAACAGACACACTAATGCTGACTGCACATCCATACCATACAAACAAAGTCCAACATGCATCACCCTAACCCGAACCATTTGCTTTATTCAACACACATACGCACACATACACACACACACACACACATGCTTCCTCTTCCGCTCTTGTCTCACTGTAAATGACAAATGGCTCACATACTGAGACACTCAAAGCACTGCTGCAAAATTTAAACTCCCTCTCTCACACAGCACATGCATGGGTCATACATCTTAATGGCCATAAAAGCCAGTATTTAGATTCACACAGGCAGGGAAGATGCCTTGAATACATTTAAACCCATACAGAATACATTCAGCATATAAGCAAATTCTATTATTTTTGATGGATTTTTAGCAAATTGCATCTCACCATCTATACACTACTCCTAGGATGATTTAACTCATGCTTAGCTATAGGTCAAAAAGTGAGCAAATGCTGAATAAAAAAAAAATCAATGCTTTATGCGTTGAGTGGTCAACGATGACGAGGTGCATTAAAAAAAATCTAACAAACTAACACACTTGATTAATTATTCCTTAAAACGTTTTTTAATTAAGACATTTTAATTATTTGTTTAATATTTATTATTAAGCATACATGCTTTTCAGAAATTCACAAGCTGGCAGGTGTCTAAACAGATACAGTAAGTTACAAAAAAAGGCAGCCTATAAACCTTATTCATTTATACACACATTATTCTATGGTTATACATTCAGTACCTTTCGTTAGTTCTTTTGTAGTGTTTAAAACTGAAACTGAAAAGCACCAGGAATACTGATCAATGGATTTCCCTCTATATTCAGTTCCAGTGTTGTAACACTACAAAAAGAGGTGGGAAAAATAGCTCAAGCAGGTGAGTACTTTTGTAAGTAAAAGCACTTAAATTAAAACAGAAGCACTGACAGATTGTCCTGCACTTTGAAGTGTCGGATACTTCACACAGCTTAGCGTAAAAAATATATAAATTCTGTTGTAAAACAGCTCAATAAATATCAGTTTAATATGCTATTTTGTTGAACGATATTTAACACTGTAAAGCTGTTAAACAAACACAACATTTATCCTGGATTGATATAGATTTTCAGTTGAACTCCACCTGGCAGTTTGGCTTGGTTTCATCAGTATAAGGAAAATCAGCTTTATTTCCATGCAAGCAGTGATTTATAAGTCATAGCTTATAAAATAACTTTGTGGTCCAAATGATCCATGAATGAGATGATATATTTTAACATCAATAGAATAGATTGCTGTAGTCTCTCCACTAGTCATCTCTTTTTTGGCATTTCTGAACCGTTGTGTCCTGTCCAGTGTCCTCTAGTAGCGGAATGTGGCCATCACATTGTGCAGTAAGATTGGCACTGTCGCATGCCACTCGATCGTCCATCGACAGACTTGACCTCTCGATTTCCAAACCAGCAGGCTCTCCTTCCTTGGAACGCAGTGCCATGAGCTCTATCTCATGCTTCGCGGCAGTTTCGAGCACACGTTGCTTGCTGTAAAAGATGACAAAGTTGTTGATGATGGGGTGTATGGGCAGTGCAATGGCGATGACACCACACAGGAAGCTGACGGCGGCATTGCACCGGCCCAGTGTGGTCTTGGGGTAGATATCACCATAGCCCACTGTGGTCATAGTAATTATGGCCCACCAGAAGGACTGCGGGATGCTGGTGAACATGGTCTCCGGGTGGCTCTGCTCCAACGTGTAGCCGAGGGCTGAGAACAGGAAGATGCCTATGCCCATGTACATGAGCAGCAGGCCGAGCTCCTTGCAGCTACTTCTGAGCGCGTAGGTGAGAGTCTGAAGACCTGAAGAGTGGCGCGCCAGCTTGAGCACGCGTGCCACACGCATAACGCGCAGTGCCTGCACTGCCTGCTGCACGGTGCCCAGCTGCATCACAGCAGTGCCAAGGTATGACAGTACCAGAAGCACGTAGAAAGGTGCAATCGCTAATAAGTCTACCACGTTCATAAAGGAGAAGGCGAAATGCAACTTGCTGGGCGCCGCAGCTAACCGGAGCACATACTCCAGAGTGAACCAAACGATGCAGGCTGTCTCTATAGCTTCCAGACTTGGATTCTCGATTCGATTTCCATCAACGTCCTGCTCATGCAGCTCGGGGACGGTGCCCACACACATCACCACAGACGAAAGGAGCACAAACATGAAGGAAAGGAGCGCAACAGTGCGTGCACCCCAAGACGACTCGGGTTTCTCCATGAGCCTCCACAGGAACGCCCTGCACCTTCCACCTGTAGGGCTTCCTTCCATGTCATCCAAAATGGTGCGGACCTTCTCGGCGATCTCAGACAGCTCTTCCTCTGCCTCCTTCAGGTTGCTCTTGCAGCAGTCATCCAGCAGGTCCATGTCCACTCCCCAGAACTCCATCTCCTTGCTGAAGCGTACCGGGCACGTGCCCTTGGCCATGTGCACCTCACCATACTGATAGACCTCGGCGATGCACCTGAAGGCGTCGGGGTCGCGGTCGAAGAAGAACTCGTGTGTCGCGGCGTCGTAGTCGTCGCAGAATCGCGACAGGTCGCACGAGCTCTCGGCGGCGCGGTCGGCGAGGTGCGCGAGGCGCGTGGCGGGGAAGCGCTCGAGCAGGCTGACATACAGGACGTGTCTCGAGCCTCCCACGTTCACCGCGATCTCCGCGTCTTCGCTCGCCTCCGACCGCGTCCGCTTCGGCGTCGTCCACATCACGGCAACAGCAAGAAAAGTGTGTTTTAGTTCAAAACAAGTCGAGTTTCACGCATCTGGAACGGCGAAAAAAAAAACTAACACTGATAGATTATAAAACACTGTAGAGCAGGAATGAGTGCAGGTGCAGCATCACGAGCTCGCGCGGCGCAAGTACGGAGTGCACAGTATTCCCGCCGAAGTGTGCAGTTCAGTGAGGTGGAGAGGAGTAGTGTCTCACACACACACACACACACACACACACTCTGATAGAGAGAGAGTGAGAGAGAGATGCAAGAGTGAGAATCATGAGCCTTGGATTTGTACAGAAAAACATATTTTCGAATTTTCTTTAAAGACCAATTTATAGTTTCCCTGAATCATTTTGTACTGCAATCACTTTTTGCTTGTATATATTTTTTTACATTCAACCCGATCAATTCAGAGCAGAAGGACCCGATCCAGCACCATGGATTTAACCAGAGACTCCGTGCGCAATTACGCACATGGCACAACGTCAACATTAAAGGGGAAAAGTCTCCCTCTGGTGATGAAAATATTTTTGAAGATGCCTTTCTCAGATTGAATGAAGTGAATTATGTTAAGGACATTCTTAAATTAATGGGTATATTCGCAAATAAACTCTCAGATAATCAATTATCATGCACAATAATTCTAATGATTTATGTAATAATTTACATTAAATTACACTGAGTTTGTGTATTCATCTATGTTCTTCCTCAATCATTTATGCCTGTTCATTGTAAATTAATCCATAATCTTTGTTTTAATTTCTGTACTCCTTTTTTTATTTTATATACAGTATTTCTGCATTTTGCATAAGCAGCATGTCAATTAATTGTCACAGTATTCAGGTTGATTAACTGATGAGTTTTTGCTGACTGACTATACAATGAATACAATAAAGTCAAACATATACACTAATTTGCTAAAAACATGGATAATTACTGCAGTTGATAATATATTTTAATAATTTAGGCACTAACTGATAAATTAATAAACTAGGTTCTCGCTTATACACTGGTATGTGCACAGACATTTTAAGAGACCGTAGTTTAAGCTTGAGCCACTGCACATGCCTGTGAGGTCATGGTTCAAACAATGTCAATGTAATGTCTTGGCTTAGGCTTTGCATGGCTGCTTCTGGAACGAGCTCACTATTTCAAGCATGAGATATGCAACCGAACATTAATTGTTATTTATTTATCTGTTTCTTTACTTTTACTCACCTAAATATTGTGTAATCTGCCACCAAATGTGCCATTTCCTACCTTAATCAGGATTAACATTGCAGTAAGATCTTAACATACACTCTTAATGACCATGAATATCATGGCAATGTTGAACTTATGATTAATGTTTTAACTAGGGCAGAATAATTGTACAGTATCTTTAATATGAGAAAGCCCCAAGAATTAAAGATACTGTAGCACAAGACTTAATTTATTTTGGGTTTTCCAATATCAACACATATAGAGTTAAAAATTATACATCCTGGGTAAAAAAATGCACTGACTTATATTATTAATTCACTAGTGCCAAAGGTCTGAAATCTGAAGTCTTTTAATTCATCAAGCGAATTAGTGAGGATGATAAACTCCTTCAACTTGCCAACATAAAAAGGGTTTGATTGATAGCACTCATCAGACTGGCCAACACACATCATACCCTATTTTTGAACCATGCTTAAAAGTTGAGTCTGTGCCAGGAAACCAACAAATGTAATCAATGGATACCAATCCTGCCAACAAAATGTGGTCATATAATAATGTGGTCAAGAGTCTAAAAGTGAAACTTATAAAGAACATTTACCCAAATATTAGGTGTGTTGTGTTATAATTTTATTTGGGTTTTCATAAAAAAAAAATTGTGTTATACAATAATTTTTATCACAGACCCTATCCCAGGGAACTTGGGATACACACAGGGCGGGGTACACCCAATCCATCCCATGGCACACATTAATTTACACACTGTGGGCAATTTGTAAACACCAAATAGCCTTCCCTGCGTGTCTGCATGTCTTAGGACTGTGGGAGGAACCTGAAATACCCAGAGGAAACCCACCAAGCACAGGGAGAACATACAAACCACCATGCTGCCCTAGAGTGAAACAATATACAGTAGGTGAAAATAATGAAGAATCGTGTGTTGCATGAATAAGCACCAGAGGAACATCACCTTTCCATTTAAGTTTATACAGATTTGGATTTAGTTTTATTTTTTATTTTTAAGTTTTTGCACATTATAGCAGATATAAACACTATTTTACTCATTGTTCTTTTGCCTCTTTTAGGGTCAATCAGACCAGTGGTTCTCAAACTTTCAAGCCAGTGACCCCTAATTGAAGATCGACAAGATCTCGCAACCCCCACTATCAAAAACAAGCAATAAATATAACAAGCTGTTCACAGTATTTTGACTACATTTACTATACATCAAAA
>JAQMYJ010000012.1:30337498-30347684 GCA_030014305.1 Clarias laeviceps | reverse complement strand
TCCACAATTTCCTCAACATTTTTAGATTTGCGAATAACAAATTTATCCATCTCGGCAGTTGCGGTTTTCACGTGCAGCAATAACTAGTGAGCCAGTCGCTGCACAGTGATGTCATATCTTTGAGTCGCGAATTAATTTATTTTTAAACACTCAATTTAAACACTCACACTCAATCAGTAATATCTTTACCAAATCAGAAAATATTTATTTATAGCATTTACTTATAATACTGAAAAGTGTGTATTGATCCTCTATACCCCTTGAAATTATTCCCCCAGTTTGAGAACCACTGAATTAGACAATACACATCTTTAACATATTTAAATATAATATATTATATTTTATTTTATATTATTTATTTATTTATTTATATCAAATTAATAGAATGTCTGGTGGCATAGAAGTTAACACTGTGCCTTCACATCTCCAGGGTCAAGGGTTTGATTCCCGCCTCGGGTCTGTGTGCATGGAGTTTGCATATTTTACTCGTGCTTGGTGGGTTTCCTCCAGGTACTCCGGTTTCCTCCCACAGTCCAAATACATGCAGATTAGGCTAACTGGTGCTCTCAAATTGCCCGTGGTGTTTGATTATGTGAGCCCTGTGATGGACTGGCACCATGTCCAGGGTGTACCCCTTCAAGTCTTCCAGGCTTCCCATGACCCTGTACAGGATAAGCGGTATAGAAGATTAATGAATGGATGAATGAATGAATACTAAATAAACATCTCCTTGCAGAAAGTTTCACTAGAATAAAAATGATATAATATGGTTTTGTTTTGTTAAAGAACAACACAGTAGCATTCAAATACAATATGTGGAGCATCTCCCATAGTCACTGTGGATAAGCTATTGCTATAGAATAAAAAGGACAACATATTAGAACGTGTTCAGTAATATAACAGTATTATAATATAAATCGTGTAGCCAGCACTGGTTAAGCCATACTCGCGTAGAAAATTAATCAACACCTTCTGACTAACCAATTTACCAACTGAACAGTTTTGTAGTATAGTACTGAATTCTAAAATCTAAAATCTTAAGATAAACAATAGGCTACATTTACTCCAAAGTACTCCTAATCAGCCTAACAGTTAATTTCACACTCCCGTATCTAACAGACAGAACAGGTTTATCAGGCTCCAGAATAGTTTCCCCCCAGCTTGTCTCTCTCCTCTTTAACATCCACCATTAATTCAGCACTGCTGTTCAGTTCATCAGCTGCCAGCACCAGACTCTCTCCACATGTAATCTCATTCCAATTCCCTAGCACATTCACACACATTTACACTGCACTAGAAACAGACATTGTTTTAAATATACTTAAATATACAGTATATACATAAATATATACTCATCTAGACATCATTTCTTTTTAAGCATTTATTTTTATTTTGTACATATGAATAAGAATTTCAGTGCTGATTTATACCATTATACAGTATATACCATCATCAACATTTCAGTAGTAAAAAAAAAAACATTGTAGTAACATGGCTACTGTAACGTATGACATATGATCCTCTAAAAAAAACAGGAGTGGCATAATTTACATAAAGTAAAATAATAGCATAGTATCCTCATACCATAACATACCACTGTAAAAAATTTTTTTTTTATAAAACTAATGTGATGGGCTACATTTAATTAATCATAAATTATTTAAAGGATTAAAATTGTAACAAAATGGGGGAAAATTTTAATATCAGGATCTTTATAAAATCATGATAATTATACAATCGCACACCTAGGTGCTGTGATAATAATGTATGGGAAGGTGACTAATGATTTCTATCCGTAATGGTTACCATAAGGTACCACAGTGAAACTAAAAGTGAAACTGAAGGAGTGCAAAGATGGGAAATAAGCTCCAGGTGAACTATATGAGAGATGTGTGGTCTGATATGAATAATATTACTGGTTTTAAGCCCACGGAGGGTCAGACTGAGAGAGACCTGAGCAGAGCAAATGACCTGAACCTTTTCTTCAACAGGTTTAGTACAGGATCTCCAGCTGTCCCCTCTGCTCCTTCCTCCAGTCATACAGACACCTCCTCCCCCACCGTCTTCACAACTTCTTCCCCCTCACACCTCCCTAGTGACTAACAATAGAGGGTCACACTGTCCATATATCCACACCAAAACCCCCACAATAAACTTCACAGCTCCACCACCACACCTTATCCAGAATGTGCCCTCTAGTCCCCTCAACCCCTCTCAGTTTCAAGAAGTCAGGTGAAGAGGCAGCTGGAGAGACTGAATTGAAAGAAGGTTGCAGGCCCTGATGGTATCAGCCCCAGAGTTTTGAAGGCCTGTGCTAACTAGCTCTGTGGAATTTTACAAAACCTGACATCGTACCCACCCACCCTCAATGACTACAGACCAGTTGCCCTTACATCTCAAATAATGAACGTTTTGGTGAGTATAGTGTTGGCTCATCTGAGACCTCAGGTTAGCACCTTCCTAGACCCACTGCAGTTTGGCTACTGACCTCAGGGTGGTGTTGATTATACCATCATTTACCTTTTTCAGCAAACTCTTTCTCAGCTAGATTGCAGCTCAGCTAGCTAGTACGCAAGCAGCACTGTTTGAATCGTGTTCTTTGATACTGTATCTCCAGTGCCTTTAGCACAGTCGAATCTGCACTGCTGCAAGAGAAGCTTGAGAAGATACAGGTCGACACCTCCACAACCTTCTGGATCACCAGCTATCTGACGGACAGCCCACAGTTTGTGAGGCTGGAGGATGTCTGTCTCAAAAAACAGGGGACAGTACTCTCACCTTTCTGCACTTTGGACTTCCAGTACAACTCAGAAACCAGAAGTTCTCAGATGACTCTGCCATTGTGGGGTGTGTTAACGATGGTCAGGAAGCAGAGTACAGAGAAATAGTCGACAGTTTTGTGGATTGGTGTGAGAGGAACCACCTCATGCAATATTCTTTGCTGATATTTCCTGGAGCAGCAGCATCACAAGGAGTGACTCTAGAAAATTCAAGCTAATCAGGAAGGCTAGCTGAATACTGTATTGGGCTCTCCCCAGAAGTGTTTGGAGTTGTGAGAGTGTAGTGGAGATTAGGATGCTACACAAACTGTTAACAATCATGTAGAGCACCTTACATCCCCTCCACAACCTACTGGCTAAACAGCAAAGCACTTTCAACAAGAGTATACTTCAGCCTTGCTGGGACAAAGAACACTACAGAAAGTCTTTTCTGCCGACTGCAATTAGCCTTTACAATAACTCTGCTGTGTGTCAAGAGAGGGAGCTGCTTCTCTTACATCTTTATAAATAGGCTCATATACATTCTGTTTCCACATTGTACTGATATCATTGTGTCCTTTCATTATCTCTTTTATTAATATTTCAACTTGCTGGTGCACATTATGTAGAGTTAATTAAGTTCCCACCAGTATATAAAATCATCATGTACATATACATAGAAACAGTATATTCTTATTATTTTTATTTTCTTATAACAGTGTATTATAGTTTTTTTTAAAGCAAAAATTTAGCTTATATGTTCTAGAATCTGTGAACTGGATACAATTTCCCTTTGTGATTAATAAAATACTCTATCTATCTATCTATCTATCTATCTATCTATCTATCTATCTATTTATCTATCTATCTATCTATCCATCCATCCATCCATCCATCACAGTAAAACCATGAAAATGTCATATTTCCATTAGAGTACATTTTAGTGTCATCCATCCATCACAGTAAAACCATGAAAATGTCATTTTCCATTAGAGTACATTTTAGTGTCATCCATCCATCCATCCATCTAGGAAGCTCTTTAATACAACTAGGGAAAGTGGAGGTGAATGGTGACCATTCCCATTTTTACTTCCGGTCAGCATTCACACACTATGGACTATTTTGGGTACGGCAGTTTGCATGTCTTTGAACTGTGGGAAAAAATGGAGGGACATGGGACACTGGAGTGCAAGGCGACAGTGTTAACCATTAAGCCAATGTGCTGCCTATATTAGTGTCATGGATACCATAAATTACCACAGTAAAGCCATATTGTATAATGTTCCACAGTAAAACCCATATTAGTGTCATGAGATATGTTGATGTAGTGAAAACATGGTATTACTGTATACCACATTATTATAGTTCCCATCAACCACTGTAGCTAAACAATAATTAACCATGTTTAGAACCATAGTGAATATTCCTGTAATGAACTACAACCACATTAACTTGGGTTGTGTGTCTTCTTTCAGGGACAAAAAGTGAAGTAAAGTGATTAGTGAAAAGTAGTTGTGACTGGCCACAGTCTCTCTTTGTCTTTAGTCTCTTTTTTTTCTTCTTTAATGGCGGTTGGAATCCAGTATGTTGGTTACATTGACGCCAACTGTAGGTCTCAATTCTCCCTCATCTTTCCAGCCTCCTAAACCTGATTCTCCAGAGCAGCCTTTCTTAAAAATATCTAATGTATCCCTCCCTGATCTTGTCTTGTCTTGTTCTGTGTCTTGAACTCTTCGTCTGCTTTATCCGGTACTTCCATACACTTTTTCTTCTCGACATGTTTCATCTCAGTACCACTCAGCATTTAGTTGGAGTTTTGTAGGTTGCATCATCGCCACCTGTAGATCTCTCTCTCTCTTTAGCTCCCTTGTCCTTTAAATCTTCCTAAAAAATAAATAAATTACTTAAATCCTCCTTTCTTGATCAATGACTCTAAAAGACTCTTAACATTGCTTTCTACTCTCCTTAGTTCTTGGAGTTGTACCATCTAATCTAGCTTCTCCTGCATATACTGTATCTCAATACATACTTAACAGCCTCACATTCTTTTCCGTTTCGTGACCTTTATTTTGAAAACCGGTGCGATCCAATGTCGACGGAAGACTTTTGTTTTGTTCATGCTTGTGCAGCTGTTGTAGAAAAGAGCTGCAGGCGTTAACGACAGTCTCAGTTGTCTTCGTTACACTTGGGTCCAAACATGGTATGTATTTGATTTGCGTTTAATTTCTATCTTTGTATTGAGTAGTTTGTATTTGTTATCTGTCTTATCAGTTGCTAATAAGGTATGCTATTGTTTCATTAGCGCACTTTAGCTTTGGCTAGCTATCGTGAAATCTGTTAGCATCGTGCTTTAACCGTCACGACTCCACGGACCGTGTTAGCTCAGCCTGCTGGGAGCGGAGAGGTTAACGTGATATTATTTAAATATACATAAATATTGTTAAAATGATCATTATATAGTAAAAATGATCAGTTAGTTATCCAGGGTACGTTGCTAACCAGCCTGTAAAACACACCAGCTAACTAACTAGCTAGCTAGCTAGCAAACAGCCCGAGTCTCAGGCTGGGTCTCAAACGGCTTCCTGCTCACTTCGTACGCGCACTACTTCCGTCGTGTAATATATCAATAACATATTTTAGTTATATAGCGCTTTTAACAACGCTCATTATCGCAAAATCTGACAAAATATGTATGAATCAAATGATCTGATCAGATAGCGAGTGATGAACAAGCCGAGGGCGACGGTGGCAAGGAAAAAGTAGTCTGAGATGGAGATGGGAAGAAACCTTGAGACTCAACAAAGAAACCCATCCTCATTTTGGTGACATCAGATAGCAGGAACTAATTTGCAGTAACATGGTGTGTTAGGTGGCAGTAAGTTCAGTATAACTGTGATGTATTTAAAGTTAGAGGCTCAGTTACAAAACTGTAGGAAACTCTATTCCTGTACTATTAGGTGACTGCAGTCACAAGTCCTGAAAGTACAGATGTGTGCATAAGCTGAGGCCAGAACCTGTTAAACATGTTAAAGTGGAACCGTCCTCATGCGCATGCATCCCAAGCAGACTACTTGCGACAAACAGAAGCAGTCAGACAGGTCCGGAGGGCAGAGTGGGTCACTGGATCACTGGCAGCTCAGGAGCAGCATGTGTAGCTCGAAAGAGAGAGAGAACCGTTAGGTATGATCACGGTCACCTAATGTATAAGGTGAATGTATATTTAGTGCAGAGTGCAAGCAGGGACTCTGGCAGGACTGACTATGACAGCATAATTAAAAGGAAGATCCAGAAGGAAACACAGACATGAGGGTCCCTGGCTGTGGTGATTTGGAATTGGATGTAATATCAAGCAATCTGGGATTCATTGATGTGTATTTTATGTGGTAGTTGTTTCAATTATGTAATTAAAAATAATATATATTTATTTGTGGAAAGCTAGATTTTTAATTTAATGTACTATCTACATGGTTGTGATTGTACCTTTGTGTTGTAGTCTCACACAATTCTGCTGGTTCAGCCCACCAAAAGGCCAGAGGGAAGAACGTATGCCGACTATGAGTCTGTAAATGAGTGCATGGAGGGTAAGTAAAAATTGTTTACATAAGTACAAGGTGAGTCAAAAATGATCCGCACTCCAGTTATATTAATTTTTTTATCAGTGCTTTATCATTCTCCCCAGTCACTGTTGTGCAGGTGTGAATGTGTTAAGTCAGTTCATTTGTAACTGAGGTGTGAGCAAAAATGGATTATCCATTTGTGAAGAGCAGTGTGTGGCGATTATCTTTAAAAAAAAATTTTTCTTTTGTGGTCTGAGGGTCTGCGAAACACCTCACGTAAGAGCATAAACAGAAGTGTTTTCAATATCTGCAAACAAAATTTTGACAGTTACTCTAAGGAAGGTGAAATTTTCTTACTTTTTTCATTACTTTTGACGAGACGTGGATTGATCACTACGAGCCTGAGAGTAAATGGCAGAGTATGGAACGGAAATATCCTCAATCACTGACTGAGAAAACGTTCAAGAGGCAACCAGCAGCTGGAAAATTTATACCTACAGTTTCCTGGAATTCTCAAGAACCAGTATTGGAACATTGTCAGTGAGACGCTTATTGAAGAGCTGAAGTCTAAACTACAGATCAAGCAGAGGACTGCTATCCAAGGGCTTTGTGATCTTTCATGATGATGACCATTCACACACTTTTGCCCATACTGTCAACACTCTGCATTTCAAGGTGTAAAACTTCGTTATAAGGTGTTAATGAATCACCCATATAGTCCTGATCTCCCTCCTTCAGACTTTTACCTGTTTGGTCCCCTGAAAGCAGCCGTATGAAGACGAAGATTCACTTCTAAAGACAGCAGTGCATTCGTTGCTTGCAGCTTAGCCTAAAACATTTGTTTAATGAGGGAACACTAAAGCCTGTTGATAGATGGACAAAGTATATTGAAAAGCAAAGAAGTTCTGTCGACAAATTATGTATTTGTTTTTTCTAAACATTAATTTAAATAAATTCTATAGCCAGAATGTAGATAATTTTTGACTCACGGTTCTATGTTGCTAAAATGCGTTTTATTTAAAAAAAAAAAAAAAATAAATCTCCCCCCCCCCGCCCCGCCTTTTTTTCCCCAGGAGTTTGTAAGATGTACGAGGAGCATTTGAAAAGGATGAACCCCAACAGCCCGTCGATCACGTACGACATCAGCCAGCTGTTTGATTTCATTGATGACCTGGCTGACCTCAGCTGTTTAGTGTAAGTGTCTGTGGAAAACGAAGCAGGATGATATGAACGGACCTGGTCCATATAACGTCCATATTAAAGTTTGATCTCTGTTTCAGAAGTACACTATATGACCAAAATTGTCTCTGCAATTCCTGGTTTAATCATCTTCTGCTATTGAAAATGTTCCACTTTTTTTCTTTTGGGAAGGAAGGCCTTTCACTAGATTTTGTTCGCATGGCTCTTTAGTATAGTATAAAGTATAGGTATACTTTTTAGGGCGTTGTTTTCTAGAACACTTGACCCTAAAAGTTTGTGAATCGAATCAACTATGGAAGCCAATCGTACCTGAGAATGGAAGTAGATGTCATCAATGCCGTCTGTCTCCTCCGAAATCTGTGTGCATGTAGCACGCGCCAGTCTCATCGTCCGACCTACACAGCCATAGGTAATAAAGTAGGAAAGCACATGAGAGCGTCACTTTTTACTTTTTTTCCTCCCCCATAACATCAGTAACATTATGCATAGCGCGAAGATTGACTTCATCATTCTTTTCTCATCTTGTATTTAATGGCGGCTCACAAACCAACTAGGTGTGTAATGCCACCTGCTGTATCTGAGAGTGAAAATGCACAAGAGCACCTGAGCATGGAGAGCAAAAATAATGTGAATGCTTCCCCCTCCCCACTGGCCAGCGATCATTCCTGGGCACGGTACACAGATCAGTCGTGCGAAATAGTGTGAAAATTGGCTTCAGTGAAGTGAAATTGTAATACTACAGCCTACAAGGACATTTTTATACAGCTGTGTTGTCTGGACACTTTGCAGATGTTCAGGTGTATAAAAATTTTTAGTCATACAGTATGTGCATGTTTGTTTTAAAGGATTTTGGTTTCTAGCATGTAATTTCACCTATTCTCACTTTACGTTATAGGGATTTGTGCATTTATTTATTTTTTACATTTGTTTATTTAGGTATGATACATGTGCCAGTCTTTATCATTTATTTCTAATCATCTCTGTGAGTGAGCTGTTACGTGTGTGAGTGGTAGTTTGAGCAGCCGTGAACTATTTCTTCAGAATTGTACTCTTTCCCTCCAATTTACAACACTGATGGCATTTTGAGATATCATTCTTCCAAAAAATGTTCAACAGTCTGTTTATCCAGGCTGATCCAGACAGGAATAAGGATCAGTATAAAATGTCTGAATTTACCACGGGAAGCACTGAGACTTAGCCAATTTGTACTGTACTTAAATCGGAGATTTTATAATCACTGAAATTATAAAATCTTCCCGGGTTCATGGGGCTTTAGACACAGATTTTTATTTTTTTTGCCTCATTTGAAAGATATCTTGCGTAAAAAGTTTCCGTGTGAAAAACGAATTAAGAAGATAATGAGGATATTAATTTGCAGATGTTTATCATAACGTGATTACCTCAATGTGTAAAAATTTGATTCCTTGTGGATTTGGTGGTGTTTGCTAGCGTTGGCTCATTCAGTGCTTCTGTTGCAAATGAGACAATGTTGTGGAATATGCTGTGCTTTATGCTTTAATAGATGTAATGCTGCATTACTACTTTCTCCTTTAAAAAAAACTTAAGGTTGAATCCCAAATGGCGTAAGGAAAAAAGCTAGTGTGCTATGTAGGGTATAGAATCCCTTGTTCCACACACCTTGATCAGGGTTTAGAGAGAGGGAGAGAGATGTGGGATTCAGCCCTTAGAAGATTAGAAGCTCTTTAGTGTTGCAGCTTGTGTTAGGTGTGAAAAACAACACGGAAGCTATTCAGAATGGGTGTTGTTTGACATTTTAGCAGATGTGTTTTCTCGCTAAAACCTGACTGGTTTGATATGTGGGTTTTTAGGACTGGTATCCGTTAAGTAATGTCCCTTTTGCTATCCAGAAGTCAGACATGTCAGACAGATGTTGAGAAGTTCCACATGTCAAATTTGACACTTTTTTTTTTTTTCATGGCTGCAAAAAAGGGAATCCTGTGCTTTTAAAGTTATTGAGTTCAGTTTGAAGCAAGTAGCAGGTACTAATTGAGATCTTGTTTTTGTTGACAGACTGTGGGAAAAGGTCTAGCATGTACTTTTTGTAAGAGACACATTTATTAAAGAAAGGTACCAGTTTGATTTGCTAAAATTGAAAATGTCGTTTAGGTGACTGCGCTGGGATTCAGGGTAATATGAAAGAGTGTCAAAACCACTGGGTTTACGATATGTATATTAATGAAGCAGCATAGTTTGCACCCCACACCAGCTTGTCTTTTTTAAAAAAAAAAAGCCCACAGCATCTCACATTATTGCAAAGTCCTCTTTAAACACTTTCCTGTGGCAGGAAACTTAAAGTTTAGGAGAATAAAGGAGGTACAGAATGCTTCAGTAGACATCTGAATGAATTCTCCTGTTCCATCGTGAGTTCCATATTCGATAGAGATTAAAGAGAATGTTCCAAAAGCTCAAGCCCTGACACTAACTCCACCATGCTTGATTTGATGAGTCTGTATATTTTGGATCATGAGCAGATCCTTTCTTATTCACGCTTTAGTAAAGGTTAATCTTGGTTCCAAAAATTTTGTGGCTTGTCTCTGACTGAATCTTTTGATTCTTTTTTTATTTTATTTCTTTTTTTAATTTTTATTTATTTCTTTTTATTTTTTAATTTATGGGGGGGGGGGGGGGGGGGGCGGGGGGGGGGGGGGG
>JAQMYJ010000012.1:30327215-30337488 GCA_030014305.1 Clarias laeviceps | reverse complement strand
CCCCCCCCCCCCCCCAATTTAGAATAGTGTCCAATTCTACCCAGTCACTGGAGGCTCCCACATTAAGCTTCTACTGCCAATCAGTAGGGAGGGCCGCAGACCGATCCACGTGGCGTCACCGACAATTTTTTCGAACTGCTCGCTCACGCACCGCTGGGGGTGGCGTAACACACTCGGAGGAACAGCGCTATCCGCTCCCTCCGCCTGCGCGAGCTCACAGATGCCCCTAATTGGCTTGTAGAGCCGTCATTAATGTGGGAGCATTGAGTACCTCTCATCCCTCTGGCTGTGAGAGGTTACAGCATCACCCGGGGATCGAACCAGCGATCCCCAGATGATATGGTGAGCGCTTTACCACAGCGTCTTTTGATTCTTAATACTGATGAGAGACCTTCACCTGCCCCGTGGAAGTCACTGAATGGTGTATTAGGCTTTTCCTTTACAGCTCTCACAACCTTTATCAATTTCTGTTGTTTTACTTGTGCTCAGAGATTTTCCATCTTTTTCCTCATTTGGGAATGGCTATTTTTTTTTTTTTTTTTCTCCCAAAGACACCTCTCTGGTCTACATGTGGGTTTTTCCTTTTAATTTTTAATTTTTTTTATACAAACAGTCCTTACAGATGGGCAAAAACCAAACATATACACTGTTCTATTAAATAATTAAGCAGTCATTCTAACAGAACACATCTAGGCAACAAGTAACATCAGTCCCATAGTCCATTATTTGTCATTTCTTGAAAAATTGGTGGGTTCTGAGGTCGTGTTTTAACAAGTCCAGATGTAGATAATAAAGCTAAAATTTATGATCTATTCATAATCTTTCATCTTTTGACCTCAAACCCCAAATGCCCTCAGTGTAGTAAAAACAAAACTTACTAACAGTCTTACTGTTATAATACATTTGGAGGAGACCATGTTACTGATTCTAGGAAATTATTCAGGGTCTTAACTGATCATAATTGAGAATTCAACAAATGAATGAAAACTTTTTAATCTGGGTTATTTGATGAACACTCGAACATACACTCATGAATGTTTCTCTGCTGTTTTGTACAGGTACCGGGCTGACACACAGACCTACCAGCCCTACAACAAAGATTGGATCAAAGAGAAGATCTACGTTCTGCTGAGACGTCAGGCCCAGCAAGCGGGGAAATAGATCGAAGGAATGCAGGAATGAAGGAAGATTCTTGTGGGCTGCATTGACTTTTATTATTCCACCCCAAATTTGTTCATTAGATCATTGCATCGGAGGACAAGCTTAGCTGGAGCCGGCCATGTGTTGAGACTCCCCCTTGCTTGTGTAAACGTTAAAATGCTCAAAAATAATGTGTACCTTTTTTTTATTATTATTTTTCTTGCCCATGTTCGTTTTTACGTTTAATCCACCAAAGTTGAGAGTGGTTTAAATAAAAGCTAACTGTGTTCCCAAGGGTTCAGTTCTGAAGTGCAGTTCGTTTTTTTTTTTTTTTGTAATCTTATAACTTTATCCAGTTTTATAAAACGGTGGTAACTGTTAGGTAATGTTTGCTTTTGATTAGATTTGTATTTTTTTTTCTTTTGGTCATTTAGTACAATAAACGACTTGATTGAAATAGTTTGTTCCACTTGTATGTATGTGTGTGTGGCATGTTTTTTTTTTTTTTTTTTTTTTTTGTTTTTTTTTTTTCCCCCCTCCTCGTTCCAATTTCTAATGAGTAAGCTATAAGTATCTAAAATGTTCATGGACATCACAAAGTTCGCTAAACCAAAGCTAAAAAATTTTTTTGGGGTTTTGTTTCGTTGCCAAGTTTTCATCTTTTGTGTATGTCTCTCTCTTCTCTGTTGCTCTTGTGCTATTCGGTGTACTTTCTTACTCACCCATTGTTATACTTGTCACAGGGGCATCCTGGTGCCCTGGAGCTTATCCCAAGGCACGTGACTGGGTATGCCACTCCATCCATACACACACTATGGGCAAATTGGGAATTAAACAAATCTGCATGTCTTTGGACTGTGTGATGAAACCCGAGCACCCAGAGGGAACCCACAATCATGCAAACTCCATGCTCACAGACCCTGAGGTGGGAGTCGAACCCGGACCCTGCAGGAGCAAGTGGAAACTGCTAGACACTACGCCATGCCGCCTATTCGGTGTACTGTATCTTTAAATTGTGGCGGGCCGCCCCTGCGTTCTCGTCGAGGGAAACCCTGTAGTGGCTTTCTGAGGGGACCCAAGATGGCCGAACACTTACAGTGGGGCTAATCGCTGCTCTCCTCATAGACATTGTTATTCGATGGTGCTCAGCGCTCACTTTACACATTTAGAGTACCGGAAAGTCGGACGAGTTTCCCCATTCGACCTGTCAGGTTTTGAAATGTCCGTCTGTGTGTGAGGAGAGAGGCTGGTCCTTCTGCGGCCCGCAGCCAGAACATGGCGGAACACTTGGACAAAATATAGCTTTGCTGCTAGGCTGCAGACTCGCTTATAATGAAAACACTTCTCTGTATTCAGCACTTCGTAATCACGGCGTGGTTATAATGGGTCGTTAAGGTATCGGTACTGCTTTAGCATATAAATATATATTTTTTATACACTCGGTTTGAGATAAATTAGTGTCAGAATGTTGAACGCAAGCAGATAGCCTGCTAGCTGACTCGCTAGGACAGCTAGCTTAGCTAACTAGCGTTTGCCTCCTTTTGGTCGTAGCAGTTATCAGGTGCGAGAGCGCGTCCAAGATTTTTTTTTTACATTTATATGTATTTATAAGTGAGTATATTTCTCCCGTTGAGGGTTGTATAAGTCCACGTTGCGTAGACACCGACAATCGGACCGACTTTGAAGTATAAAGTTATCCAGGGTCGGTAACTAGGATGATTAATTAACGGACTATGTTGTAGAAGAGTGTCAGTGTGGAGCTGATGAGCAGCGTTAGCGCGGCACGTCATTAACGTGACAACAGGTAGCGTGTGTATATGTCCAGCTTAGACGGAGACGTGCAGCGGAGAGTCTAACGAGAGGACAAACCCGATTCTGGGATTGAATATTTGTGTATCAAGGGTAAAAACAAAAAAAAATAAAAAACTCCGAGTCTAAAGAGTTTACTCGCAAGAATGACTGACACTCGGCGACGAGTGAAGGTCTACACTCTGAATGAGGACCGGCAGTGGGATGACCGGGGCACAGGACATGTCTCCTCCGGCTATGTCGAAAGACTCAAAGGCATGTCTCTGCTGGTGCGAGCGGAGAGCGACGGTGAGTTCAAAACACACTCCCTGGATCTCTGTGTGGAAAATACACTCATCTGTCACTGTCACGCTTAACACCTCTGTTTCTCACAGGGTCTCTGTTGCTGGAGTCAAAAATCAACCCAAATACAGCATATCAGAAACAGCAGGTGAGTGAGTGACATGTTTGTTTGGTGTTTTTTTTTTTCTTTTCTTTTTTTCTTCTTCTCCTTTTCCCAACCACAGAACATTTGCACTCACTTTTCCTGCAGCGAAAATGTTTCACATATGTCTGAATCTTAGAGAAACTCATACTTTGATTTCACACTGCCGTAATAAACCCAACAAAACAAACTTTTACAAACATGCTTTATCCTGATAAATTTTGTTCAAAAAAACACAATCATGGAAGTCACAAATAAAGAGAACAGATTAAAATGTATAATACGGAGCAGCTTATATTTTTACTCGTGAGATTTTTTCAGTTGAGAAGCTTGGGTAAAAAAAAAAAAAAGAGAGAAAGAAAAGCACGCAAACCCAGATCCCCAGAATGTTTGGATCACTTCCTGCAATCATGTTCGAATCACTTTCTTCGAACATGCAATTGAACCACACTATAATTCACTGGAAAGCTGAGCAGGAACACCACCTCGACTCGCACTAGTGTTACACTGGCTCAACCCTGCATGCATGAACACACATTCGAAGGCTACAACTAGGAACACCAGGTTCAGTCCATAATCCGTTGCAGAATCCTGTCTGGTGTGTTTGCTCAATCATTATATGAAGAGCTTTAATTATAATTGAACTCTGGTTTGACTTTTGCTTTTTTTTTTTTTTTTTTTTTTCTTTAGGACACGTTGATTGTTTGGTCTGAAGCTGAAAACTACGACCTGGCCCTGAGTTTTCAGGAGAAGGCTGGTTGTGATGAGATCTGGGAGAAGATATGTCAGGTGATCACACGTGTTTTGTCTGTTTTTTTTTTTTTCTTTCTTTTTTTTTTTCTGAGTGCTATGATTTTGAACATGGTCATATTAAAGACGTTGATTGTATTTGTTATTATATTTGTTTTCTCTCATATATTGAATTTTAATCCAGCGTAGGCTTCTTCTAATATGTATATAATAAATTGTGGCTCTGTTCGATTCAGAATCATAATGTTGGTCAGTTGGGCCTGATTGCTGGAATACTACGTGATTAGATTAAAACTTTTCCCCTGTCTTTTTCTTCTGTGAGCATGTCAAGTTGAGGGCAAGCAAACAAAGATATGATGACTCTTAAATTACGTTAACATCCACCCTCAGATGTTTTGCTTATTAGAGGATTAAAATAAGTGAGGGTGTCTGATAATGAAAGAAATTCAAAGCCCTTATGTTGGTGTTATAATAAAATGATAGACGGTTTAATGCATCTCTAGTTATGTTTCTTGTTTGTGGCGTTATATTTACAGGTTCAGGGAAAGGACCCATCAGTGGACATCACCCAGGAGCTGATCGATGAGTCCGAAGAGGAGCGTTTCGAGGACATGTCCTCCCCCGGTCTGGAACTGCCACCGTGCGAGCTGTCCCGCTTGGAGGAGGTGGCTGAGCTGGTGGCGTCTTCACTGCCATCTCCGCTGCGGCGCGAGAAGCTGGCGCTGGCGCTGGAGAACGAGGGCTACATCTGCAAGCTGCTGGAGCTGTTCCGCGTGTGCGAGGACTTGGAGAACCGCGAAGGCCTGCATCACTTGTACGACATTGTCAAGGGTATTTTCCTGCTAAACCGCACAGCTCTGTTCGAGGTTATGTTCTCTGACGAGTGTATTATGGACGTGATCGGGTGCCTGGAGTTCGATCCGGCATTGCCGCAGCCGCGTCGCCACCGCGAGTTCCTCACCACAACCGCTCGCTTCAAGGAGGTTATTCCCATCACAGACCCTGAGCTGCGCCAGAAGATCCATCAGACATACCGTGTACAGTACATCCAGGACATGGTGCTTCCCACACCCTCTGTGTTTGAAGAGAACATGCTCTCCACCCTGCACTCATTCATCTTCTTCAACAAGGTGGAAATTGTTGGTATGCTCCAGGTGGGTCTTGTGAAAGAGAGGAAAAAAAAAAAAACGTGAAAAGAAAGTGTAAAATCTTACACTTTACACCTAAAGGTAATGGAGATAGTGATTAAATGCTGTTTTCTTTACTACAAATGTTTACCTTTCTGTCCTTTTTTTTTTTTTTTTTTTTTAAGGTTCTGGGTGATTAAATCAGTTGTCATGATATTTTGACGGGCAGAATCATGATCAACGAAAAATCAGTATCACACAAGCTTCTCATGAAACAAGTTGCCAGCCACGTAACGACACCTGCCATTATTCTAGTTTCGTGCTGCATTTTCTTTCTTTAGTTTTTACGTCAGGCCAGAGTAAAGAGGACTCTTCGTCTTTATCCGTTTACTTTTAGTCCACTGTTAGTTTTAAAGCTTAGCCTTATGATGTCAGTGGTAATTTTGCAGGATAGTTTTATGACCGATAGCGCCAGGAGTTATGGATAAATATTTGTGTATATACACACAGTTTGTATAAAAGTCTGGAATTTCACCTTCAAATTTCATTGTTTTTGTTTAGCGATTTATTTCTTACGTTCCACAACAATACTGGGGATTTCTGGGGAAAACTATGAAATAACACATATGGAATTAGGTAATTATGTAACAGCAACAACAGTCAGTTATTATTTTAAGACATGGTGGTATATTTTGGACACCTTTAGCATTGCTTTATAATGTAGAACGAAATAAATGTTAAAACACCATGGAATTAGAAACTTTTTAGCGGTAGCGTATGTGTTTAGTAGATATATATCTTCCTTGCACGAGCAAAGTGATTACACACGAGTACAAACCGAAACAACCATGTCCGAGCGAACCCGGAGTTCAGCTTCAGTGTCTGTGTAATATGCGTTACAATCGTGATACTGAGTTATTGGACAATCGACGGTGCAGTGTGTTCGGAAAATCAGGACCGAAGGCAATAATGCTGCCTGTAGGCTAGTGCTTGGTGGAATGGTGGTATTGGTTAAACAACCAATAGTATTTACATACTGTTTCAGCATTTAAAAAATATATATTATAAAATGGACTTTGTTAGATGATTTTGCCCAGTGCTAGGCTAATGTAAGTGTTTTGAGCCTGTAGGTTAAACTATAATATTCGGTAGTTTGGTGTCCAATATTAAACGCATTTTCATCGCGTGTTATCTTCAACATTTGATTTTAAACGGATGTAAGACGTCTGTGTTACCTTAAGCATTTTGTATAGACACACCATGGTTTAACACTGAGGTTTGCTAATTGGTGGTGTTGATTGGCACCTGAGCACCTCCATATTAACTGGCGCAAGGTGGAAGCCCCACCCATTTCTCTGAATCGGACTATTTCTCTAGACTTGCTCTTGCGGTGTCCTCACATTCTAACTCTGTAAACAAAGAATGTTTTTGAGTTTAGTCATTTGATATTAAATTTGGTAACGTGCATTGCACTTTGCTAACCTGGGAGAGGTGTGCAGGTGAATCGACTAGCCGTAATTATTCACAATGTAATTGTAAAATTTTGGCTGCAAAAGGACAAAACTGACGCTTTAGGTTTTTAGGCTGCGGGCAGGGGAAGAAAAAGGTTAAAGAATAGGAACTGGCAATGCTCCCTGCTGCACACCCTCCTCCGCCTTATAACATTAACAGTGATAATAATTAGAAAGTTATAAATTTAATTAAATACGTTTTATCAATAAATTTTTTTCCTGCTTTATGCATCTGTCATTGTGCAAACAGTTTGAGCATAAACAGGAAAACGTTGACTGTCTGGACCTTAAACAACAGTTTGTAATATCACACCCTCCTCTGCTCGGCTTCTAACAAGAAATGGTGGAAATCTTCATTTTCCCGTTTTTATTTTATTTTATTTTTTTTACCCTGTCGTTTCTGCACAAAAAAAATGGTAATGAAAGAGAACAATATATCTGTCTATGATCAAAGATTATAGTTGATTTCCATATTACCTGTTTACATTTGCTTACCTTTGGCTAAAGGTTTGTTTAGGTATTCTGCACTTTAATTAAAATTTTTAAATGGGGGGAGGGAGAATAACAGGTAAACTAAATAAACAACACACAAACCACAGGTGTTCAATCTACAGATTCACCGATTGCAAACAACCTATTAGAGATATTCTGTATGTTCCCTCTCCCACGTGGTTAATCGGATAATCCACATGAAACTGTTTGGATTTTTCCGAAACAAATGTGTGGTATCTGTGGTGTAATTAGGCCAGTATGCTGAAAAAAAAAAAAAATTACACAAGAGAGAGAAAGATGATTAATGGAAAGTCCGGTGCTTTTTTACACTGGAGGAGTTGTAACGTGTAATGTTTCAGACAGGAGCGGTTGGTTTCCATGGAAACCCACCGAGCTTTCCATCAAGCTCCTTTATTTGCTGTAAAGCACGAACCTCAGTCACACAGAACAAATCCGGCTTCGTTTATCTTTTACTTTTAGGTTATTTTTGTAAGAGCAGCACATTTCCGATGACAGGATTTTTAAACTGATTTTATTTCAGGCATTAATAAAGCGTTTTACAGTGATTCTGATCTGTGAAATAATGACCAGGCGGTTTCTTGTGGTTTGCGTGGAGTTCTGTAAATGTAAAAAAAAAAATACTAAATGTAACGTATGTTCTGGATATTTTACACTACCAACAGGTGCATAATAACTACCTTTTAAAATTTAATGTTTTTGAAAATGTATTAACACTTCGTGTGTGAATGAAATATCTGTGTTTGGTGTATTGATGGTAAAATTACGTGGGCTTTATTGTACATTTACAGTTAAAAAAACTAAACAAAAAAAAGTGTTAAGTTAGACACTTACCTTTGGAACGACGACAGTACTAATCATTTATTGAACTAATGTAGTATTTGGATTTGAATAAGTTTGTACTTGCATTGTATTTTGTATTTACTTTTTAAATTTTTTAGTTTGTACCTGAAGCATGTAAAGTAGTGATGGGTCGTTCATGAACGATTTTTTTCTTTTTTTTTAACGAGTCTTTAACGTGACTCAGAAGAACGAGTAGTCTCTAAGAGTGATTCGTTCATTTTCTACTGGGCGCGGATGCACAAACCATCGCAAAACCTCCGTAGGTTATTTACAGGAAACAGAAATGAGTAGTTCATCTAATGAGTCTTCTAGTCCGAGTTGTTTGTTCTTTTGATATGAAAGATGAGCTGCTCATTCTGTTTATCATATGTTCTTATCTGCATTGTAATATTTTCATTACTGGAACTATAGCCAAAATCTGTGTATATAGACATTTTGAGGTCTGTTTATTGAAAATGTAACATTTTATTTTATTTCTGATCAAAAGAACGAAGTGAACTAAACAAAGATTTGTTCATTTTGATGATCGAGATTTAAAGAACCGAGTCACTAAAATGATCCAAACTTCCTTCCCATCACTTAAAAGTAAAGTGCCAGTCAAAATATGCACTTATTCACATGGATTTTTATTTTTTATTTTTTTAAAGTTCTTCAAAATAGCCTCCTTTGTCAATGAGTAGCCTTTCATGGCTCTTGTGCATAAGGTGTACATTTATAGATAGGAATGATGGAACTGAGATGTTCAGAATGTCTCACATGGTCCAAACGGACTTCAGGAGATCGGCTGAGACTGGAAGGTGTATCTGGAAATGTTCTCACCGTACATTTGATACTTAATGACCGTGTTTACGTGACCCATTCAGACGTATGATGAATACATCATTAGATGAAACGTTTAAGTTGCAACATCCTCAATTTTTACATTTTTAATTGTTGGTGGGAAGTTTGTTCTGATTGCCATACATGGTGCTGTTACTATTTTTTCCACATTTAAGTCCATTCTAATGCTTGAAACCTGGTTGATGTAAGCAAGGATTAGTTTTTCTATTGCACGATATAAGAACAGCATCAAAATAAAAAGACAGGATTAAGAATCGTTGGACCAAAAAATAAACGCACACATCACCCAACCATATTTCAGTTTATAGTTTATCTAAGCAGGAAATTGAAGCGTTCGCAAACGCCAGACTTGAAGCACAAAAGGGAGGCTTCACATTAATTCTTGCTATGATGCAATATAAGGTGTTGCTTCATTCAGACCCCAGACACACGTGACCCTCCGATTCTTCCCTAGTTGAGAATAGGAATGATCCGATGGCCTGTTTACTCTTTTAATCTCTCTCTTTTTCTCTCTCTCTCTGGCTCTCGCTCTCTCTCTCTCCAGGACGATGAGAAGTTTCTAACTGAGCTCTTTGCACAACTAACAGATGAAGCCACAGATGACGACAAGCGGCAAGAGCTGGTAATAATGAGCCCTTCCTTCATTCACGATGTACAGTTTGCAGTTCGCATCCTTGTTGCTGACCTGCTCCTTAATGCATTTTTTTTTTCTTGCAGGTCAATTTTCTCAAGGAGTTTTGCGCCTTCTCTCAGACTCTACAGCCACAAAACAGAGATGCGTTCTTCAAGACCCTGTCCAACATGGGAATTCTCCCAGCATTGGAAGTTATACTGGTGAGTCGGACTCTTGTTTCACCAGAAGATCCTATGATATTGATTTACTTTGTGAAAGATTTGTAATAAAATTGAACTTGTAAGAACACATTAGGATCATCTGATGGATGTGTCGTGTTTGGGGTGTATTTATTAATACACCACCGCACTTCCAAGTTGGTTATTTCTGAAATATTTATGTATGTACAGGTCGTAGCTTTATTTCAGATAAAGTTACATAAATGTAACAGTGAGACAGTGATGAGCCGTGTATGAGTTTGTGCTGATGTGCTGTTGATCATCAGGGGATGGATGATATGCAAGTGCGGAGCGCGGCCACGGATATCTTCTCTTACCTTGTTGAGTACAACCCCTCTATGGTGCGCGAGTTCGTCATGCAGGAGTCACAGCAGAATGATGACGTGAGTGGCTCACACACACACACACACACACACACACACACACACACACACACACACACACACACACACACACACACACACACA
>JAQMYJ010000012.1:30301107-30324097 GCA_030014305.1 Clarias laeviceps | reverse complement strand
CTGAAACCTGACTGAAATTCTTCGAGGATGTTGTTTTCCTGCAAGAATGTGCATATTTGAGCTGATACTACTTTTTCTAATATTTTTTTATTTAAACGGAAGGTTTGAAATCGGTCTATAATTTATTTCATTTGGGTCTAAATTAGATTTTTTAAGAAGAGGCTTAATAACTGCCAACCGTATGCATCACTTCTTTTTTAAAAATTGGTTGGGATTGGGTCTAACAAGCACATTGTTGATTTAGCCGAGATGGTAAGTTTATACAGCTCTTCCTGTCCTTTACCTGTAAAGCGCTGAAAATCTAAATGTGATGCTTTAGATTTTGTTATACATGTTTATCATGTCTGCATAATTATGTAAAAAAATCATTCAGTATTTCCATATATAACTTAAAAATTTATAAATAATTAACATTACAGGAGAATATATGCATGGCTGTAAAGAAAAAAAGATACAAGGAAGAGTACAAGACAGACCAGTTTTCAAATGCAAAAAAACCCCTAATGTACGCTCCTGGGATTTGCATAAAAATAAAAAGGAGCAAGTGTGACAAAGTTACCAGAAGAACTCATATTATCCAGCAAGATCAGTAAAACCTAACAGCTGTTTTCTTATAAAACTGCACAAATCTGTGTCTAAAACTCCTGATTTTTATATATGGAGTTTTCACTCCAAATATTGACTGTTTATTTTATTGCTCTTTATAGAAGTTTCTTTTATGCAGAAATGTTTTGAAAGGAATCTTTTGCTTATGTCATATTTTTGAATGTGCCCAAGACCTTTACACAGAACTATAAGTAAAACAGCTGTCAGGTTTTACTGAGCTTGCTGGAGAATGAGTTCTTCTGGTAACTTTGTCACACTCGCTCCATTTTATTTTTATGCAAATCCCAGGAGCGTACATTAGGTTTTTTGTTTGCATTTGAAAACTGGTCTGTCTTGTACTATATATATATTTGTTCCTTACAGCTATGCATATATTCTCCTGTAATGTTATTTATGTATTAATTTTTAAGTTATATATGGAAATACTGAATGATTTTGTACATAATTATGCGGAAATGATAAACATATATAACACAATTGGTACAGCATATAATATGGTGCCTAAGACTTTTGCACAGTACTGTTTGTATGTTGGTATGTTATATTATGTCTCACTCTCGATTTGAATCTTTTGTTGATTTTAGCAAATTGATTTTAGATTTTTGTTTATTTCTAACAGCAAAAATTTTTTTTTCTTCTGCAGAAAACAGAAAAGACTGAATTCTTAAGTTTCTTCTATAAGCACTGCATGCATGTGCTCTCTGCTCCATTGCTGGCCAATACCACTGAGGAGAAACCCAGCAAAGGTGAGAGAGAAAGTGTGCGTGAATGTCTGCGAGTGTGAATGTGTTTGAGAAAATGATAAATATAGTTTGCGCGTGTTTACCCAAACCGAGCCGGGAAGTGAGCTGGAATGTGTGGCGAGCGTGTGGGCTGGCTTTCAGAGCTAAACATTCTGTATGTCGGAGACGGCGAAATATTTCCGAGCCAACCATTAAGAGAGACAAACATTTTGGTTGTACTCCCGCAGATGATTTCCAGACGTGCCAGTTGTTGGCGCTGATTGTGGAGCTCCTCACGTTCTGTGTGGAACATCACACGTACCACATAAAGAACTACATCATCAACAAAGACATCCTGCGCAGAGTGTTGGTGCTCACCGCATCCCAGCATGCATTTCTAGCTCTCTGTGAGTAATCGTACACGTCTCTCTCTCTCTCTCTCTCTCTCTCTCTCTCTCTCTCTCTCATGTCTCTGTATTTGTAAAAGGGTACTGTATACTAATTAACATCTGTTCCACTAACATTATTTTTCTTTATTTGTTTCTTAATCAGTTTGCAGTTTGTTTATATTAGGAGTTATGGGTTTATTTATTTTTTTAATCTACCTTGCGGTATCATTTTGCATGTGATGCCATAGCAGTACAGCTGACCCCCGAACTTCGCATGGGTTACTTTCCTAGAGCACCTGCGAATTGTGAAAAAAACGCACATTTTGGATGTGGTCAAAAAAAAAAACACTTTTTTTTTTTTTTTTTTCTATAGTTTAAACTATAAAATATTCTCCAAAAACACTTTAATTTCACTTCAAACTCAGCTTAATACATTACCCTTAAAAAAAAAAAAAAAAGTGTTATAGTACAGCTACGCGTATCTGTACTATAACACTGAGCTGTGTACGCTGTCATCCGAGTGAATATAGTCCAGTTTTAACCACGCTCATAACGTGCGCATTTATTTTTAAAGCTCTGATGATTATTTGAAGAAACATTTATCAAATAAAAAGATACTCGTCAAGAAACGGTGTACGTTGTCTGTTACAGTTCAGTGTGCTTCAAAACTGTACTTCTCCATCACGGAGCCGTGACTAAAGCAGCTGATTTAGTGCGTGTTCAGTGAGACAGCCTTGTAAGCACAGGTGTAGTGCTGCAGGCAAGAGAGGCGGAATGGATAAGTGAATGAGATATGCAGAGAGAGACGGGGACATTGTGCTCATTATTTAAAGATTTGAGGAGTTTTTTTTTTTTTTTTGTGTAATAATGCGATCACGAAGCGTGGCTCAAGCTGTAGAATTGTTCTTTCAGCTAGAAGGTACGGTGCGCGTTTCATTGCCTTGAGTCAGGCAGTGATAACGGGAACTCTCTCATTAAGGACAAGATGAGAGAGAATTTTTGGAAACACTTTTGAAATGTGCATGTGTTCAATAAACAAGACAAGAGTAAGAAAGGTTCTTAAAAGCAATATTATATACGTGTAATCTCTCTATATAATCTCAAAACATCCATCTCAAACACGGAGGGTTATGTCACAGGGTGGGGCCTCATGACCTGCCAACACTGCCACCAAGAGGACAAAATGGTGAACCTCTATGCACTTTGATGTTGCCCTCTGTCTCACTGATGATAAAAGAAACGCTATGGCCTCACCTACATTCTGCTGTAAATAGTTGTATATCTCATGATTTATGATTTTATCTTAAAGGTACCATTAATGATGCATTTTATTGTTCTTAATTTAAAAAAATTTGTTGATACACTGTCAAAGTGGGAAAAGTTTTTTTTTATTTTTAATTTTTTTTAGGTCATATAGGTAGTGATGTGCTGAAAGAAATATACCAAACATTGACATAGTACACATTTGTTAATATAAAGGGGGGAAAAGCAGCTGGATAAGCCGAAGTGTTATTTAATTATAACTGATTAATTTATTACGGTTATGTTGATTATTTTAATTGGTGTCAGGTTAGATGGAGAGACATTAGCACATTTCACCTGTGCCTTATTAATCCTTGCGTCTCGTCTGCTGTCCAGGTTCTTTGCGTTTTATGAGGAAAATTGTGGGCCTGAAGGACGAATTCTACAACCGCTATATCATGAGGAATTTCCTGTTCGAGCCAGTGGTCAAAGTGTTCCTCAACAATGGTTCCCGATACAACCTCATCAACTCTGCCATCATAGAGATGTTTGAATATGTGCGGGTGGTGAGTACGCTGCACGTGGCCGTCAGGAGTCATCTTCCTGGAGGACTGAAATGACGTTTTTATACCGATTTGCCAATAAATATCGATCGAACACAGCCTTATGGTCCACATGTGTTCATAACTTCTAGTGGTATCTTTGTAAGGACACTATATGCAGATTAAATGTTAACTGTGGAGATTTTTTCTTTTCCCTTATGTTGAGAGTTACAAAAGATTTAATAAAATATTTTTAATGGGTCATTTCAGTGTGGACATTCACATCCTGTTTATGTAACTTGTTTTCTTTATTTTGTGCAGAAGTTTAATTATTAGTGTTATTATTCTGATGGCTGTTGACCTCAACTTACCGTTGGCAGGAGGACGTGAAGTCCCTGACGGCTCATATCATAGAGAACTACTGGAAAGCCCTAGAGGACGTGGACTACGTCCAGACGTTTAAGGGTCTCAAGCTTCGGTATGAGCAGCAGAGGGAAAGGCAGGACAACCCTAAACTCGACAGGTCGGTCTGTGCTCATGCTCCTGTCAGTAGGGCTGTTGTAGTTTATGTTTATTGTCATTCGTGTTAAATTATTGTAAACGCAAACACGCGTGTTGACTAGGAATGTGTTTTATCCATCGTATTAATTGATGATGATCTTTGCAGAGCTACAGTTGTGTGTTCTGAACGACTTTCTAAACCTGAAGGTTAAATAAGGAGTTTTTTTATTTTTTTTGCCATAGCACACAGATGTTATTTTCTTGCCCTATGTTTTAGCAGCATGCGATCGATTCTGCGTAACCACCGTTTTCGGCGAGATGCACGGACGTTAGAGGACGAGGAAGAAATGTGGTTCAACGATGAAGAAGACATGGAGGACGGAGAGGCGGTGGTGCCACCCTCGGACAAAATGAAGAACGATGAGGACTTGATGGACCCTATCAGCAAGTTCATGGAAAGAAAGAAACGTAAGAGTCCTTCACTAGGGATGGGATTCACCGGTCACCACCCAGTACAGTATTTTCACGATACCCAGGTGCCGATTCGATTAATATTGCGATTGTGTAAGGAGATGATTGTTTTTAAATATCCTGCTTTGATGTTACATTTTCTTCCCATTTAGTCACAATCGGTTTCACAACTGTAGAATTTAATGTGGCCCATTCCTTAGATTAGTTTTCTCTTTTAAAAACCAAGTGCAGCATTTAAACAATACAAGCTCTTTAAATCCACGAGTTTAACAATTAAACTAAACACAATTTAAAGCATTTTTACTGAGCAGCACGTATCTGTCATCCACTGTAATTATTATGTATAAACAAACTTGGCAGATAATTCCACCCAGTGTAGTAATAATCACAAATTCCTCCAAAGTTGTTTGTGCTTATTAAACAATTGAGAGCACTTCTAACTCGCGCGTTTCGAGACTAATTAGCTCTCGTGGTGTTTTGAGATCAGTGTAAGCACCTCTAATGAGTGGGTTTCAAGATTAATTCGCTTGTAGTTTGGAGAAAAAGGCTGATCGGAAGTTTTTTAATGGGGAAAACTTTTTGATAACCTAACTCCATAAAAATGCCTTTCTTTTTTTAAGTTTTATTGTCATATGCACAGTAAAGAAACATGTCCCCCCCCCACCCCCCGTACAATGAAATTCGTCCTTTGCTGTCCCCCTAATGAATGCTGCTAAAAAGTAGAAAATAAGCATAAAAAATAGAATAAAAACATCTACAAAAGAATAGGTATATGTTTAAAAAAAAAAAAAAAAGATATACATCAACATAGAATTAAGGCAGAATATGAAAAATATGCAAAAGTATGAAATGAATATGGAAAATATAAACATTGTAAAAACAGACGTAGTGTGAAAATTACGCAAGTATTATTTATATATATTTATACAAAAGAGAGAAAGCCTGTAGTGTGTGCGTGCAAGGCTGCAATGGTTTGTGCAAATTGTTTTGCAAAATGATTGTTCATGATTATTATTGTAATATGATTATTATTGTGTGATCGTGCAAAGTCTGCAATGAATGTCCCAAAATCTAGTGCAGAGTCTGCAATGAACGTCCAATATCTGTCAGTAGTTGGAAACAGTAGTTGAAAAAGACCACGCTTGCACCTCTCCTGTCAGCTGTTTAGGA
This sequence comes from Clarias laeviceps, assembly GCA_030014305.1. NCBI lineage: Eukaryota > Metazoa > Chordata > Actinopteri > Siluriformes > Clariidae > Clarias > Clarias laeviceps. The sequence goes on along the minus strand of JAQMYJ010000012.1, from coordinate 30,318,454 downwards.
GTCTGATGGCACTGGGGAAAGAATGAGTTCTTTAGCCTGGATGTCCTGCATTTCACACTTGTGTATCTCCGGCCTGAGGGATGTGGTGAGAACAGACTGTGCTTGGGATGGGTGGGGTCCTTTAGGTCAGCAGTCTTCACCACTCTCTGCAGGCGTTTGCGGTCCGTCGCAGTAGCACTGCCGTACCACACGGTGATGCAGTTTGTCACGATGCTCTCGATCATACAGCTGTAGAAGTTTGTGAGGACCTTAGGAGACATGCCAAACTTCCTCAGCCTCCTAAGGAAGGACAGCCGCTGCTGAGCCCTCGTACCCAGCTTTGTGATGTTTAGTGTCCAAATGAGGTCGTCACTCATGTGGACGCCTAGATATTTGAAGCTGCTCACCCTCGCCACTTCGAAATCCCGGATGAATGGTGGTCGATAAGGACCTTTCTCATGTCCACTATCATCTCCTTAGTCTTGTCTGTGTTGAGGGAGATGTTCCACCTCCATTCTGTAGGCTGCTTCGTCCTCGCCAATGATGCGTCCAGTCACTGCGGTGTCGTCTGCAAACTTCAGGATGGTGTTGTCCTTGTGAGAGGCGACACAGTCGTGGGTGAACTGGGTGTAGAGGATGGGGCTGAGGACACATCCCTGTGGGGTGCCTGTGTTTGTGGTGATACTGGCTGAGGTCTGATTTTCACTTGGGGCCTGCCAGTCAGAAAGTCTAGAAGCCAGTCACCAAGTGTAAGGTGCAGGTCAAGTGTAGACAACTTGAGCTGGGTGAGTTTATTTGGGATGACCAGAATTGTAGTCTACAAAAAGCAACCTGATGTAAGAGTCTTTATTTTCCAGGTGAGAGAGAGGGAATGATGGATGGCAGCTGAGGTCGACCTGTTGGGCTGGTAGGCATATTGTAGGGGGTCCACAGTGTCCGGTATGCTGCTCTGAATGTGGGCCAGCACCACTCTCTCAAAACACTTCATGATGATTGGCGTTAGCGCTACTGGTCTATAGTCATTCAGACAGGTGGGCGGGTTCTTAGGGTGGGGGACGATCGTTGTGTTTTTGAAGCAGGTGGGAACAGTTCACTGACTTAGGGAAAGGTTAAGGATTGAGGTCATCAGTCAGCTCGTTGGCTCGTTGAGAGGCGTTTGGCGGTCTGGGTGTGTGTGAGCATCCTGTCTGTGCCACTGTTGGAGGTCTCAAAGCGTGTGTAGAAGATGTTGAGGCTTTCATCTGGCAGTCTCTCTATGGAGCTGATGGTGGTGGTGGTCCTGTAATCTGTGATGTGCCCTGCCACATCCTCCCAGAGTCAGCAGTGGAATCGAAGCCTTCCAGCTTCTCTCCGTACTGCCTTTTTGCTGCTGTTATGGCTTCCCTCAGTCCTGCTCACAATCAGGCAATGTGAGCAGCTTTGTACTCACATTGCCTGATTTAAATGCAAGGGAACGGGCATGAAGCATGTGGTGTACCTGATTGTTTATCTAGGGTTTCTGGTTGGGGAACTGGTTCCTGACTTGTATGGTGGGCACGATGTTATCAACACAGGTGCTAACATACCCAGTAACATTCTCAGCATAGCCTTGTATACTGACGGAAGAGTCCTTCAGAGTGGCAGCAGCTTTAAACACATCCCATCTTTTGCACCGCTCAGAAGCTTGTGCACTCTGCACACAATCGGTTACGTCAAGCGTGATCGTTCATGACTGACTGAAGAACATCCAATTCCGGTCACTGGCTAATCGACCGGAGCATCTCTATTATAAGTGTAATAAATCATTTAAAAAGAGATTTTCCCGAGTCATTGTGATAATACAAGTCAAACCTTGGATTGTGAGAATAATTGGTTCTGGAAGTGGCTTGTCTATCAAAACACTTGTATATCAACCCCATAAGAAATGATAGAAACTTAGATGACTCGTTCCACAACTCAAAAACTTGAATATAATAATAATGAATACAAAATATAAAGTTAAAAAAAAAAATTTACCTGCACTTTGAAAAAAGTAAAAATAAATCCCAACAGAGCAGCGTTTCCCTTAGTGTGTGTTTGTACATGCACGCACGTGTGTTTGTAAAGCTAAAGTAAGACGAGAGGAGGAACCACGCCCTCCTTCCCCTCTTATTTGAGGGTGTGGGATGACTTTCTCACATACATGCTTTACGAGCGCACGTGGTCACAATGTTGACTATACGATATGATTGAGCATGAGAGACGATTCCCCATAATCCTGTAGTGCACAAAAGAAATGAACCATGTGACACTCAGCAGACAAATCACGTGTGTACTACTCATATATATCAAGACCTTGCTTGTTTATTAAGTTAAGATTTATTTTAAAATGTTCCTTGTTTTGCAAAAAGCTCACAGACCGAGTTACTCGCAAAAAAAAAAAGGTTCCACTGTACATGTATCTGCACACACAAGAATCATGATTCATAGCTAAAAAAGATCAAACATTACTGCTTACATAATCTTTTTGTAAATGTTATATGTATTTTTATATGGAAAAGTTAAACTTGATTTGCAGCTTTTCTGTATTTAAATGCACAGTCAGTCATTTTGGCAAAATATACCCAGAGACATTGAGGTCAACAAGAAAAAGTCCTCTCTTAGACTGATGAGTGTTAAAAGCCCTGTTTACATCTAATGAAGTTGACGATTTTGGTAGTTATGAAGCTTTTATGGCACAGGATGTGTTCTTTGACTAATTTTAATACATGCAGAGGAAGAAGCCTTTATTTGTTGCATATACATTAAAGCAGAGTTAAAAGCCTTTGTTTAGGGCTCCAGCAGCGGCAGTGCTGGGGATTGAATAAAAAAATATATAATATAATAATATTATTATTTTAAACATATTTGATGTCAATTAAGAATTCAGTATTTCATGACCGTAGTCCAGTAGTTTAGGCGAACACATTCTGGTATTGGTTAAAATGCTAAGCTATGTCATAACCTCTCTTAAATATTCATAATTGTAAGGGTCACAGGACGCAAAATCTCATCCTGTCAAACTCTCTTGTTCTCGCCGTCCTTCTCCCTCAGTAAAAGAAGCAGAGGAAAAAGAAGTTTTGTCTGGGAAATCTAGCTTGTCCGGGAGACAGAGCCCCAGTTTTAAGCTGTCCTTCTCCAGCTCGACCAAGCCTAGTCTGTCTTCACCTCCCACAGCCTCACTGCATCCTGGCTCCCCCGGATCACCGGGTTCTCCTGGCACCGGGACCAGGAACTCTCCGCCCATGGCAGCTGTCACCACAAAGGTAAATCACTGGCTCGAAATCACTGCTGATGTAACATAGTTGTTACTTATTTGTTAATATACTGTGAAAGAAAGAACTTTTCCATATTAGGCTTCAATCAGGATATAATTTATCACTTCAAATCACCTTATGACTGCTGAAGGACACACAGGAAATAAAGAAGCATTTTTCTGATTAAAAAAAAAAATTCTACAGTTCACATGGACATCTGATCACCTTTTGCCACAATCACCGTTTGTTTCGCAGATTTATAATGCAGAAAAAAAACTGATTGTTGCATTGATTAGCAGATTAAATTTACAACCTTTTCACTGGCCTTCATATGGTTTATAGGAAACAAACTTGTGTTAAAGGGTGTTGTCTTTAGACTAGAATAAAGCTTCAGTCAAATGCGAAGGGTTGGAAGGACAAAACGGGAGACGGGATCTTCACGTTGGATAAAACGGCAGAATGTTCTTTAGATGGTAAAAGATGGTAAAATCTGTTTTAGCGTCATCAAACTATTCAAACTATTTAAACCCCAAGACTTGTATTAGTTCTTATTACTTTTTATTTAATGATTAATATGTTGTGGCAATGTTTAAATTTTTTTTATTTATTTGTTTGTTTGTTTGTTGTAAATGACTTCTCCTGGCCCGCCTACAGTACTTTCATGGGCCACTAGGGAGGTGACCCACACTGTTCAGGATTTCTATTGTGGTGTACAGTATGTGTATTCGATTTAAACTACTTAGACGTATCTTGGTTGGCATAAAATGATGTACGTAGCAAGAATCCTCTTGCTCAGTGCTAACTTAAAATAATTTTTCCCTTTGAATTGCCTCTTGTTGTAGGGCGGTTTGGTGGGACTCGTGGACTACCCTGACGACGACGAGGACGACGAGGACGAAGAGGATTCGGACAGTAAAGAGGAAAGCCCTCCGCTTTCCAAGAAATCAAAGCTGAGCTCCTAAAACACTCCGCCTGCCCGACTGGCACGGTAACGCTCGGAGGGAGCCTTATCCACAAACTCATTTCAGCGCTCAGCCTAGAACTCAGAATTCAACCAATACGAACGAATAAACAAATGAATGGATAAAAAGAATGAATGCTGCCCCATAACCCCCATCAGGAGTCCAAGCAGGGGTTCGCCGTGTGGAAACAGAAAAAAGGGAGAGCAAGAAAGAGAGAAGACGAATCGGTCTTGCAGCGAAGAGGAGAACGTCTCCATGCGGGGAGTTCAAGTGCCAATCGGAGAGACAGAGAGAGACCGAGCAGAAAGAGCGAGATAAAACTGTGGGTTTGGACAAATGAGTGAACGGATTAAAAGAAATAATTTCATCAAACCTTAAAGTACTCGGGGGGGGGTAACAAAAAATAAACACCACACACAGACACACACATGCACACAAACAGACTGGTGCCCTGTAAAGCGTCCAAGGCTCAGACCAGGACACACTGCCCCCCCCCTCTCAGGGAAGGACGTCACATGACCCAAACGGGCCAGCCAATCCTGAACCACCGCTCACCTTCGCTGATTCCATTCTCCATTTCTTTCTCTCCTTCCTCTATCCCTTTTTTTTTCCTGGCCCTTTTGATCTTTTAAAAAATAATTTTCCTTTGGTTTTCGTTTCTGGAGCCTGACTGGGGGGAGAGCAGTCCGAGTTATCATTGTTGATGTCATCGTTGTCCTTGTGGCTCAGCGGAAGTTCTTCCTCTTTCAAAGCCAGCGGTTTCTCCTTTATTTCTTGTTCTGTTCTTTTCTTCCTCTCCCTTTTTTAAGTGAAAAAAAAAAAAAGAGACCTGCCTTTAAATGTTCAGGACGTTTTCAGTCGCACTTGAACAGGTTTTTAAAACCTCATTAGGAGGAAGAGTTAGTTTTACCCATTATTATTATTTTTTTGCCCTTTGAAACTGCAAATTTTTTGGAAAATTTGTAAGCCCGTCTTGATTAAAGATTGAGTGGAACTCTAGATGTGATTGATTTTTTTCCCCCCCTTTTTTGTCATATGTTCATTTTTATTTTACATGAGTGTACTCTTAGTTGGTGGGTATGTTTGGGACCATTAAAAAGATTTTTGCTGTAATATATCTCATGGCTGTGCTGGTTCCATGAATGGTCTTCATTTTGCTGGTCTTTTTGTACATGCAGTAAATAATGCAATAACAAATTTTGGCCTTTTACTGTTTAGCAGTGTCATAAATTCAGCTTGAAGCTTGCTTTTAATTAGCATCAGTCGTAAAGAGCTGCCGGAGTGGCGATTATTAAATAGGTTTGGTGAAGCCATTCTTTTCATTAAACTAAACAAAACAACAACAACAACAAAAAACTGGGGCAGATCTTTATACAGGACAGCAGTACCGACTGACACCACATGATGTCACCAGAGGTCCATGTCTTTCAGTTATCAGCTGATATTGCACAAATCCTATACTAGAGTATTTATGGTGTAAATAATATTTGTATCATTTAGAAGTATTTGTATAGTATATTATTGTGTATATTATACACTATAAATACCCTTGTATAAGATTTTTGCAATAAGTTTAAAAACATGGGAACATTCATGTTCACCCTGTATAGGCCATGGCCCAAAGCAGCAGTGTATGAAACTTTCTGCTTCAGACCCATCTAAAAATGTATATTTAATATTAACAACGATAATAATCATCATAAAAATAATAATGACAGGTGTTACTATTCTGTAAAGACGCACATGAAAGTTATTGTCCATCAGTGGTGTTAAAGAGGATAATTGCATCAAATGGCCAGGTTTGCTTGAAATGTGTGGATGTCGGTGTGCCAACAATTACTAGACAGTAATACCTAATACATTTACACATTTCTGTGAGGAAATGTATTACAATTAAAAGCCTAAAAAGAAACGCATTATTAACTGCCAGGAGGAATCTGCAGGTAACAGTTGACAATTTAATGCACCAGTCCATGTAATACACTTAAAAGCTTTATTTATTTTATATTACCAATAGCCATTGTTTATTATTACCACATAAACCGTAGTACATTGCCTATTCGGGTGTTTTCTTTTACAAACATTAAAAGCAAATCAATTTAAAACCAAATGATTGCAAACCAATTAGTATTTGGAAAATTCAAATAATTTGATCTTGAGGCCTATTCAAAAAAAAAAAAAAACAGCTTGGTATTTATCTGAAACTTGTGTGCACTAAAACCTGCTAAGACGTTTCACATCATCGTCATCATCATGGGTTCAGCCTAGTTGGAACTGTCTAACTGGATCGTTAAATGTTTTACAGTATTAAATCTCTGGATATGTCTCTTTAGTGTTCAGCATTGATTGCCTGATGTGTCTGAGACACCCTACAGATTGTCTGATTCCTCAGGATAGTGTGTGTGTATAGGGTGTTTTTGCAAGGTTGCTCACTTGGTTAGTAATCAACTGTTCACTCTTGAGCTTTAAATTGTGTGGTTGTGATGTATAAATTTCACACGGCAGCCAAATACAGTCATATACTGTAACTAGGGCAATTTTTGTCCTTTCTCTGATGGCTAGATAGATGATTAAAGAAATCCCAAAGGTTGTCTGTAGTATGCTTGTGGCGGTGTGGGAAGCCTGGCGTAATACCCACGACAAAGCCTCCTGAAGAAATTAATCAAGTGCAACATTTCACCATTAGCTGACCCAGTTTTTTTTTTTCCTCATGGTTATTATAAAGAAATATAGAACAGGGTAGAAAATAGAACATTGGGATTAATTGTGTCACACGTATTTTTTTTCAATGATTATTTTTCCACAAGATTATTTATTTACTGTTCATTCTCAGTATCCTGGTCAGGGTTAAGGTGGATCTGGAGCTCATCCTGGCGAGTTCCATGTGTAAGACTCCAGTCCACCACAACCTTCAGACTCTTGTTGACACCTGGGGGATCTTCATATCATTCTGGCATGTTTCTGGAAGATGGAGGACACCAGAAAACCCAAAGGAAATACATAATACACATAGCGAGAGCATGCTTCAGTGACACCAGGATCGAACCTGGGACATGAGAGTCACAAACATTCCAGTGATGGACCTTAAGCAGGATAAAGCGTGCAATGAAAGTTTTTATAAGATCACATTTCGAATATACCTGCATAGCCTAAATAATGTGTTCTGCCTTGAAATCTTCCTAAAGTCTATGATTTATGCTTTGCCCTTTTCTAAACTTTTTTTGCGCATGAATGCCCTTGTACGCTCTGGATCCAATATGGCGCGCTTTTGGACAGCTTTTCGCCCTGAACCAGCAGGAGCTCAGACGCTCCAGTGGTTTAATCCTATTTCGTTTCGCCCATAACCAGTTGTGCAACTTGAACGCTGCATGATAGACTCATCACCCTGAGATGCCATTCAAACCCTACGGCCTGTTCGGTGAGAGGGAATGAAGTGGGGCGCCATGCCTGGATGATCCTCAAAGCGAAGGCACTTGAGTCAGAGGGGTCTCCAGCTCATCGTGTGTGGCTTGGATGGGTGGGAAGTGGCAGGTTTGCTTAGTTTGATTACTGAACCTGAAGGACTGCTCTGAAGTTCTGGCAGCTTACAATTTCACCACAAGCCTCGCGTTATGAAAAGCTTGCTATGCACATAATTAAAAGTGTCCAACTGCCTTGTTTGGCAGCTCAGTGGCTTAGTGGTTAGAACTGTGACACTGAGTGTGCATGGTTTCCTCCGGGTATTCCAGTTTCCTCCCACAGTCTAAAGACATGAAGATTGGGGTTTGCAAAAATGCCTGTAGTGTGTGAATGCTCACTGTGTCCTACCACGATCGTAAAAATGGGAATAAATACAGTGGTAATCACCATTGGCCTGCACGGTCCCTAGTTGGACTATAGAGGTTCCTAGATGGATGGATGGATGGATAGAACTGATTTATTTATTTGATTTTGGCTCTCATAGTGACTCAAAATATTTAAAACATCTAACGCGATTCACTTTTTTTTGTGAAGAATCAGTTCACTGGACAATAATCTCCTAAATTGACTTGCAAAGGAATCAAAACTCATGTGAATCGATTAATTTCAAAGCATTTTTTTGGACAAATCAAAAACTAAATAAAAGCTCAATAAATTATTTCCTGTTAAAGCAGATTAATCACAAATACTTGAGAATTCTCAAACTTGATTTTATTATTATTATTAGGGCTTAAGCACTATGACATCATAGGGGCCCTTTAAGGATTTTTTTCTTCCAGCATCCAGGGCTTTTTGGGGTCTTAATACAGTATGCTCAAAAAGTCATGAAAATCAGCACACAGGTTGGAATCTGCTGCCATTAGGACGTCTGAGCGGCTGGGCCCTGTGCGTGGTACGAGGCCGTCTCACAGGATTTTGCTACACACTTGTACATATACATGCAAAACCTTAACATGCGTGCTTAATGTGACACCTTAAGCTTATGCTGAAAAGTGGTTAATAACTTTGTGTGACATTATATTAAGTGACATCACATTGTGACACCTCATAGTTTGATGCTTTTTTTCCAGCATCTGGGTCTTTTTGGAGTACTTGACGTAAAAATTCCCCCTTTTCCAAAATTACGTCATAAAGGTACTGGCATATCCCCTTTAAATGCATGTGCCCACTGTGTCCATTGTCTTTCAGGTGCGCCCAGGTGGCGGTGGCGCAGAGTGCTTGGGCCCGCTCATCGTTGCTTGCAAATATATTTATTATTAATATTATTATTAGTATTTTTTATTATAATTATAAGCGCTCGAGACGTTCTTCCAAGTGAGCAGCAGATGGCGCGAGCGCCCAGCAGTCGCTCTCGAGCAGGGGGAGAGAAAAGGCGTTTGTGTGTCGGCGCGCGCAGTAAAGTCTGCTGAACCGGAAATCCGAGGCGCTCCTTATCCAAACAGCAGCACAATGCGCGCCTTTCACGCGGCCCCAGCGGCGCGCGCGAACAGTTTGCTCGCGCGCTGACACAAAGCCCACGGTGTGTGTGTGTGTCGGCAGTGGCGGCGCTCAGTCGGTCTGTGTGATTAATCACCGTGTTAAAAAAAAAAAAGCCGCGCGTGTCTTTGCCGGTAAAGACAGTGCGTTCACGCGCCGCCGTGTGAATCATCAGGGGTCAGCGGCGCGCACGGCGGAGAGAGAAACCGCGCGCACGCACAGACGCGCATCTGGTTGAGATTAAGGCGCTGCAGTGAGGAGCTGATGCGCGCGCCTGCCTGCCTGCGGGATTTGCGGAGCGCGCGCCGCGGGGCCGGGACACACAGAAAGACAGGATTTACAAGAGTGATGGTTGTGTACCGAGAAAAGGCTTAGAAAGGATCTCTTTGTGTGCCTTTTTCTTTTTTTTGGTTAAACTGTTATTATTTCTAAACGTTCAGCTTTCCCGTGAAGTTAAGTTTCATCCCTAAGTACCCAGGCACCTCTACAGACACACACACACATTGACATGTCATCCATCAACATCGTGCATTATTAATAAATCATCCTTTCACTTTTGAAAACAAAGATATTTACATTTTTTTTTGAAGCTGTTAAAAGTTACAGTCAGCTCCAGGATTACCCGCATTCTTCATTTCATACTGAGCAAAAACATTATATTCAATAAGCATTACACAGTCATGTTTATTCTCTAAAATCATTCTCCTGACAACTTTCTTAAATAAAAGTATCCTGTCTGTAAATTATTTGTGGAAAGATGGCTTAGTGGTTAGCACTGTCGCCTCACAGCTTCAGGATCCGAGTTCAATCCTGTCTGCGTGGTGTTTGCATGTTCTCCCCGTGCTTGGTGGGTTTCCTTAGGGTACTCCGGTTTCCTCCCACAATCCAAAGACATGTAGATTAGGGTGATTGGCATTCCCAGATTGCCTGTAGTGTGTGAATGAGTGTGTGATAGGGCTGCACGATATATCGAAAAATTATCGTTATAGTAATTATCGTAATTAATTAGATTGAATTACATCAGACGAATATCTATTACCTGTTTATTTTAGTATGATCATTACATATATAAATGATTTTTTAAAAATAGCCAATAATAATAATAATAAAAAAATGCATTTCTCTAGGGAAATGTTATATCGCAAGAAATATCGTTATCACAATATTCAACAACAAAATTGCATATCGCATATTTTCCTAATATCGTGCAGCCCTAGTTTGATGAGTCCAGATTTACCCTGTTCCAGAGTAAAGAGCAAATCAGGGTGAGAAGAGAGGTGGATAAAGTGCGGATGCACCCATTCTGCCTAGTGCCTAGCACACAATTCAATTACATTACATTTTATTTGTATAGCGCTTTTAACAATGGTCATTGTCGCAAAGCAGCTTTAAACAATCAAAGGAAAATTATGGAAATGTGCATGAAATGTAAGAAAATGTGTATGAATCAAAATGATCAGACTGTCTCTGATGAGCACGTTATGCTCTTGGGTTGCATCTTTCAGTCAGAGCTAGGTTCAAGAATGCTATGTTTCCAAAAAATGAAGACAGCTACCTGATAGAACATGCACCTAATGGCATGGGCATATTCCAAATGACAATGAAAAAGTGGTTCAGGGAGCAAGAGACACTGCAGAGTCCGGACATTATCCTCTTTGAGAATCTTTGGGATTTGAGATTTTATGCATTATATTTTAATGATATATCATTAGTACAGTACAGTATCTTGGATAGAAATGAACGAGACTCTAAAATACATGTTGTGACATGGCCATAATAAAAGCAAAAGGTGGTCCAATAAAATATTAATGTGCGCTTTTTTTGGCCCAGCAGTAATTACAAACAATGACTACTGCGGGTCCTATGAGACTATGATCCGTTATCTTTAGCTGTTCACCAACAGCTTGGTGCATATAAAACACAAAAAAATAAAATAATGTCACCTACCGCCCTTGGCGAGGTGGTTCCTCTAACGCCCCCAAAGAGATAAGTAGCTGCTCAGCAGACACCAGTGCTTCAGAGGAGGGTGGGGTGGGGAACGGAAAATTCACCACCTGCAAACACATTTTGATTTGCAATTTAATTATTGAAAAAGAATCATTATGTTTTGTAGTTATAGTAATTGTTTTAATGTTAAACAAAGAATAAGGAATGTGTATTCTTTCTAACCTTCTCAATGTTTAGATCTTTCATTTGCAAAACAAGATCATCAACAGGGCGACGAGTGATTTCAGCCTCTGAAAACTGGCTAAAATCACCAAACACTGCAGATGAGTAGAGCCTACACACATCACACAAAACATACATATATCACGAACAAGCAAAAAATTACACAGACACATTTCTCCCAGTGCAAGTTACTAAAGTCAAGGACAGCCAACCTATAGCAATGTCCTGCCTCTGTTCTTCCTGCCCTTCCAGCTCTCTGATTGGCTGAGGCCTGTGACGTCCAGGTGACCTTAAAGGAAGAGACTCCTGTCACTCTGTCGTAAAATCTCTTCTTCACCCGACCACAGTCAACCACATACTTAATTCCTGGAATGGTGAGGGACGTCTCTGCCACGTTGGTGGCCACCACACACATGCGCGCACCTGGAGGAGGTGGACGGAACACCTGCACACACAAATATAATAGAAGTAATCAGTTTTTGCTCTGATTCAGAAATAGCAACCAGAACAATATGTTTAAAAAAAATCCTAATAATCTTATATAAGCTTATAAAATTTAACCAACACAAATGGAAAATTACTTTAGCTTGCTGCTCAGGTGCCAGCAGGGAGTAAAGTGGCAGCACATACAGAGGAATGGAGGGATCAGCCTTCTCCTCTAAAAGTCAAAATAAAAACACACGAGTTATTCTCAAAGTCTGCACAAAGATAACATTTCAAATTTCTCCTGGCTAACTTAAATACCCATCAGCCATAACATTATGACACATGTCTAATATTGACTACGTCCCACTTTTGCTACTAAAACTGTAATGACCTGTGACCTCTGTGACACCTTTCTGTTGAAACCATCATACTGTAGAGCACTTTTGGTAGGTCCTGACCACTGCAGACTGGGAACATCCCACAAGAGCTACAGTTTCGGAGTTGCTCTGACCCAGTAGTCTAGCCATCACAATTTGGCCCTCGTCAAATTTGCTCAAATGCTTCCGTTTGCTCATTTTTTCTGCTTCAAACACACTGACCTCAGGAAATAGAAGTTCACTTGCTGCTGAATATATTCAATCCATTTCCAGGTGTTATTGGAAAAAAAAAGAATATTGTAAGTGTAGCTACTGTGAGAAGAGCGCCATATTCTGAAGAAGTATAGATGATTGGGTCAGAGCATATCAAAAAATGCGGCTCCAAAACTGCAGCAGTCTACTAAAAGTGGTCCAAAGTACTTAGCTTACATTTATATTTACAGCATTTATTCGGCGGACGCCCTTATCCGAAGTGACTTACATTATTATCTTATTATACTGTACATCTGAGCAATTGAGGGTTAACGGCCTTGCTCAAGGGCACAACAGGGGCGACTTAGTGGTGGTAGGGTTTGAACCTGGGACCTTCTGATTCATAGTCCTGACAAGAGAACAAGTCCTGCATTCATAAACCCAGAGAAAAATCTGACCGGTGTTTTCTGGTTGATCACCCAAATCCAGGTCCGAGCCTTCGTCATCCTCTTCATCAATGCCAGCCTGGCGATCTTCATCCCCTTCGTCCACGGGTAGAGCAGAGTAGTTATCCAGATCGATGCGAGGAAGAGACTGGGGGAGAAAAAGAAAGGCTTGTGAGTCGGCGGGGCATAATCACTCACAACGAGACAAGTGTGGAAACAAAATCATACCACTGATTTCTTATGCTTCTGCTTCTTAAATTTTCTCAGCCCCTCTGATGTGTCCTCAGTTTCTTTACGAATAAAGACAACACAGGATTTTCAAAGGTTTTGTTAGATTTATACATGTGTGTATGTGTTTATGGTTAAGTGTGCCTACCAGTATGCTGTATATTGCTGGGCCTATAAGGGAAAGCCTTCCTCAGTCTCCTGCACACAGAATGCACCTCTGCCTGGCCAGTCAGAAACACCAGGATACCGCCTACAGCCAAACATACGACCAGTCAGGAACTGCCCTTGTGTGATGTGATGCATAGTGATGTCTACATGTACTGTGGCATGAGATTAAAGCTGACCCACATTTCTGACAAAAAACACATTCCCATCTTCATAATAACAAGAACACAACAAAAATATGCAAGTCTTGACGCAGCCCCTCATTTCTTTATATTTTTCAGCGTGAGATAATCTTGACATAAAATGGAGCAAAAAACCTGCGAATGTCCAAAGAAAAGCTTTAAACTGTCCTTTAAAAAGCATGGAGAACTTTTCCTGAACACTACTTAAAGAAATTACAAAAAGCTTAAGCAAGAGAGATCAGGCTGTGTTGAAGAATACCGGTGGTCATGCCGTACCTACTGTAGCAAAACACAAAAAAATGAGGAGCCTCCCCAGTGTCTACATAAAGGTGTGCCGTGGCAGGTGAGGCAAAAAACAAAACAAAAACAAAACAGAAATAGTTGTTCTTGAACAGACTCACTCAACTAAGGTGACTATGGGACAGTCCTATTTTGATGCAAAGATTCACACTGAAAACAATAAAATAAGCACTGATAATTAATCATTATTAACATCAAAGTGTTTTTTGTATTACAATGATTGCGCAATTGTGCATTTTATTTAAAGTTTAGAATGTTTTGTTACATTTTCAACACGACAAAAAAAGGAGAGCAGAGAAAAGTGAACAAAGGATGACATAAGCAAAAGATGACTAAGCCCAGAAGCATCTGGAAGGCATGTGATGACCGCCAGTGTGCACTGAACTTTGTGTAACAAGTCTGTTATATCTTATCAAAAGCTCTCATTCCAATTCAACATTGAGCCCAGTGGCTCCACAGGGAAAACTTCATCAAGTCTCTTCATTAAGCAAGTTTATGACGAGAGAGATTTGGGCTCGGATAGACTGAAATGAGACAACATTGTAATGGAACGGAAACATGACCCCACATCTCTTATACACTTCACACAGAAGGGAGAGATGCCAGGATATTACTCATGAAGAGACCGAGGTGTACGCTACAACTTGTTCAGGATACTGTATTGAACTTTTGTTACCCTATTGAATAAAAACATTTCCCTTTTGACTCATCTGCATTAGACCATGCCTCCTCCATAGCCTCCACCGCAGGCCTTTTTCTCTTACTCCCTAAATTGTATTGATATTGACAGTATTAAGTGACTTCACCCTCTCATTGACATGAGACACAAGATTCTTATTGTGGCGAATTGTAAAAGAAATGACTGACCTGGAGGCAACATGCGGTGAATCTTGCAAGTTTTTCGAAAGGCCTCTGCTACGTAATCCTCCATCGGTGTGCGCTTGTTGAAGTGAACCGTTACTGGGAACTGACGAGCCTCTACCTATATGTATGCGCGCACACACACACACACACACACACACCATGTAAAAAGCTTATTTGTGATTCTTCTGAATCACAAACAAATCCTTTCATTAAAGCACATGATGTGCAGCTTGGTTTGAAACTCCAATGCGAAGAACAGGAGAGGTGGTAAAAGCGTGGGAGTAGCTGATACCTTTATGACTGGTGGAGGAGAGCGAAACAGTCTCTTGTTCTCAGTAAAGTCCTCCACTCGCAGCGTAGCGGACATAATCAGTAGTTTCATGGGTAAGCCTTTCTGTAAGTTAAAAAAAACATTACTGTTAACCAGGGGTGAGCAATCTACTCCACAAAGACCCACTGTGGGTGCAGGTTTTCATACCAACTGCACAGGAGTCTCAAATGATTCCACGTGTTTAATCAGTTTATCACAATGTTATTTTAAATCGAGGACACACTGACCCTTTTCTGATAAAAGACCCCTGCTGTAAACAATGCTTTCACTAAAGTTTTCACTAAGAGTCAATTAAATATCGTGTATTTTAGTCTCACTGAAGTGTGTGTGATACCTTATTGCGGAGTGCCACAATACGTGAGAGGAGGCCAATGAGGATGTCAGTGTAAACACTGCGCTCGTGAGCCTCATCAATTATTATCACACTGTATTTCTGCAACAGGAAATCCTAGACACAGAGAAAAATAATTAGGCCATGAAAAGACAACAAATGTTTGTGTGTGTGTGTGTGTATGTGTGTGTGTGTTTGTGTGTGTGTGTGTGAGTGAGTAAGTGCATATACACCTTTTGAATTTCTTTCAGCAAGACACCATCTGTCATGAATTTGATCTTGGTATCTTTCGTCACATTGCCTTCATATCTGATCTGATAAGACACCACCCTGATAAAACACACACACACATTGTTCTCCACAATTAACACCTGTTTTAAATGGCAGATGCAATCTGACTATAACCTAGGTTAGGAAAACGTTGCTACAGCAATAGACATCTCTATACACCTATGGCCTATACACCAAGACTAGGAAGTCAGGAAATTAATCTGCTCTTTATTTTCAGCTTTGTGAAAATCTTCACACTTTTGCGTTCCCAAAAAAATGATATCAAATGATGCACAGGTATGGTAAGTTTCATAGCTGGTGGTCCTGGGTGATTCCCATCCCTAGTATGTAAACGCTACTGAGGTTCATATAGCATGTGAAAACTCTAATTTACAAAATTATGTTTATTGTTTAGGGAATTAGTGGGAGGATCATGTAAGTTACATTCATTATTTAAACCCTGAATACACCAACGCATTCACACACCCTGTGGAGAGGTTCATCTCACTGGCCACACGGTGAGACATGCTGACTGCCGCCACTCTTCTGGGCTCAGTCACACCGATCATACCACCAGCACTGAGAGAGAAACAGAAAGAATGAGAAGGAAAGAGAGGTGGGAGGGAGAGACAGAGAGAGACATGAATATAATATAACATAACTACAATAACTGTCATAAATATTATCTGTGTGTTCTTATTTGTGTATTCGTTCTTATGCATGGTAGTGGCCAAAAGTATTGAGACAAAAAGAGCCTTTAGCCTTGCACCTCCAGGGCTGAAGGTTCGATTCTCGTCTCATGTCTGTGTGTGAGTGTGGAGTTTGCATGTTCTCCCTGTTCTTGGTGGGTTTCCTCTGGGTACTCTGGTTTCCTCCCACAGTCCAAAGACATGCGAATTAGGATAATTGGTGTTCCCAAATTGCCCGCAGTCTGAGTGAGAGTGTGTGTGTGTGTGTGTGTGTGTGTGTGTGTGTGTGTGTGTGTGTGTGTGTGTGTGTCCTGTGATGGATTGACACCTAGGGTGTACCACGCCTGGTGCCCAAAGTCTTTTGCAATAGGCTCTAGGCCCCCCGCGACACAGGATAAGCGGTATAGATGATGAATCTAGTGTCACTCGTTCAATCCATGCCTGCTTGATTGCTTCCTGAAGGTCACGTACAGAAGAAAGTTTCGCGACTGCCTTCTTCACCATCATCCAACAGTTTTCTGTTGGGTTTAGGTTCAGAGATGACACAGGCAATGGCTCCAGAAGCTGAATACCATTGTCAAAGGTCTTCACTAGACTTTCAGGTAATGAGCACAACTCTTCAGCTAGATAGGCTAGAACTACTGTAATTGTTGAAATCAACTGTTTTGTGCACAGGGAGAACTATAATAAATGGCATGTTATCTTAATACTTCTGGCCATCACTGTATGTACCTCGCATAACCAGCCTCGTATAGAAACTGGGGTACTTGTGTGGTTTTGCCACTGCCAGTCTCTCCACACAACACCACACAGTCATTCTCCTTCACTGCCTCCATGATCACCTGCTCCTCAGCCAACACTGGCAGCTTCAGTCGTGCCTCCTACAAGAAAAGAAAGGAGGAATTAAAACAGAATAAAAAAATCGGTTTGCTCAGCTTGCTAGCTGCCCAACTGCAGCTTACAAATATAGCATGACAATAGGCTCGGTCATCCGCAACTGCAACTTTTAAATCATAAGACTTTAAACTAAATGTAAGTTCGTGTATTAATCCATCCATGAAATAAGCCAGGAAACATGGAGGCCACACAGTAAGTGTAAAATGGTACAGTGAATACACTACGTTCCAAATTATTATGCAAATTGGATTTAAGTGTCATAAACATTAAATGTTAGTTTTTAAATTAAACTCATGGATGGTGTTGTGTCTCGGGGCTCTTTGGATCACTGAAATGAATCTCAGACACGT
>JAQMYJ010000012.1:30277276-30301007 GCA_030014305.1 Clarias laeviceps | reverse complement strand
CACAATATTCAACAACAATATTGCATATCGCATATTTTCCTAATATTGTGCAGCCCTAGTGTGTGAGCGAGCTTATGAGAGTGTGTGACCTGCGATGGATTGGCACCCCGTCCAGGGTGAACCCTGCCTCGTGTCCTCAGTCGCCACCCTGCGACCCTGTATAGACGATGAGTGAGCAAGTATGTGATAATTTATGGAAAAAATTATTACCCTTCAAAAACCACATTTAAAATAAATGCGACAAATTGTTTAAGATAGATAGATAGAATCTCAGTTAAAAAAAAGAACCTAAACATAAGCACAAAACAGAAACATCAAACATTAAGAACAATAAATCAACAGTAATCGATAAATGAATCAAAGGTAAATAGACAAATATGGATAATTTTATTATTTAATTTAATAATACTTTTAAATACTTTTAAATAGCTTCAGGATCCAAAATTGTTGTAATAAGTGGAACCTTTGCATAGATAGATATATAGATAGATGGATGGATGGATGGATGGATGGATATGCATAATTCATGATTTAGTACACGACTGCTCAAGTCTCTGTGTTGAAGAAGCAGATGCTGCACTTCTCATATCTGAGAAAGTTCACCCAATGAAATATGAGCGTCTGTAATGTAAAGGATTGAATTTGTGAATTCGTAAGTGCACGCTTCATGTTGCAGGTTCTTGGCCATCGTTCCTGCTAATGCAGTTTACACCATCTGTCATTCCTACATCAAGGTGTCTTCTCACTGTTTACATCTGTGTAGCCAATAAATTAGTATCTGTGACAATGTTAGACTCTGTTTATCTCGTTCAGCGCATCCTATGAAGTAAGGATAGACGTAAAACCATGAAAGCCCTGAGAACATGGTCTAAAAGAGCTCTTTGTGTGTGTTTGTGTGTGTGTACCAAACGATTTACACAGTCAGGTTTATTTCAGTCACTTTTTAGAGCATGGATTTAAATGTGAATAAGCTAATTGTGCCTACAGTGTGAGAGATTTACTGGATGTGGTGGGATGGAGCTGGAAATGTCTTCACTGGGAGCTGTATTAAATTTACTCAGGTATAGTGTTACATGAATGAAGGCATGGAAGTATCTACTGCAATCAATAAAAAGGCAGAACGAACAAGGATGATTTTGCTTTGTGGGTCTCTCTCTCTCTCTCTCTCTCTCTCTCACACATTTTGGATTCCTGGAGTTCATCTGTTAAAGGATAAATATAACTTCAGAGCTGTGGTGAGTTGCTGCTTTCTTTGGCAGCAAGTTTCATGGGTTACAACATTATCCTTAAAGTTTACAGACTTAACACACATGTCTGTTCCAATGTTAAGGTTTGTGGAGAATGACACTTAAATAAATGTAATGCTCAGGTATTCTCAGCCCCAGACCTACTGCGTTGCTGGCCCTGGTGTTATTAGTGTGAGGGTCATGACTTTGCTCTTCCTCTCTCTGTCTATCAATAACGTCGAGGCCTCTAAGAGCCCGGGGAATATGATAAGAGAAACTTGTCAGATGCCTCTTTAGCACAGCACTGCAGTACCCCTCTTGAAAGGTGTAGATACAATAAAATCGTGCACGTTTCCGTATTCAGGGGTAGACAAGCATATAAGCACATTTCCAGATGTTGTGTAATGACACGATGGAAGTGAAAAAATCTTCAGCGGTAAGTGGGAGGTCGATTGACCTCCGTATGCCTGACGGAAAATGTTTGATAGCACAGAGGTCTGGATACAGTAGACCGATTGTGCTCCGGCACATTGATTCGATTAGGAGAGAAATCCCACTTGTGTGTCAGAGCTAAGAAAAGGGACAGAGTGGACATGAAGTTCTAGTATAGGGAGGATTTCAAGGAGCTGATTAATATCGTGTTTCATCTTTTTGAAAAACAAATGATTAGTATTTTTGCCTCTTTACACCCCCCACAATAGAACAAAATTTTCAGATTGTCTCAAAAGTACTTGGACAAACTAATGATAAGCAGTTTGATGGCCAGGTATTGCCTGATACTTTTTGACAAATTAATGAGATAAAAGGTATGCATTGATTTCTAGTGTTAACATTGCATTTAGCAGCTGTTTATGGAAGCCTTAATATGTAGTCCAAGAAGGCTTCTAAACAAGTCCAGGCCATTATCATTAGTCTGAACATCAAAACAGCCCTATCAGAGAGATAGTGGACACATTAGGAGTTGCCAAATCAATAATTTGCTACATTCTATAAAAAGAAAAAAAAAATGCACCGGTGAACTAAGCAACACCAAAAGGACTGGAAGACCACAGAAAACAACTAAAGTGGATTAGCGCAGAATTCTTTCCTTGGTAAAGAAAGATGCCTTCAGAATATCTAGCCAAGTCAAGAACAGACTGCAGGAGGTAGGTGCATCCTTGTATGTAATAACAAAATCTAAAATCAAGACATGCCATCAGAATGAGTCAAACCACTGGTAACACTCAAGAATAGAATGAAGACACACAGAAAGAAACTGAAGGTGGATGGAGTAAAACAAAGGCAAAGCAGCTCAACATAGCTCAATGGAAACTCTTTTATCCAAGATTTAAAAATTGCTGTAATTGCCAAATAATTAATGCAGTTTATTTTTAAAATTAAATTCTTGAAGTGATGCTGAAAGTCCACACTTCATTCACTTCACATTGATTACTGTATTATTTGAAATCCTTAGTGGTCATGTATAAAGGCATAAATATCAATCATCATTCAATCATCAGCATCTTGTTACTTCTAAAACGATGGGGATTCATTTCTTAATTTACTTCCCACATCTTTTTTTTAATGCATCCAAGCCCTTATGTTTTTGTGGTATAAGTGGCTTTGGCATAAAGTGGTGCTTGTGAGTGTAGTGGGCTATTATTAGGGTGTTGTGCCAATGGAAGTGAAGCCCTGATGGGTCCCAGAGCATTGCTCTCTTGTTAGCACTCATGATATGTTATGGCAGCAGTTCAAACGCCTAGACACCTGTGTCAGAGCTTGTGTGCGAGTTATGAGAGTCATTTTCTCACCCACTCACGCACAAAAACACACATGGCATATGGTAACACTGAGTACTCAGGGGAGTTTAGAGCAGGGGTCAGCAATTCTGTTCAGTGATTCTGTTCAGCCAGTGTTTTCAGAGCTCTTCATCAGGTTGGTTTAGTTAATGCATATCTGACAAGACATATCCAAATAATCTACTAATATGCAAAATCTTCATTTTTTTAAGTAGATGGAGTTTAAGGTTTTTACCATTACTGATCAGACAAAAATGTCAAGTTAGATAATAACCTACCTATAATAAACAACTGGGTGGAAAATGCTTTAGTGATTATAATTTGTTACTATATTAAAGTAACATTTTTTGGATTTTTTAAATTTATTTTAATAATACTGAAGAGAAATACTCTTTAATGTCTGTAACTAGTTTACATTGCTTGTCTCTAGGGGTTAATGTCATTGTCTTTGGATAAGTAGAGTTGAGGATGCAGCTGCTGGCTTGTCTTCTTTAACAGTAATAGTTGTAAATGGTTAAAAAATAAACAAAAACAGGAATTATGAAAAGGAAGTGTACTTTTTCTACTTCTGATTGATTTGTATGAAGCTTTTAAATGGACCAATAAAATATGATCGCTACCAACTGACCCAGGCATACTGTAAGCTGAATTTAACAATCCACTTGCCTTGCAGTACAGTACAGTGGACGATAAAGGGGAGGGAGCATGCAAACACCTTATGCTTGGCCACATATAGCCAAAAAGCAGACCAGATAGATCATAACAATTGAATAAATATTTATTAAATATCTGCAAAGTCTGAACTTCAGTTGCCCCCGTCAACGGGTCTCCTCAGCAGTCCATCCAACCCGCAAACAGTTTTGGCTCAGGTTTTACACCGGATGCCCTTCCTGACACAACCCTCCCATTTTCTTATCTGGGCTTGTGACCAGCACTGCATGGAGTGGCTGGGTAGTGTGGGGTGCAGCAAGCCATCGACAGCAGGGCTCAGATCCCCAAACCAACAATCTAGAGCCTTAGCCACCTGAGCCACCACTCCCCTAAATATTTACAATGTCTATTGGTATAAACTTTGTGCTTCTCCGTAACTACAATAGTGTACAAGGACAATGGTGCAAGTGCAGACCACGCACACCTTGACCTATACATAGTCTGACATAGCAAGTGATTATGTGTGTAAAAAGGTCAAAAGTGAGGAGGAATGTGAGAGTTTCTGCTTTATACTAGATAGCCAAGCCATCCACTAAAGATTGCTGGATAGGAGTGTATAGTTTATAGTTGTATATTTTTAGGAAGTTACATAGAAAGAAGGTAGCATTTGGGAATAATATTTTCCTGAACTTCAGTTATTTCTTAACAGGCACAACTGAGGCTTTGCTTAAAGAATCCCTAAGTCTGACTCCTTCAAGAACTTTCATCATAAAGCCCAACATACCCATGAAGCCTAGTTTAAGTGCATCCTTAATAGACTCTTTCATGGTCTTTACATGAAGAGGAATAGAAGGAACTAAGGGGCTTGGTTGTGTAGGTCTCAATAAATGAAATTCCATTTTGAGGCTATTAAAGTGAAAAGACAACCATTATTATGTTGATGCCTGGCTCTTCTTTAACTGTATACTTTTTCGTTACCGGATACAACCTCACCCAATCTGTCTACCTAACGTCACTTTCTGAGACCGGCGATGAAGGCAGAGAGCAGCCAGTGTGTGTAAAAGGTCATGGCAGTCAATGGGAAGTCTTTACATATTTATGAGATAGTACTGTAGCTTCTTGTCACATTGCTTTCTAGACAAAGGAAGATTAAACACTTAGTAGAAAATAGTAAGCACTTTATCTAGATCTTAATGATTGTGGAATCATAAAGAATATTGCTTGAGATCCGTGTAGGCAGTTAAAATGAAGTGTGCATTGTATCTTTCATATTTTCCAGAGGTCCAGGTAGAAGACTGGGAACATGAAAACTGACAAAGCTCTGGGTATTGTTTATTCAACTGTGCTTGCTGCAATAGATTTTTTTGTAAGAAAAGGTACTTTGAAAGTAACCGATAATAATCCTTGAATTCTGGTAACTACCTCTAGTATTGGAGGCAGCTTTAGTTTCATGGAAGCAGCATCCACACTTCTGGATGCTGGAAAATAATGCTGGAAAATAATTGCCACCAAGTGATGCTTTTGTCATAATAACTAGCTTATGTCAAAACACACTTGTTTAAAAATTGTTTCATTTTTATTTGCATCAATGTTGTAAAAAGTTCATTTGCAAGTACAATAAATGAAAGTTTTTATTTATTTCATTTTTTTTGTTTATGATTGCACTTAGTTTAATGTACTGTTTAAAACCCATGAGAGGAGAGAATTATCCTGTCCTTTATCCTGCTGCTCTCAGAGTCTGTTTATTGTGCTGCAAAATCCTTCTTTGCATGACCGTAGCTCCCTCTGCCATACCACAAATCAACCCCCCTTAACCAAAAACTCCAGAACGGTGACCTGTGGACAGACGTTTTAGTTCTCTGTTCCCATGAGGCCAAAGACTAATGCATGAGCATTTATGCTTTTCAGTTGAGAGGATCTGTGATTTATCCCACTTCAAGGTTTTGCAAAAGAAGAAGCAACTGATGTGTCTTATATCTTGAGCCAACAGTAGATCAGTGTGTCAAAAATTGTATTCTTCTTCATAATTTTGCAACGTTGTTTTCAAAATATTTTGTTAAAGTAATTGGTCATAAGCATGACTTGGACAGGAGTGCTGGCTTCATGGATAATATTAATTCTATGGTTTAAAGATTATTATTCCTATAATTACAACTTACACACTGACTTTTATGGTGAATGGTCCACATAAACAGGTTACAGGTATATAGAAAATTTTTATTTTAGCATTTGAGACAGAGTTCCCAGTCTCAGTGTAAGCTTTCTCATATCTGGAGGGCCTTTCTCTTTCATCATGTGCAGGATATGAATAGAAAAACTAGTTTAAGCTTTGTTACCTCTAATTTGGATTAGGATTATTGTAGTTCCTTACTGTCTGGATGTTCCACAAGGTGAATAAACAAGCTCCACTTAGTCCAGAGTGCAGCAGCCAGAGTCTTTATTAGAACCAGAAGATATACAGTAACCACATAACCCATACTTTATTCACATTGGCCTCCCAATCAAATTTTGCATTGATTATCTTTGATTTCACTCTGACATTACCTGGCCTTATACACTGCCAATTTCTACCCTTTTATGATCTACCACCCTAACTTTGAGCAAAGGTTGCAGGCTGATTTTTGGTGCCTCGTATAATAAAGGCTACAGCAAGGACAGAGCTTTTTATTACAAAACCCTTCAGTTAGGGCTTTAATAACCCTCCAATTACTTTTAGAGACTTAGAGACTCAGTGTTTTACTCTGGCAACAGATTCGCTTAGTTAAATAAGGTTCATAAGCATAGAGTGGTTTGGTAAATGAGGATGTCTGGATACTGTTGCCCCCTTACTCTCACACTTTTAACCAGGTTTATTGATGGTGAAGTTGCTGGCTACTTTGTGTCCCAGGCAGTCCTCATGTACATCTTTCTTTCTGGATCTCCCTTTTAGCTATGCTTTTTTTTCCAGAGACCCTGCTTGCACTCACATAATGTGCATTTTCTGTAACCATTATCTGACAATAAGCATACCTAATTATAATGTGTTCCCCTTCTCTCTCTGCTGCTCTCCATACCTGCCTGATTTATTCTAATTTTAATTGGAGTATTAATCACATGGGAACCACTATCTGCTGCTGTGGATGGCCCCATATGGACAGCCTAAATATACATGGGAACCATAAAGATGGCTTTGCACTGCAAACTGATTTGTTACAATGGCTTGAATACAGTAAAATTCCCGATTACGCAGTTGCAATTTGACTTTGTCACTCTAAACTTTGACTTCATTTGGGATCTAAAAAATCCACAACTGGATTTCTATAAAACTGATAGAAAT
Source organism: Clarias laeviceps (assembly GCA_030014305.1). Lineage (NCBI taxonomy): Eukaryota > Metazoa > Chordata > Actinopteri > Siluriformes > Clariidae > Clarias > Clarias laeviceps. The sequence continues at coordinate 30,294,036 of JAQMYJ010000012.1, read as the reverse complement.
AAAATTTAAACAATGCTGTAATGGTTGAAATACTATAGTAATAAATACAAATACATCAGTTCAAATGATGACTTAATATTTAGGTAATCAGAACCAACTAGGATTATTAGACAATATTTATTGTTGGTTGATTTCTATAAAAAACAATGCAGCCATTTTGGGCACCAAAGGGTTTCATCTGACCAAGAACATTGACAAGGACTTGTTTTGACCTAAAACTAGACCTATGTTTTGTATTGCCAGTTGGAAGAACCAACTCCATGGTCAATCTTAAGAGTCAGAAGAGGTCATTGCCTTTTCTTGAACTTTGTTGACAGGAATATTCATGACCAAAAAGGTGCTTTTGACTGAACGTGTATCCAAATATAACTGAATAGCCAGGGGAAAACAAAAAAAGGCTCTGTAATGGGTCTAGGTCAAAGGTGAATAAGGCACCACATGCTTCAGGGTCTGTCATGTGTAAAGTGTAGGACTTCTGGTTTCAAGTTTTCAAAGAATCTTCATTCATCCATATACTCTAGTGTTACCGTGGTGCTTAAAGCCAACACACTCTGAGATGAATCAGATCATTGTTTGAAGACCAATCCTCAAATATGCAGCTCTTTGTAACAAATTGTGCTTGTACAGTCTATATATATATATATATATATATATATATATATATATATATAGAGAGAGAGAGAGAGAGAGAGCGAGAGAAAGAGAGAGAGAGAAAGCTGTAAATGGAAGCGTGTGTTTTATTGAACATGGACAATCTGAAATGATCGGTCAGAGGTGAGCGCAGATAAAAGTGAGTGCCAGATGTCTTCTGGGTTATAGAGGTCAATGTGAACAGACGGAGAGATCGCAAACCTTGTCCATGCCAAACAAGTGGAATCTTACCCCTGATCAGTATTACCCATCGATCGCTTTCACTTCGGCACATATACAGTTACACACATGCACTCATGTACACACATGTACAGGGTGAAATAAAATCAGGCTTGCTGGGAGGTATGCTTGTCTGGTCCCCTGTGTCAGGAACTGAGCAATAAAACATCCTAAACATCTCTATTGTGGAGACTCCTATTACATTAGGATGTGTATGTGTGTGTGTGGGAGAGGGTGTACAGAGTAAGCTGTCTTACATTCACAATACATTAAAGAATTACTTAATATGAGACAAAAATAATATAGTAATATCTGAACCAAATTTCACAGTTGCATTTCATTGTTCTGATGAGTTCTGGTGATTTCTGAAATCTATTTTTAAATAGATTGCAAAAAGTGCAATGACTCAATTTCTGGTCCATTTGAAAATGGTGGTCTGGTGTTTGACATATACTTAATTCAATTAAATTTTATTAACTTTGGACAGAACAATGAACAGTGGACTCTGGCAAGAATAGCTATGACAGCGTAAATAAAAGGGTGAACCAAAAAGTAATACAGGCATAAGGATTCCATCACTTTACCATCAAAAATCCTGAGTGAACATACTGGGGATTTTGAGTTCAGTGTTTAAGTTACCAGCTTCTTTTGCTTAAAGGTGGTGTGGAGGATCATGACAGACTAGCAGTTCACTCAGGCAAAACTATTCAGAAATTCAGTATTTTAGAATCACTCATGTGCTCATATCTTTTAGTTCTTATAAGGGCTCAAAGCAAGCAAGAAAAAAACACAAACTAGTTTTTCTGCATGTACATGTACTGGTACTGTATTGTATTTCTTATCTTAACAATATTTCTGAGATGAAAGAATACTACCCTGGTAATATTATCTACACGGGCTTCAAATGAAAATTCTAATCAATAATCATGTGGTTCTAGTACCAGTACTTCTGTTAATAAGCATCCAGTGTCTAATGGCCTTTACTTTATTAAGCTGGTGATTCAAATCTGGAAACTAACACCATGTTTATGACTGATATTACACATAGCAAACATATGGGGAGAAAATAGGAATGGGCCTAAAATAGAGCCTTTTGAAAGCACTAATCTTTACATTAGAATGTGTAAAGAAGTTACTACAAGCAAAGAGAAACAACCCTGATCAGTAGGTCATTTACCACATTAACCAGTGCTGTCTCTGTTCTAGGCCTAAATCCTGACTGATACTTTTCATGAATGTGATTCCTAGGTAGGTAAAGGCATGGCTGCTGTGCTACAACCTTTTTTAGAAGAGGAGGTCTGATTTTGGCCTATAGTTGAACAGCTAACAGGGGTCCAGACCAGGTTTCTATATCAGGTGTTTAATATCTGCTTGTTTAAAATCTTTGTTATATAGCCAGTTATGAGAGAAATTAATTTTTAATTATTAATTTCAATTTATATGAGGTTCAACTGCTTTTTGTGTTATCTGTCTGAGGTAGTCTGATTTTGTTTTCGCCTGCTATGAAATTGTATCATTGATGGTGGAAGAAGAAACCCTTAAACCACCTCTGGGGAACTTATAAAAGCACGCAGGTCTTGCATTAAAAAAAATGACATAAAATGACTTTGGACTGTAACCCTGATATTCTTCCATACGTAACATTTTCTCTGGTTCCAACCCATCTTTATGGTTATATGCATTTATTTGGTATACCATTTGTCCTGTACAAGGTTGCGGGAAGCCTGGAGCATATCCCATGGGACTTCGGGTTTTGTTAAGAAATATAATATATATTCTGTATATAAATATATTCTGTTAAGTAGGTGACATACTTTTGCATTGTAATGTAGCTGTTATCATGTGATATTGCACGAAAAAGGATGAATTCTGTTGGGGATTGATATTAAAAAATATTTTTCATTTTTCAATCTTAATCTCATTGTATTGAATTTTTAAAAGTGAGTTTTACTTGTATAAGTAGTTTTGTTGGGGAATTACCATTCATTCATTCATTCATTCATTCATTCATTCATTTAACTTAAGTAACTGCATGATCCTGGTCAGGCTTATGGCGGATCCAGAAGCTATCTTGGTGATATGTAGTGCAAGGTGGAAGAATTTCCCCCTGATAGGACGCAGGTCCATAGTGGGATTTCTTGAAAACACACACACACATTCACACCTAGGGGATAAGCTGGTGTAGCCGATTTACCTATCTGCATGTGTTGGAAGGAAACACATGTGAACACAGAGGGTGACCTGGGCTCAGGACCAACTTACCCACTTGTTCTGCAGCTTTTCTACTCAAGTCTGCAGCTTATGTATACAATGTTCAACACCACTGCAATACCAGATGACACACTTAGACTGATATCTATCTATCTATCTATCTATCTATCTATCTATCTATCTATCTATCTATCTGTCTATCCATCCGTCCGTCCATCCGTCCGTCCGTCCACCCAGGACCTTGACGCTATGAGGTAACAATGCTTCCCACTGTGTCTCTGTCATGGATTCCCCCCTCTCAGCACAACCTTGCAGCTCCCAGCTCCTATTTTGCTCACAAATCCGTGCATTTTGTTTTAGCTTATTCCTCGTGTTGTCATTGTTTTATTTTTCAAATGCGTCATTATTGTTCTCATCTGTTTTCCATATCAGATTATCTGCCTTGTGGATAGTGTTTTTTTATGTCCTTCAGCCATTAAATCTGAGTATTATTTCCACATTTCTTGTTCATGTGTTCTCCATTGTTTTCCTAGCTCTATACTTAATATTTTGCTGGTTTAATTTTCCTGTTTTACTAAACACTAAAGAAGCTGCAGCATTACAATACGTCTGAGTTCATTAGGCCAATGAGGAAAGGCTGCACCCAAATACAGCAGATTCCTTTTCATTCTGTTTTTTGAACCTTATAGATGAAAAGTCTAAGAATTTGATTAGTTCATACACTACAGCACATACATACTCTCTGGCTGGCTAATCGGTCATCTTTGTCCTAGACTACGAGCTCAATAAGTGGATGGCTAAAACCTGACATAACTGTACATGTCATAGTTCCATCCATTCATCCATCTAGGAATCTCTGTAGTCCAACTACGGAAAGTGGAGGCCAATGTATTTATTCTCATATTTACGTGGGAGGATTTATGGTAGGATCTCTGGTCAACATTAACACAGGCATTCACATACATCAGGCGATTTCCATACATTTGTCCATGTCCTGGATTTGGGTCTCATTTGCACTCCCAGCTCAACTCATAGAATATACTATATCTGTGACACCAAGTCCGCCGAGCTGCTGGTGTGGCCATGACTCCGGATACTCCGGTTGATGCTGACCGATTCCCCTTGATAAATTCTTTAGATTATTTGAACCATTTCTCTTCAAATATTAGTGTTAATAAGTCTTCATTGTCAGCATGTGAGAGGGAGTGTGAGTATATCCATTTTACTTTACTATTAAGTCGCTCTCTGATGTGGACAGTGTTCAAAAGAGCAATAAATATCCACCCTGGAAGATAAAAAGAGACTCGTGCACCACTTGATTGTCCTCATATGTGTGAGTTTACACACTGTTCCTGACAGAGAGTGGAGGAGAAGTGACTGGAGTAAAAAAGATCTCCTACTTGTTCCTGTTCCATTAATCCTGCTGGAAGAGGCACGTGTATATTTTTCAGTGCCGTATGTGGTGTGTTTGTACTCTGTGGGGATAATACGAATCATTAATCATTGTGTCTCCGTGCCAAAAAGGCCTGCATTTGGAATGTCACTGTGATTTGCTGTCCGTAGCACCTGCTACTGTTTTCCAGGCCCAGTAATCTTGTGAGATGTTGGAAAGGGAGCCTGAATGCCTGGGACACCCCTTTAGTACCCTCCTATCCGCCCCCTTGTCCTTCTACCGTTTCCCACCGCTGGAGCCCAGCCACCCACTCTGGATATTTTTAATCTTCCTCTTCCTTGTAGCTCAGCGCTCAGGAATCTTTCCCCCACCAGCACAGCACAGCACCGACTTGGTCTGCTTACCATTACTTTTATTTGAAATTCTGATCTATATTTGCTTATCAGAAGCACATGTTGAGGCGGGTGGCTGCACACACACGCAGATGGAACCTAAAACTATGGGTATGGATTTGCTGTAAAATCCCTCCAAGGTGCATGTGTGTGTTCATTACAGGAGCACAGGAAATACCTGTCAGTACACAGGAAGCTTGCTGTCGTTATTTTGACTATTTGATGTGTCTGACCGTGCATGCACTGTCATATGGAGACGCATGCACACCAGACCGAAGCACTCTCTAACCCTTAGGTAGAGTAGATAGGGTTCAGAGCCAGGTCGGGATTAGATCTGAGGGCCGAACTCACAATAATTTCTCTGTGATGCTTTCACATCTGCGGAAAAAAGGGGAGTGCTGATATATGGGGCGAGTGGCGGCAGCAGTCTTGAGAAAGATCTCACATTCACAATGGACAGCAGTTGTGTTGTTCTTTAACTGGAAAGTGCTTTTTGCCCTAATCACTCCCAGAAGAAACAAGGTTTTTGAGGAGTTGAAAATACTCTGGAGGTAACGGGTAATTTTTGCGCCAAACATTCTCTATGGGAAATGTGAGGTTAAAGGAATACATCTCTCTCTCTCTCTCTATCTCTTTTCTTTCTCTCTCTCTCTCTCTCTCTCTCTCTCTCTCACTCTTGCTCCATGAAATTAGAATTTAAGCTGCATAAATAAGGTTAAGACTCCTCTTTCCTTTGAGACCTGGTTTATATGAGTTTGGGAAATGTTCCGGCGATCAAAAGATTGAAAAATAGTCAAGGCTGGAGATTTCCTAGAAACGTGTTCCTGTTTAAAGCACGCCGGTCAGCACTCCCCCGTGTGCTCTCTGTGTTTTTAGGATCCACCTGAGGGGAGACCCCTGAGTTTTTGTGGTTATGCTAAATTCCAGTGCAGCCATGCCAGTTTAGGGGTGGTCTCGCTCTCTCTCTCTCTCTCTCTCTCTCTCTCTTTCTGTCTGTCTATGTGTTTCATAGGCCCCTTGTTGAAGCTAAGGCCATCCTTTCTGACAGAATGTGCCCTATTCACTCTCTCAGAGCACAGACCTGATTGATTTCTTCCTTTTCAATGCCTTCTTTAAAGACTCAGAACACAGTTTGTGTTCATGTAATGCATCTCAAAAAAACGTGGTTGAGACTTCTGGAAACACACAAAAACGTCTGAAATAATCACATGATCTGTTCTATTTAAATGTTGATCCTAAATACAAAATTCAACCTTGAATGGAAAATAGTGTTATATTTCGCTAAATATATTTTTCTTTCTACACTTTTGGAAAACAAGGTTCTTTAAAGGATCTTTGTATCATTGTTGTAGTTTGAAACCTTTTCATGCTTTTTTTTACAGGGTTCTTTAGGGGTTCTACCAATGGGGCCAACATTTTTAAGGACTGTACCAAAATATATGTGGTATATAAAATGATAAATAAAAACTGCTTTGTGACAATGACCAAAGTTAAAAGTGCTATATAAATAAAATTGAATTGAATATATGGTCATGAAATCAAGCAAATGAGGATGTGTTCCCTGCTGAGTCTGGTTCCTCTCCCTCTCAAGGTTTCTTCTTAATGTCATCTCAGGGAGTTTTTCCTTCTCATTGCTCATCAGGGACAAATTGACCTATTTGTAAAAAAAAATATTTTATACTAGCTCATGTAATTGTCATTTTATCAAATTATAGGTCAAAAGCTTTAGTTAATGTTAATATCAAACACCAAAATGGAGAATCTTTTTTTTTTTTTTTGTAGCACCACTTTCAACAGCAATATGAAAATAAAATGCAATTTAGGGAATGCATTATATGAGTTTGCTATATAAAATGTATCTTTTTATGCAGATGAATTCTTATTATGCCTACAGGACCCCTACAGCTCATTAAAGGAAACTTTCAAGATTGTATTAAAATTAAACATATATTCTCTAAGATTCCAAATTATACAGTAAACTGGAACAAATCAACCCTGTCTGATGATGCTTTGGATTCTACAGCTTAGAATCTCCCTCTCTCCTACTCCACATTGGCAACATTAAATATTCAGGTATCAATATTTCCTCCTAGCTATGAGAGCTTTTTAACCTCAATTATACCCCTCCATTAGAGAAGATGATTTTAAATTCTGGACCAACCTCCCTCTTTAGCCCACTGGCCATTAAATAAAAATGCTACTTCAAAAAAATGTAAGAATTTTCAATGCTTCCCACAAAAAAAATATTAATTTTAAATCACTTGATCTATCAACATTAAACTTAACTTTAAAATTGCTTCAAAATTTTATATTATAACACATTCTGAAGTGTCGTATAATGCAGTAATTTACAAACAATTAAAAATTTTCCCTCTCCAAAATTTCTTGCTAACTTTTATCAGTACCAATTCCACACAACAGCGAAGCCTTCCCTAATTATACCACAGCTACCAGTTAAGCTTCTGAACCTATGTTGGGCCAACATGCTTTTACTAACATCAATCTCTGAGACACCTGACCTGTCTAAGTGACATAGAGAAGAGTGTTATTTGCTCGCTTTCACATGTGTCCACTCACAAACACCTACGATTCTCTAGTATCAGTTATGCTTATGTTTGACTAGAAATACAGTATTTACTGTGGACTGGTATCAGTGTCGAGTAGAGCCATTCGTTCTATTCAGACAGAGTGTTTTAGAGATTGATCTGACTGTGTATGTTCACTTGATGGGTTGCATGTTGCTTGAGTGTGAAAAACTACGCTTAGAAAAGATAACATATCAAAACAAATAAATTAATATAAAGCTCTGAATTGAATTACATTCTGTAATACTGAATTTATTGAAATGTTCTGCCTGATAAGGAATGAATGATTTAATGATTCTTCGTTATCAACATTAAAAAGTAGCCAAAAAGTTGAGGAGAATAAACCATAGACAGTCCTGTAAATCTTGTAAATTTCTTTTCGTATTTCCATTTATTCTGCTTTAGATTATCACCAGGTTCCAGTGGTTGAATCCCAAAGGAAATTTGATTAATGGAAAGCTAGTGTAGCTGGATAGGATGTACAATCCACTCGTCCCACACACAAAGTAGTCCCCTTGATCAAGGGTTAGAGAGGCTTGAATCAGCCTTGTGTTAAAAGTTGCTTATTTTAATAGTTTGTATTAGGAGTAAATAAAAGTACATGGAGGCAATTCAGAACAACGTAGAAGCAATTATTAAGTAATCTAATTTTTGTTGACATTCTGTAACATTATCAGATGTGTTTTCTTACTGAAAGTGCTTCCATGACTGGTTTTTGAATGTGGATTTTGGCAGGTAGCTGCTCTCTTCTCAGTACTGCAGATCGTACGAACCTGTTTTTACCCTTAGTGCGATCGACAGTTAGTGTAACTGCAGTCATTGGAACACCTGTAATGTTGAGTGACACATATAGTTAAACATCCCAGTGCTGTTATCATCCATTATCACCACTTGTGGTATCGTCCAATCAGGTTACACAACTAGAACTAACTGTTGTTTCTTATGGAGTCTGGTTTCCTTAAGGTTTCCTCCTCATGTCATCTCATAGAGTTTTTCCATGTCTTCAATGCCTTGTTCATTACGGACAAGATTAATACACCTATACATTTATAAATGCATATATCTAAAAAAAACTGATTTCTCTCAGAGGTGGTGGATTTAGCCTTTTTTTGTTTGACATTGGCTTTAAAAAAAAATTAAAGAAGAATATTTCTCACCAATAAACTTGCACTTGCTCCTAGTATTTAATTCCTGGACTTGGACTTTACCATGTATATTTTCATAAACTACTAATTTTTTTGCAGTTTCCTCGTCTACTGTTTGACAGTCTGCCTTACATTCTGCAGTCTTTATTTCGGCTTAAAGACAGAAGTACAATAAAAGTCAGAGACGTGGCTGTGTTCCAAAGCACTGCGGTCAGTTGATGGTGTTATAATGGTTCTTTTACAAATACTCGTCACGTTTAAGCCTTCTCTGAAAACATGACGTAGTGACCAGGAGCAGGGCTTTGATTGGCCGACAGCTCCCAGCGCTAATTAGGATCGATTTAACAAATCGCCCCCCCCCCCCCACCACTCCTCCTCCTGTTTTACATATGGGACCTTTATTCAGATTGGCCCTCTCATATGCAGATGAGTAAATGTATTGTTGTGTGGAAGGGGAGGCACATTACGCGCGTGTGTGTGTGCGTGCGTGTTGAAGCAGATGAAGCCTTACTTGTGACTGCACAAAGACAAAACGCATTAAGCGAGGGGAGGAGAAAACTGCCAATTAAAATCTACAGCCGTGTTCCCGCGTACAAGCTGATTGGCTGACGAAGACCTAGAACAGCATGAAGGCTGCAAAGCTCAGCTTTAACTCCTCTTTCTGCCTTTGCCGCTAGCTAGGTATTCTTTTTTTGTGCGTGTGTGTGTGTGTGTGTGTGTTTGCTTTAGAGATTAGAAATGTATGAGTCTGCTTCACCCCTCCCTCGCTTACTAGTTCCCTCACTCTTTCTCTCTTTCGCGCGCTCTCTATACCCCGTACTCCGATCACGATCTATTCTGAGGAGGTGATGTCACCGCACTGGTGCAGCCTGCAATCATGGCAGTGTTGATGCAAAAATTGTGCTGATATGTCTAATAATGTAAGCCTTGTATTATTTTATGTAATAAATGCATTACAGTAAGAATACACTCCATCCACCCGCTCTCTCTCTCTCTCTCTCTCTTGCTCTCTCTTTCTGGCTGAATTTCTGTCTCTTTCCCTGCAGACAGCATGCACTTGTTCACCTCTACTATAAATAATACATCTACACACACACACACACACACAAATACATAATGCATGAAATTGTCTCTACTACTCGTTCCCACTAGATGTATGTGTGTGTTGGACATGTCTGATCAATACACCACACACACACACACACATAGTCATAATTAAATTATGCTTGAATTACAACCATCACGGTTAAGCTGAAGTGGGCCATGTGACATTTTTCATGCAATGAAAGGATGAGGTTTTTTTTTATCTGTTTAAAAGCTTCTTCCTTTCCTTTTAGTGCAGGAAAGTATATTTTGTCAGTGTAGTGTGTATGTGTGTGTGTATATATATATATATATATATTTATGTGTATTTCCTTTTTTTTGGATCCATCTCAGTATGGATAAAGTGGATGGAAGGGAAAAAAAAGCCTGCATTCCATGGGATAAGAATGCAAAAACTCAACAATTTAAAAAAAAAAAAAAAGAAGGCTTCACTCTTTTTGTAAAGGATTTTGCTTCAGCACATTGAGATCTGATGGCTTCTGACAATACGTTCCCTCTGTCCCCATCCACTGCATATACCCTGGAGGTGTGTGTGTGTGTGTGTGTGTGTGTGTGTGTGTGTAGGCGGACCCACTGTACCCACCTATAGTGCTGAAACATAGCCCGAGCTGAGCGCTGTGTGTGAGGTCGTGCCGGCCGGGGGCGACCCCGGGGCCCCTAACAAACGCCACTGAGGCTCATTAAGCAGCGAGAGGGAGTGAAATGAGAAGTGACAATGGTGAACTCGAGAGCAGCCAGAGAGGAGCATGTTACAGTCTCCGAGTCGCCCGTCCTGTGCTTTCAGGTATACTTATAGAGTTACGTATAATTATCCATGAAGCACAGCTTCTTGTGGAATTATGCTTGGCTTAGCCAGCTCATCAACTCACATCATCCATCTGCCACCCAGCAAGAGCCGTTGCCCCCGTTCTGCACCCCACCATTCTTCTACAACCCCTTCTGACATGCTCGAGCCGCCCTCCCGCCAATCTGCCCACTCGTTGCTGCCCATTCAATTTAAAAATCTGCAACATTTCTATGCGCACAAAGGCTTCAAACGAGGCCGTGTGACAAAGCACATAGCGTTTTGGGTTTTCTCTGAAGGCTTTAATGGCTCACACACCTGAATGAGGTGAGGCGGTCGAGTGATTGCTATGGGAAATGCCTACCTTTTCCTTTTTCGAGCTTTACCTGCCGTGGAAGTAGAGTGACCTCAGCATGAACATGGCATGTCACATGACTAATGATGATGCTCTCCCCTCTTTGATATAAGATACGTCGGAAATAGTCTGTCTGCTGGTATTTTGGTTACGCTCTAACATGCCAATGCAGTCTTGTGAACTCAGTGAACCCTTTTCCTTCTGCTTCAAGGTCAGAGTCATGACTGCAGTGTGTGATATGTGGTGCACGTGAAGATGTGTGAGAGAGAGAGAGAGAGAGAGAGAGAGAGAGAAGTGTATATACTGTATATTAATCTTACCGCATATTAAGATCAGAGGGAGGGCTTTGAGTTTGGGTCGTCCTCCTCCTTCTTTCACGTCCAGACGTATGTGATGCATAAGTGAGCTTCCTTTTGTTCACAAGCACACCTTTGTTTTAGCCACTCTGCAATGAATAACACACACAAAGTCTTACTACTGTGGAAATAGCGACAGAATTTATCCTCATAATTTCCTCATCAGTTAAACAGATGCATTAAACACAATCATGCACAACATTTAAGAAACATTAATGCATTATTGCTTAATAAAATGAACACATTTCGAATCTTGCTGAAGGCCAGAAATATGTCATATTGACAAGGTGCAATTAAAGTCTACGAGAACAGCGCTGTCGGCTTTTTCCATGCACTGGAATGATTTTATCAAGGTTTTTTAAAATTATTTTTATTTTTTTTGCAAAGCTGTCATGTTGCATTTTCTTAAAAGCAGACAAGTGCCTTTGTTCTGGTGGTGCTCTCGGGGAAAGGGCTCAGTGCTGAGGGTGGGATTCGCAACCTATTCATCATTTTCTGCAATAGGGAAAGGCTGCTAATGTAAACATGGAGGACTGAGGAATGTTCCATATAGACCGCATCTCCATGTGTCCTTATAAAACCGTCTGCTCTCTCCCTCTCTCCTTTTCCTTTCTTCCTCTCCTCTCCTCTCCTCTTCCCAGCCCCCCTCCTCTCCCTGTGCGCTCCGTGCAGGATGTATAGAAAGTGAAGGATGATCTCACTGAGAGGTTTCTGAAAAAATGCTTAGGATTTCATCATCTCCCTCGCTTTTTTCAGTGTTCCTGTCTGCCTCATGGGGGCAGCAGGGGTCTGCATTATAGCCCGGAGCCACGCTCACTCCCTCCTGTCTCACCAGCCGAAACAGCCAGACTGCCTCAGACAAAGAGCAGAGATAGTCGGAGAGGTAAAGGTGCGAGGGCAAGACGCTCGAGGCTGAAGACAGAGCAGGAACACACTGGAAGATGTTCTGTGAGCAATTTCGCTTCAGTGAAGAACATCAATCCAGCTGTCTCGAAAAACAGCTGGTGCTCAAATAATGCTGTGTGTGTGTGTATATGTGTGTGTGTGTGTGTGTGTAGGGAGAATGGAGTATTTTGAATAATGCAGCCTTGTCTCAGGGCCTCACTGAAGGTTCCGTTCTGTAACCACGTCACTGGTGTTGCTGCGCTGCGTGTCAGCTGTGTTCAGTCGTCAGGTCAGCCTTAAAGCTGTCCCACACTCTCTACGACTGTGTGTGTGTGTGTGTGTGTGTGTGTGGACCAAATTCATGTTTTATCTCTTAACGTCTCAACAGTGATAGAAAGAGTGACACCATAGTGTGTGTGTATATGCGTGAGATAATATAACACACATTAGCTCTGGACAACAATGGACAAGTATATATACAAAGGGTGTTCAAGTCAATCCGGGACTTTTGATTGTGCAGAATAACAGAACACAGTTATGAAAGTATAAACTCCCTTTTATTTCTCTATATTATCCCCTGCTACACTAATGCACTTATCACAGTGTATCCCTAGTGCTTGGATACCATCAAGGTAGAATGTTTTCTCAGTACGCCGGCGCACGGCTACATGTCTGAAACGCTGGCCTCCCAGGAACTCCTTTAATGGCCCAAACATGTGCATATTTACATTTACATTTACATTTAGACATTTGGCAAATACAAATATTACAAAATTACAAATACTGCTTGTAAGTTTCCGTCATTGAATAGATACTTACACTGGGTTACTAGATGACTAACTAAGTGGCATCAGTCAAACACAGTTGGTTTATATTTTTTTGGGTGGGGTGGGGGGGTCGTATTAGTCAAAGTATTGAAGAAACAGATACGTCTTGAGTCGTTGAATATTGCTTGGAGTGACATCGGGACTGTATGCGGGTTGTAGCAATAACTCCCAGCCGAGTTCCTGTAATGTGCAGGTGGTGTTAGTGAATGATTGTGTGTACAGTTCACACAGACAGATGCGTCTCTTCTGTAAGTTGGCGACAAGTTATCCATCGATTTTCAAGGATCACGTGTTCGTTAAATGTCCATGGGAAACATCGCAGTGGGCTCTGAACCACCTCGGCCGGGATCATCATTCACGAATGTATGGATTTCGTTAAAACATTTGCACCATTGAAATGTTTTACTGCAGCTAAGAGTTTCAGTATCGTACTGTGCTTGAAGTCTTCTGTAAATGCCAATGAGTTTTATGCCTTCATTCATGAAAAATTTGATCACAAATGCAGTTTGACTTGAACTTCATTCAATACTGCGTATAATAAGAGAGCCTCTTACCCCACATCTTTTTATGAATCCCCTGACTTCTCCTGAAGTTCTTACGTCAGCCCCAGCTATCCAATAAAGATGCTTTTGATGATGCTGTGATTCCCACAAACCTCTGAAGTCATTAACGAATAATTCATTTCCAGCCACTTAAGGAGGACCTCTCTCTCTCTCTCTCTCTCTCTCTCTCTGTGTTAGCTCACAATAAAGCCCTGATGATAACCACAGCAGCTCTGTAGAGGTCAGCACTATGTGCAGCTTTTCACCCAGTCCTCACATCCCTTTCTGCATTCGCCTTGACCGTGTTTCATCTTTTCTTGCTTGTAATCGCAGCAAGTTAATATTTAAGCATGATCTTGATTAGACACATTGTGTAAATGAGGCAGAAAAAAAGGGGCAGCGAAGGGTCATTAAGGTTTACAAGTGACTTTAAGGGCCAGACGTCATAAAGCACAGACATGCTGCATCCGGGTCGCCAGAGTTAACCCTTATCCTTATGTGTGCCGGTGAAGTCATTAACCTCCTACCACACACACACATACCTGTGTATCTTTATGTATAACTTTATGTATATTTTTTAATGAAACTATTTAGTATTGCATATTGACAGTAGTTCATGATCAACATTAACACAGGTGTCAAAATGTGTTATTATTATTAATATGGTGATGTTTATGCAATCTGTGGTTTCCAACAGTCAGAGATAAAGCTGCAACTTTTCTTATATGGGAAGAAATCTTCAGAAAAGAAGGCTTTGTCATTTCTCGGTAGCGTGAAAAGATGCACCTTATCTTTAAGAAAGAGGTGAAAAAAGAGAAGTTACTGAGAGAATGAATGTTTATCAGCCCTATAACATAAGAGATCTCTTTGGGGATAGACATGGGGGTATGAGGAATAATAATCAACTTCAGGATGTTAATATTTAACCTGTTTCATGTTTGACCATGCAACCCTATCCTATCGTTTATTATTTTCCTATAACGCCACGCCTTAGTGTCTTTTATTCCTTGCATAGAGATGCATCATGGAGTTATACACTGAAATGCTTTATTTGTTCAACAGATGTGATTCTGTGACCTCAAAAAAAAAGATGTATTCCTTTTAACTGTAAATTAAAAATGAAAGTAATAATAATGCTAATAAAAAAAAAATAAAACATAAGTAACCAAGTCTTTAAAAAATCAGCACATATTTGCATGATCGACTGAAGCAATGCAGGTCACAGAACTGTTTCCAGAGACTTGTACAGTGAGCACTATGCATGATGAAGCGCATGAAGTGATGCACCCATAGTGGCCACTGTACAAGCCTCTGGAGAGGGTGTTATGATCTGTGGTTGCGTCTATTGGTCAGGTCTAGATTCAGCAACATTATGTGGCAATAAAGTGAAGTCAGCTGACGACCTGAATGTGCTGAATGACCTGGTTATCACATCTATAGAATTTTTCTATCCTGATCTTCAGGAATGTTCCAGGATTTGAATTGTGAAAGAGTAGTTCTGAGAGCATATTATAAAAAAATAATTTTTACACATGAGCTGTGATGTACAGTAAAGGTGATGTTACCAGATCTTTTGTTTTGGCCAGGTAGAGTTTCTAAAACATGTTAACTGTTAAAACATGTAACTGTTAATACATCAAAGACATTTATTTCAGATTTATGCAATGAGTTTGGGTCGTTTATAATAATCAGGAATTTCTTCACTATGAAAATATACTCAGGACTTTTTTTCAGTTTTGCATTAATATAATAATTTTACTCACTCTCACTCACTCATTGTCTATATCGCTTTATCTTGTATTCAAAGTGACGAGGGCCCTGGAGCCAATGCCAGGATACGAGGCAGGGTACTCCCTAAACAGTGTGCCAATCCATTGCGGGGCAAACACACATACACTCACTCACATATTTATTCACACACTACAGGCAATTTGAGGAATACCAATTAACCTAATCTGCATGACTGTAGGAGAAAACCGGAATCCCCAGAGGAAACCCATCAAGAACATGCAAACTCCATACACACAGAACCTAAGGGAGGAATCGAACCTAGAACCTTGAGGTGCAAGGCGATGGTGCTAACCATTAAGCCAACCATGTTAAAAGTATAGTAAATATAAAATCACAAAAAGCACAACATGCCATACTTCACCTAATAAACTAATAAAAATGGGCGAGGTGCTTTGGTAAAAAAAAGGAATAAAACCCCTAGATACGACCTTGTCATTAAGTATTTTCTGACACCAGCATGCTCTGTCATGTTACATTCCTTAGGCACCAGTAGTAAAGGATTATCTAATTATAAAAGGATTCTGAGAGATAAAAATGACGAATGCAGTTATGCTAATCTTCTTACGCTAAATCTAAAACTCACCACAGCCAAGCCGCAAACTCAATCACTCCAGCAGTCGTGACAGCTACACAACAGAGCGGTGTTATGCTAATCAGCAGAATATGCAGGGCAGACAAAAAACTTGGGCTCGAGAAAATCGTGCAGAACAAAAGCATGACATGAAAAGAACATCAATTGCTGGATCTGCTCTAACAGACACACACACACAATTCCATTATGACCAAGGAGATGTTAACACCTTGCTCATCATCAGTAGAGTGCTGTGTTTGCACTAAGTGAAAATTTAAGCCTGGTTAAGCCTTACTGTACTCACATGACCATGATGCGGCATAATACACACTGTGAGAATGCGGAGTCATTGTGTTTACATGTATACACTAGATATACGGTATACTGGTATACACGAGGGTGAGTTAAAAATTTATCCACACTCTGTAGAATTTATTTAAATTAACTTTTACAAAAGACAAATACATCATTTTTTAAGCTTTCGTATTCACTCAATAAAAAATGTTTTAGGCTGAGCTGCGATACACGAATGCACCGCTGTCTCCACTTCTTCATCAGAAGTGAATCTTTGTCCTCGTAGGGCTGCTTTCAGGAAACCAAACAAGTGAAAGTCTAAAGGAGCGAGATCAGGAATATATGGGGGATGCTTTAAACAGTGTGTGCAGAAGTGTGTGAACGTGCATCGTCATGCGAGATCACAACGCTTTTAGATAGCAGTCCTCTGTGTTTAATCAACTCTTCAATAAGCGTCTCACTGTAACGAGCACTGTTGATTGTTGAATCTTTTTCCTGATGATGTTCCAATACTGGCCCTTGAGAATCCCAGAAAACTGTAAGCATCAATTTTCGTATCTTGATGGTACAACCGAACAATGTAATTGATGCAGATGTTAAACTAGCCATGTCAGATCGGAACCTAGAATACTTTACCCCCCTTGAAGAGAATGAA
>JAQMYJ010000012.1:30257515-30270167 GCA_030014305.1 Clarias laeviceps | reverse complement strand
CAACCTTCTCTGAGCCAGAACAACACCCACAGGAAGATCAGTAAGGGGGACAAAAGCAGAAATGCAGCGGTTCAGAATTGGTGCAGGTGCTGGAGGAAAATCAGTTTGAGTACCAACAGTTGCACTTTCGTTAGTTTGTGTACTAATGGACACTTTAAAATCGGTCTAAGTGGCAACACTTACATAACAAACAGGCCTTAGAACAGAAGGAGCTGGAGTGCCAGACTTTGGCCGTACAGGCCTAAAGGCATGAGGAGAAGGGCTGTTTACCTTCAGACGAAGTCTTTTAGAAGGACCAGGATTGGAGTCATCCTTCCTGAAATACATAAGCCCTCTCTTCTGTAGAAATTGCATCAATGACACAGACGGCTGACACTCAGCCGGGATGAGGCCCACAAAGGCCCGGTCCATGGTCCGTACTGCCCATGCTGTCCGAGTTGTCCAGAGGGATGGAATGAGCACTTGGGCAAGTACAATCAGAAAAAAGATTAAAATAAAATACATAAGTGCAACAAATTGGAAAACAATATTGAAATAGTGTGAAAGAGATGCAGACCCATATTCTGTCTCTTGAGAACTGTAGAATAAACCAGTCAAAAACAGGAATGTATAGTAAAATTAAGCACCACACTAATATATTTTTTTTATAAATTAAACGAAAGAAGTGTAAAGATAATGGAAAGTAATTTGCAAGAAAAATGAATTATAATGGGAAAAAATATAATCACTTGGTACAGGTGACGTAGGGAGTCAGATGATTATGTTTCGTCGAGGTATATGATGAAATATACGTAAAAAATTTAAACATAATGGGTGAATTTATTGGAAAAAGTTTATAATTATAATGGGTTAAAACATTAGTAAAGAATGGAAAATGAAGTACAGAGCAGGGGGCAAGGTGTGCATCCTTCCCCTTGAAAACTGTATATAATGAGCCTGCATGTAACTGTCAGACAGTCTGCTCTTGATAATGCTTGCATTTTCAACCTAAGCATTACAAGTCCGGCGCATTTGGGTTTTAGTGCTGCAATAAATCCTGCTTACTTCATCCAGATCTGTGCAGAGTCCTGAGTCGTTCTTTAGTCCTTTTGGACTAGAGATATAGCGTTTGTTTAATATTTTTAATTAAGGTAACATTAACAATTGGAAAATAAAAAATCTCCCACATATACATTACAGCAGAGAGAAATTGTCTTCTCACTTGTCCCAGCTTGTTAGGAAGGCTTCAGAGCACATGTTAAGTCATGGTACAGCACCCCTGAAGCAGAGTAGAGGCTTGGTAGTGCTGGGGCTTGAACCCCTGACCTTCTGAACACCATCACCCAACTAGTCTTCCTGTTAGCTCAAATCAGGCTTGTCATTCTCCCCTGTTCTTGTAATCTTGGGAGATCAGTAGTTTCTGAAATACTTAAATCAACATCCAAGCCACACTGAGTTTTTCTTCATTCTGATGTTTGAAGTTCTTTACCCGTATCTGTATGCTGTTGTGCATTGAGCTGATGCCACATGATTGTCTAATTGGATAACTGCATAAGTGAGCTAAGTAAGACCACTCACTCACTCATCGTCTATATTCTGTATACGGGGTTGCGGGGGCTTAGTCAGATCTTTCTATTAAAGTGTGATATTGTTTTATTAAAATGTGAAATTGTTATCAGTAAGGAGTTATTTTGCAGTCAAAGTCTTTTCCTGTATGGTGTAAATAAGAAATCAGTGGGGCAATGCTGTGGCTTTTTGTTGATCTGCTTTACAATGTGGCTCAGTTGTTATATGCAGAGAAGAAAGAAAATTCCAAGAAAATTTCCAAGAAAACTGTAAGATTAAAAAAAAAAAATTCTCCAAAAAAAAAAAAAAAAAAAAAATCTCTATAAATAGAAACATATTTGTCTTGCCTTAAAATACATTTCGGATTCTACTCCAATTATAACGCTTCACTATTATTTGCCAACAACACACCCTCTATACAGTACTATATTACTGGATATTCAGTGTAGATGGAATGGAGCAGGTGGACATGGGACGTTGTGGCTCCAAAGAGCCAGAAGGTCGTCTGGTATAACCTACATGGCCAATGATCAGAGTGAAGTCTAAGGTCAACGTGAGAACCTTCTGCCTGTCAGTAACAGCTGAGGAGATGTGGGACTATTTGTATCTGCCCTTAAATACATTAACACGTAGGACTTGTGAAGATGTCTGGTATGTAAAGCAGCTATTCAGACTATTTAATCTTAATGAGACTGTAAATAGTCAATGACTTTACCTTTACTCATCAGAAGCTCTAATCAAGCCTGTTTAATAGAATTTATATTAATATAGAATTAACAAAAGCTTTAAGATTACTTCTCCTAATAGTTAAAATAGTTTAAAACATCATTTTAGGTGTAACATTGACTTAGAGACTATACAACTATGCATCAATACTGTACAATTTTACTTTCATTGAAAAAGCCAGAATCTATGAAAACACAAACAAAGTGTCTTCATTTGATTTGTCAGATTTTTCAGTAATTTACATAAAAACGATTAGAATGGAATCTGGCAAAAGATTCAATCCATACACATTTTTCCTTATAGCAAATGTAATATTTTCAATTTTTTTTCCAGAGCCTCCAGGTGGCCTCGCACCTCCTGTGTGTGCATGGAGTTTGCATGTTCTCCCCGTGCTTTGATGGGTTTCCTCTGAGTATTCCGGTTTCCTCCCACAGTCCAAAGACATGCAAATTAGGCTAATTGGAGTTCCCAAATTGCCTGTAGTGTGTGAATGAGTGTGTGAGTGTGTGTGTATTTCATTGTGCCCTGTGATGGGTCGGTATCTTGTCTAGGGTGTACCCCGCCTTGTTCCCTATGTCTCCTGGGATAGGCTCCAGGCCTTCCGTGACCCTGTACTGGATAAAGCGGTACAGAAGATAAATGAATGAATGAAATCTCCAGTATTGTTCTAGAATGTAGAAAATAAATCACCAAACAAAAACATTGGATTAGAAGGTGTGTCCAACTTTTTACTTGTGCTGAACATCAACTAGGATTACTCACATAAGCATTTATTACTGAATCTACTAATATAACAAATCATGAACTTCATGTTAAGATGTTTTACATGTATTATTTTCCCTAAAACTGAAGAATTCTCACTTGTATTCAGCATATTCACAAGGACAGCTAATAATGCTGTTATTTTTGAGCATTTCTTCTATTTTAAGTTTTTGAATAACTCATTGTCCTTTGATCCAGACTTTTAGGCCGCGCTGTAGAGGAACCTTCAAACTTTTAGTTTTTTTGTCTAGACAGATTTGAATGCAGGATAAACATTTTATGTTGAAATAAAATTCAAATTCACTGAATCACTGTTTGGAAAAGTCTCACAAAAAGTCTCACAAAAAGTTAACCAGATCTATCCATCATAATTAGCTCTGCTAGTTGTGTGTAAAGTTTTGAGCTTGCATCTCTCCATCTCTTCACTTCCTGAGCGGCGTGTAAGGATAATTCAAAGAGTAGCATCTGTTTATTCAAGAACGTGCTCTTAAAAACTGTGCTTTGTGTGTTTAAATACTTTCCTTGGTGACTGATCATAAGGTGATGAAATACAGGACAACGGAATCTCCCTTTATTTTTTCTTTATTTAAAAAAAAATGGAGAGCTATGGTAGAGGTGGAGGTTTCTAAGCCAGCCTCTAATCTATGTACTTAGCTTTTAAGTAAAGATGTGCATGTGTGTGTGTGTGTTGGGGGGAAACCCATATTAGATAAATCAGAAAAAGCTACAGGAGAAAGCCCTGGAGCGGTGCTATTAGTCCACCACTCCACCACTCTGGAGAGTCCTGCTGATCAGCACCCTAGTCCAAATAACACAGGCGGCTCATCAAGCACTCCTTTTTTGTAATCTAACACCTACTCTTTCAACTCTGTGGACCTGAGAACGGAACCCACACACACATACACATACACACGCACACACACACACACACACACACACACACACACACACACACACACACACACACACCTCAACATACAAATAAACAGTGTGTATCTTTGCAGGTCACATGCCTTGGTATCTCTTGCCACATGGTATACTTCACTGAGTAGCGATCTACCACAGCCTTATCTCTGTTCACACAGATATGCACACACACACACACACACACACACACACACACACACACACACACACACACACACACACTCTTACATGTCAAGGTCATACCATCATCTTTGATCTTTCTCTAATCCTTTGTTACAGCGTAACCAGTGTGTGTAAAAGGGAGAAGCGAAGAATAGAGGGAAAGGGGGATCTGGGTGCAACCGTTTATTTATTTTGTTTTCAGGATGTTCTTGAATATAAGGTCAAAGGTTACTCTGCAGCAACCGCTATCTTCCCAGCCCTTCCAACATTCTATCTACATCATTGTGGTTTCCAAAGCATGTATGTCTGTTGACGTGGTGCATAAAGTGGAAAAATCCTTCAAAGATACTGAATATTTTCGATTATAAAGGGTTATAGCAAGTTAAACATAATAACTAATAATCAGTTAAATAATCTCATATTTCAATTTTTGTTTTAAGTTAAAATACAGATTGTTATAGTATAGTGGTATAATATTGTGCAATACTGTAGTACAACTATACTATATGATACAGTCAGGATATTTTCATTCTCTATTTGCTATTCATTATGTGGTATTATTATAGATTCTCCCAGCTGGATTTTGGGAATATCATTTAAAATCCATCATACACTATATGATCAAAAGTATTCATCCAAACCTGCAACAACATTGCATCCAAATACACGTAGTTCAATATGGAGTTGGTCCCCCTCCACTCTTCTTGGAAGGCTGTCCACAAGATTTTGGAGTGTTTCTGTGGGAATTCATACCCATTCATTCTGTAGAGCATTTATGAGGTCAGACACTGATGTTGGACAAGAAGGCCTGGCTCACAATCTTTGTTTCAGTTCATCCTAAAGGTGCCTGATGGGGTTGAGGTCAGGGCTCTGTGTTTGGCCCAGTCAAGTTCTTACACACTGAATTCATCAAACCATGTATTTATAGTCCTTGCTTTGTGCACTGGGACATAGTCATGTTGGAATAGAAAAGGGCCTTCACCAAACTGTTGCCACAAAGTTGGAAGCATAGAGTTGTCCAAGACATCTTGGTATGCTGAAGTATTAAGATTGCTGTTCAATGAGTATAAGGGGCTTGATTGAAACACCTGATTTCAATAATTAACAGGTTTGGCCAAAACAGGTATGTCCATATAATGTATTTACAGGAATTTCCAAGCCACGCTAGCAGGTTTAGCTTCGCCTCACTTTGCTAAATGTTCAATGAGACTGGGTTTAACAAACATATCCCTATCCATTACTACACTCATACCATCCAGTACCTCTGCACCAGTACCTCATTTCAGAGACTGATGCCAGTCTGTTTTCATTTTCTTGTCATGAGACCCCAACTGTGAAGACCCAGTTCCAAACTGGGACACATGCACCAGTGTGTAATCTCCATGGGAAAGTGGAGCGTATGTCAATGTTGGTCAGAGGTGGCTAAATTTAGGCCTCTCTTCTAAGTAGGTCTCAAAGTCTCTCTCTCTCTCTCTCTCTCTCTCTCCTGTAGATCAACAAGGTCAGACAGGGTTTCATGGTAATCATTAAGAGAACGAGCAGCTGGGAAAGTTTGCTGGTTAGGATAGGTGAAAGAGCCAAGGGCGTGATAGTAGGCCAGTGTCTGAACTGGGTCGGGGGCCATCAGGTTCACTTCAGCACTTTTTGTTCTTATTTAGTACAAATTTCATATTTCATATATCAAGTTTTTGTTTACATCTCATCAGATTTCACCAGCATGGTATCAAATATCGTAAATCTCGAATGAATCTTGTCTTAGAAACTTTTTTTTTTTTTGTGAAATTATTTGTTCTAAATCTTATTTCAGACAACAAAAAGTAATTCTTGTTTTTTTTTTATTGATTTATTTCACACAAGTGCACCGTTGTGGGTTTCTTTGTCTTTTCCATTCTGCTGACTGCTCCTTTATGTGCAGAGACCTGAAGTTAAAGTTACCTTGTGTTGACCAAAATAACCCAGCCAGGGCTAACACACTCATATATTTTGGCCAGCGTGACCTCTACATGCTCCAGTGCAGTATATACTGCCGAGATATATACGTAGCTTTGGGCTCACTTCTTCTCCTCAGTGATTAATCGCAGCATTCAGTAACGAGGGAAAAGTGTTAATGAGAGCAGCGCCACTGCCTAAATTATACACTTCACAGGATCTGTGACGTGTGTCTCAGAGCTGTTGCTGTTAAACCAGGTCATCAGAACCCACTTTTCCATTAACTCAACTTGCCATTAGTTGATTCAGTTATTGCAGATAGAAATATACAGTATATAAGAAATAAACAATTTTTGAGATTACATCAGGAGTGTGTTTTTAAGTAGGAGTCACACAGAAATTGGAAAGGTCTTCTCTTCAAACATCTAAGCTCAATGGTAAAGTCCTGAGGCGGGACTGGGTATTACGAAGATTGACACACTATAGGCTAGAGTTTGGGGTCAATGGGGATGTGCAGATCTGAGCTGATTGGAGGGAACAGCTTGAGGGGCGGAGCGTGGCAGCTTTCACAAAGGACGCTGTCCGATCTCGAGAATATGTGTAAGCTCAAAGTCAGGAGCACAAAATAGACTTGGAGCTCACAAAGGCATTGCAAATGGCACAGTGAAATACAATGCCTGCTTTAGCATCAATAAATCTAACCATGCTCACTATAGCGGTAGGTGCCTTATTTGTTACCCTGAGCATCAAGTAGGTTGGGGCAGATACTGAAAAACGAAAGCATTCGGAAGTCAGGATACAATGGTTATTGTTGCATCGTGACCTGCATCCCTGCTCCCCTTTTTGTCTTTTTTTCTTTCTAACAAGTGTGAAAAAGAAATTAAACTGGGCTACTGTCATAAAACAAAGAGTGTGGGCATAACGGGGATAAAGACGTCATAACGTCCACACTGTGACTACTGAAATAAGGTGTAAAATAAAATTATAGGGAAATAAACCAACAGTGCACTGATTCCATAAAAAGGTAATAAATCTTCACTGTACACACATTTTAAACTTTGTATGCAGTGAATGCCATACAAGTCTATGAGTATATTTTATAAATAATAAAAAAAAAAAAGTTAGGAATCTGGTGTATTTTGTACTGTTTATTAGATACACAAACAGAGAGTAGGAGAAATACTTGGCATTTGCATTGGGGTGTCTCCTCATTGTCTGATTGACAGTAGAGCCCTAACACACCTTTGCCCCGAGGCATCACATGCTGATGGTGGTGAATATGCAGTGGTTATGCAGATGCTAGTCTGATTCAGATATAGACCTGCACATAAACCTGCTATAATAAATTAATAATCAGATCTCACAGCTTCACCCCTAACAGATGCATGTCTTCTACTTATTATTTATAATATTTATAACTGTGAAATCTCTTCCGGTCAGAAGGTGTTGATTGATTTTCTATAACTTTCAGTCGGTCAAAACATGGTATTGGTGCTAAAACGTGTCTCACCTACATTAGGAAAATAGTGAATTTTCAGATCATATAACACCATTTTTCATAATACTGTACTTAATGCTTCTTATCTCCAGATGCATGCTTTGTTTTTTGTAAATATGCATACACATTTATATTTTTATCAGATAAAAAGAAACACATTTTTATGTAGTGTCCGTAACTTTTTTTAATTGAAATCATTCAGATTGAACTTGGACAATTTAGATTTTACAGGAAAAGACATAAACCTGAAAAAAAAAATATTATTCTAAAATGCAATGGTTAAGATATTGCAACATGAATTTGACATGGTTACGGACACCACAGAGTTTTTAGCTTTTTAAAGCTTTTACCAAAAACCAATTTAGGCAACAATTTTACAGAGCATATGTTTTAGAAGCTTACACCAGTTTTAGTATCAATACTATGAATAATTTGCATTTAAAATTATTATAGTTTGAAGCGAAAAAGTATAATGTACAAAATTGCCATTTTTGGGGCACATATAAAATCATCTCTCCAAAAAACTTGAAATTTTAGCAACTTGAAATTTTTGGGTCACTTCTATGTTGCATAAACTTCAGAAGTATTTGTGCCAAATTTGGGCCAAAGAAGCTACTACGCAAATTGTCTGTATTAACATGTATAACATGAACAAATAAAATTTGATCAGCTACCGATACTGTGTTTTGGCCGAGTAGTAATTCCCAGTAATTCCCAAAGAACATAATATCTATGGCAAAATCTCCAGAGTCATCTAGGTTTCATACAAGTTTGGTAAAACATCCAAAATGTCAGGCTTTTCCGTCTTAATATCCGGCAGCCCTTCTTAATCTATTTGCACCTTAACGTGCTTAACGAGCGGCCCAGGATGGGCCTTTCTGCAACATCTGGTGCTGTAATTAGACAGCCGGCTGTGACCCCCTGTTGGATTGAAACAGGCCTTTTTTTTGTAGCTGGCCCTGCTAACAGAATCCAGACCCTAGACTCTCACTACAACTTCCAGCACTGTGAGAACAGCCAGCAACGCTAACGACGCGGCCGGCGTGGGGGTCAGGCCTAAAATAATGACCTCAGCAGCCTCACACTTTGTCCAATTAAAGTGCAGAACACTTCAAAAGGTCAGACCTTCATCCCAGCAAGGAACACTGGAGAGGGAAGAAAGGCATAGAGGAACTGAAGAGCCCCTCTTTAATAGTTTAGGACTGTGCAGGGGGTATTTAGGTTTCTAATAATGGGGCAATGGCGTGTGTGGCTGGTGTGTGTATAAAGGTTTTTTTTTTATAGGGGGCATAAAGAGGGTAATAGGCCTTTGAGGGTTGGAATTTGTCAGTAGGAAGGTTTAGTCTAATGACAGTCTCTCTTAACTCTATAGGAATTCCTTGTATAACTCCAATCTGTCAGGATTAACAATTCTGCCGCAGGATATTTGAGAGGTTTCACAAGCGGGAACTTGAGAGGCTGAGAGTGAAAAATGTTGCAGTTAGTTTGACCATAATTAAATGGTTTATGAAACACAGCAGTGTGACCCGTTTGAGTTGCTGGGAGTTAATTTATGCTTTTTCATATCCTTAAGCTAATTTTATTGTGTCGGAGGCAGCTAGCCATGTGTACGAGTAGAGAATAAAAGAGAACAGCGTCCCTAAAGCACTATCACCGCTATGCCCCCGAACCATACAGGAAGTTTTATGTAACATGTAAAAAACATGTATGTAATGTATGCATGTGTGGTATGTTTCCTGTCGCACATGACCCAACGACATCCTTGTCATTAAGTGGTCAGTGAGGATGTTTCCAAGTTCCAAGTTTAAATTTGAAATCTTTGCTTTTAATTTACATAAAGCTCCTATTTATGGAAAATATAAATTTGAGTTAGCCCTCCAGTCAGTATTTTCTATTGCTATGTGCTTATGTTTAAAGGCAGCAGTTGAGATGTTATATTAAAATCAAATATAACTGGCAAAAACTGGCAACTCCAGAGACGTGACCTCCATACAGGCATGTTAGTGGGTTATCCAGTATATCTACTTAAACAGCAACGTAATTTGCCAAATCTGAATAAGTAACTAATTTTGGCCAATTTTGGCCTAATACAAGTCAAGAGGATCACTCAGTCACTCATCATCTTAGTTCTGTATACAGAGTCGAGTGGGGCCTGCATGGAGCCCATCCCAGGAAACTTAGGGCACAAGGTGGGGTAAACCAAGGGTGCCAATCCATCGCAGGGCTCACACAATCATTCACATACCACAGGCAAATTGGGAACGGCAATTAACCTAATCTGCATGTCTTTGGACTGTGGGAGGAGACTGGAGTACCCGGAGGAAACCCACCAAACACAGGGGGGACATGCAAACTCCAAAACAGCAGGAGTATTCTGGAGTGTTTTTGTGGTTAGTACTAACTAAAAGTAGTCCAAGGAAGGAAAATCTTTGAACTGATGACAGACTTATGGGTGTCCAAATGTCATTAATCTTCATGGGAAGCAAAGGCTATGAGCAATGGCAATGCAGAGCAATAGAAGAAGGTGGCGTGGTCTTATGGATCACATTTTCTTTTACAACATGTGGATGGCTGGGTTCGTGTGCCTCACTTAGCTGAGCAATAGATGGGTCCAAGTTGCAGTATGGGAGGGAGGCATGTCAGTGAAGACATGCAGTGCGTTTACATGATGTTGTGTTAGTCTGAGTAATTGTGTTAGTGTGGGAGTCGAGATTCTCCTAAACATATAACCCAAACAGACATAGAAATCAGCCTGCATGCTTTGCCCATGCTCCTCAGTTCAGCCCCGGAATTTGAACCAAATGTGCAACAGCAGAAGCCATTTACAATACGACAGTTTTAGCTGACTTGCAGTAACACTATTACCACAAGGGATAGTATAAAAATGTATGAAATGTACAGAGCTGTAAGATTGGTCATGTTTTCACCACTTGACATGCTACCAGTTTGCTGCTACCTAACTTGGTACAATTGGTTGTCAATTGTTTTGGTCTGTGGTGTAATAGACCAACCAGGAATACAATTCTAACAATCCGAAAGGGATCATATTGCCACCTATTATACAGGAGTCTGACATTTTTCTTCAATAAATCAATTCATCTGTCATGCTTGTATAATAGGACAAGGACAGTAGTCCAAATAAATGGCCTAGTGGACATATAACTATAGCTCACCTTAACTGTGCATGTAAATGTACTGAGTGAGATGCTCTGGGTTATGTTGTACAGAAAAACCCTGGCATTCATCTGGATCTGTTACTTTGACACGTAACACCTACCAAAAATTGTTTCAGACCAAGTATTCCCTGATGGCAGCGGCCCCCTTCAACAAAGAAAGCCGCCCTGAAAAATCATTTAGCAATGGTTTGGAAAACATGATAAAGAGTTCAAGGTGTTTACTTGGCCCCCAAATCCCCTAGATCCCAATCTGACGAGCATCTGTGGGATGTACTGGACTAACAAGTCTGATCCATGAATGCCCCACCTTGAGACTTAAAGGACTTTAAAGGATCTGCTGCTAATGTCTTGGGGGCAGATACCGCAGCACATTTTTAGAGGTCTTGTGGCGTCCAAGCCTTGATGGTTCAAAGTTGTTTTGGTGACCTACACAACATAAGGCAGGTGATTTTTTTGTTATGTGTGATCGGTGTATATAAAACAAACGTTCCCTTACTTCTTTATACTTTAAACACTCTCACCGAAGATTACTGTAATTGCTGAAATATGCTTGTTGCTCATTGAACATGGGATTTTAAATATAATACATCACCCCTTGTGGCTTAGCACTGTCGCCTTGCACCTCCACGCATTTTGATTCCTGCCTCTGAGTTTGCATCTTCATGCAGATTAAGCTAATTGCTGATCCCAAAATTGCCCGTAGTGTGTGTGTGTGTATGTGCTCAGCGATGGATTGGCACCCTCTCTAGTGTGTACTCTGCCTCATGCCATAAGTCTCCTGGGACAGGCTCCAGGCCCACCGCCACCCTGTACACAGGATTAAGCGGTATTGATGATGAGTGTAATCATTAATATATAAACTTTAACTTTCAATTTTTATTAAATGTTGATATATTGACTTTAGCTAAAGGAATTTGAAATCATAACTATAAAAACTAGCCACGTTTGGTGGAGCAGAGTATTGCGAAAGGCACCGTAGGCTCTGAGCGCAAGGGCTCCATACTGCTGACTCTGGGGATATTTGACATTTAGAGTGCATCTCTAAACCCTCAACACACACACACACACACACACACACACACATACATACATTGCTGTCATGCTCAATGACCCCTGTGTTTCCCCATATCAACCCCCTGGGGGTCTTACTAACCTAGTAGCAACACACACACACACACACACACACCCTGTTCTTTAATCCGCAGACACACACGGCCCCACCCATGTAGGCCAACATCCATCCATTTATCCATCTATGCAATGCTACACTGATGTAGTGATCTATCAGCTCTCCTCTACACTCGTCTTTCTCTCTTTTAAGTGCTGAGTGTTGGAATGTCTGTGTTGTCAAGTGCATTGTACGGAGAGACAAGAGAAGATAAGTGAGAAGTGAGAGCCAGAACTCGCCTCACACCACAAACCAGCGTGGGATTTGCACACTTTGCCTTCCCCAACAATGCATTCATTCACATAGGTAACTATAAACATGCGGGTTATGCACTCACACACAAACATACACACGTGTGTGCGCACAGTTTCGGACATGGACATAGGCACAACCCCTATAATGCGTCTCTCTGTGTGTTACTGGGGAAACATATCATTTCAGGGACTTGACCTGTGATCCCCACCTTTCAACCCCACTTTCCAGACCCTTTAATACCTTCCTGTCTCCATCTGAGCGATGCTGGGTTCATAGAGGGCAAAGGGCAGGAGGAAAGTTCATCCTGCCACTCAGGTCGCATTGCTAAATAGGTGCTTTGTTATATTTTAACTCGGGGGGGAAAAATGGCTAGAGAATGTCTCTTTCTCAAACCTCTTAGTTACAGCAAGATGCTTCACTTTGTGTAATGAACATTTCTGAATGCTTTTCGTCCAGGCTCATGGATATGCACAATGTTCACCAGATATCGCTAATGCCAATACA
>JAQMYJ010000012.1:30201201-30257415 GCA_030014305.1 Clarias laeviceps | reverse complement strand
ATGAACATTTCTGAATGCTTTTCGTCCAGGCTCATGGATATGCACAATGTTCACCAGATATCGCTAATGCCAATACAGACTACAGAGACACACCACTGTTGTGTCTTTATGATTTTTTTGAAGCTGTGTGTAACTGACCATCAGGCATGAAGAGCTCCTGATTTTTTTGCGATGTATTTCCGCTAGCTTGAAATGGTTCAACCAACCGGTTTTGCGACGCATGTGTAATGCTGAGCTGGTCTGAGATGTTCAGAACATGAATTTGAGGTGCATACAAAGACAACGGCATACACGTGAGGTGTGTGAGGGATCCTGTTAGCAGAAAGTCTAGGGATCAGAGTATATCAAAGGGATTCTGAAAAATGCATCCAACGTGCACAGGCCAAAATGTGCAATTCCTAAAATTATCACTAGGAGCTCCAAAAGTGAGTCAATCCCTATCGTCCCCATGTTAAAATGTTGAACGTTACAACAGAAACACACAGTTTTGATCTCCATAGGTGTACAAGGGTGAATTTTTAATGTAACTCATAATTAAGCCATAAAATTATATATAATTAGAGTCATGTCCGATTTCAGTGACAGCTACATTGCAGGTGTTACACCGCTAGCTGTCCACTTGTGGAGTTTAACTTACCACTAGAAATGGAGGAGTTGACACAGGACGACATGGGATGTCGTAAGGTTGACGGAGTTCAATCAACCACAAAGCAACATTATTGTTAACGTTAAATGCATTTTAGCCACCTTAGCATTTTCGCTAACCTAAAGCTTAGCGGTAGCTTTCGGTTACTGAGGTAAGTAGGAGGTGTTCCAGCCAACAGCCAGGCTCTGTTCCAGAGATCCCATTAGCTCTTTTTTGTTTGGAGTCTTATTAGTTTTATGTAGCATGTGTAAGGGACCTATATATAATAGTTAGAACAGATTTAAGTATGAGTGACAAGAGCAGCCGTGAAGAGTGGCATCACAACACATGAAAAAAAAAGTGGTGACATTTTGACAATTGGTTTTCTAGGCTTAGATTCCAAGCTACTCAGTGCAAAAGTCTATCAGGGAGTGGTGACTCAGGCGACTAATGCGCTTGGTTGTTGGTTTGGGGATCTGGGTTCGACCCCGCTATTGGTGGTTGCCGCACCCCCATACTACCAGAGGCTGGATAAAACGTGAGGGTTGTGTCAGGAAGGGTATCCGGTGTAAAACCTATGCCGTGGATCGAATTGTCCACTTTGGCAACCCCTTGACAAGAGCAGCTGTAATTAAGTTTAGTGCAATGGTCTATCAATCAGTGTATGATAGGGGGTGACATGGTGGACATCAGCTCAAGTCTCCACACTGGAAGTCTGACCAAGCGAAGGACAAATCGCAACTTTAACTTTTTACGAAATCAGTCACACTATGAAATGCTTCATCATACACCACAGTTCATTCAGGGGACAGGGGTAGCTTGGTGGTGAAGGTGTTGGGCTGCTGGTTCGGGCTATCAGTTGCGAGGTTTAGAAAAGAAAGAAGAGAGAGAAATATATGAAAAGGTATGCAGATGTGTTATCTCTTTATGAGTATAATACTGTACATATAATACAAATAAGTTATCATCAGATAGATCTTCACACAGTTGCCTGCAGCAACACTCTTAGAGCCTAACTAGCACATTATCATGCTAGTTAGTACACTGCAGCTTTAGGTAAGTGTGTAAGTGTGTAGTAAAGAGTGAGATCCTATTAGCTTTCGCAAAGCGTGTAAGGGCTCCCATCATCTTTAACAGAAAAGTGTGTGAGGATTCCTATAAACTTTAGCAATGTGTGCGTGCATGTGTGAGGGATTCTTAACTCGCAAAAGAAAGTGTGAACCTTTCTGGAAACAAGAAGCCTTAGTCATTAGGTATCATCATGCTGGTGTTATGACAGCCTGAATACACCTCCATCTCCCTCGTCGTGCTCTACTGGACTTCACCTGCATACACACAATTTTTTTTTACGGCTTGGTGTACAACATTCACACAGTTTTTTTTTCATAAGTACAAATTGTTTTTTTAGCTTTAAGAGGGAAACAAGAGAATTTGGAGATTTGTACTCAACATTTGGCGAACAATGTGTGTTCTACTCATGCCAACCCGTTTTTATGAGTTTGCTGCTAGCGCTGCATTTCATTATCACACACAAAGACACATGAGACACTCACACATACACATACTCTCTCATCATCTCTTTCTCTCTCTTTCTCATACATTGTTCATAGTTACCTTCTTTTAACCTCAACAGCTCAGATTATCTCTATGATTCCACCCAGGTTTTGTCAGGGCTTCAGGAAGTCTGTGTGTATGTGTGTGTCTTCCTCTTTATCATCCTGAACGCTCTGTTGTGTCTCTAAAACACTTTCTTTCAGATCTCAGAGATAAAAGCACCTCTCTCTCTCTCTCTCTCTCTCTCTCTCTCCCACCCCTCTCTGTACCTTTGGCTATCTACGGCTCTTGTTTAATACTGGGAGCGCATTAAAACATGCCCACGGAGCTTTCGGCCCCTATAAAGATTCCTGAGTGATGACACGGCTCGTAATCCAGACATTAGGGAAGTGGAAGTTAGCACTTCATTCCTCAGGATCAAACGCTGCGGGATGTGTAGCTGCTTGCCACCAAACTCGGCGGCTTTTAGTGCGTCTGTGTGGGAGAGGAAGGTGAGTTTAGGGAACAGAAAGAAGAAGTACCTGCTGTCAGAGATGAGTGATGAGCATGTGAGAGAGAGAGAAAGAGAGAGAGAGCGAGGGAGACTTTCTATCTGTTTTGACTGACTTGTCTTGGGCTAGTTCATTTATCTGTACAGGTAGTGAAAAGACTACTACCTAAATATATACACACACACACACACACACACACACACTCCACTGGGTTCAGCTAGCTGACACACACGTGTGATTTATGGTCTTCTTATACAATAGGAGAAAGAACGAGGGAAAAGGGGGGAGATGAGGAAAGTGTAAAAAAGGAGGACAATGTGCCAGAGAAGGTGTGTATTTATCCAGCAGTTAATGGATAATGGTTCAGTAATTATACTTCAGGTGAACACAAAAGGTTTTACAGACACACAAGAAGTAAATACACCCCCATAGTTTTATGATCAAAAGTGTGCACCGGAAGGTGTAGCCGTTATCATGCCTTCTATCCATTTTCTATCCGTTCCTTTCAGTCTGCAAATTAGAAACGACTGTTGCAAAAAAAAATAAAAAATCTTGCAAAGAGGTCAGATGCTCAGTCTGAAGTTGGACTGTCCCAGAGAAACACAGAGAGAAACCTTTAGAGGAAATCTCCCTTTCTCTTTCTAGTGTTGTTTAACATAAAGAAAACCATCAGGGGAGTCCTGAGCTGGTTGACCTGGGCCTCCTGAAAGACATCTCAGTGCTGTTTGAA
Organism: Clarias laeviceps; assembly: GCA_030014305.1. Taxonomy (NCBI): domain Eukaryota; kingdom Metazoa; phylum Chordata; class Actinopteri; order Siluriformes; family Clariidae; genus Clarias; species Clarias laeviceps. Next base: position 30,254,015 of record JAQMYJ010000012.1, on the reverse strand, counting down.
GATCTGTTGACAAGAACAACCGTCTCATTCGCTGTCTAGACCAGTTATTGCTCTTAAAGCTGCTAAAGTAAGGTCAACAATAATGTATTAACAGCTAAACCGTACTCGCTCATGAATGTACCACACTTTGGTGCATACAATTTATTATAAAACTAAGGTGATCTGTTTACTCCTTGCATATGTGTGTGTGTGTGTGTGTGTGTGTAGTGTGGGTGATGAGCAAACATCCCCACAATAATAGGAATATATGTTAGGACAGTTAGTACTTTGTCTGGTCCTTTGTGTTTCTTTTACACAATTACTTTAATAAAAAAATATAAAGTAAGAAAGCAGTGTAACGAAGGTTAAGGTTAGATTTAGAGTTGGTAATAAAAGAAAGCAAAACTGAAAGAAGAAATAAAGGATGAAATGTAAAGAGAAGGAAGGAGGGAAGGAAAGGAAGGGAAATAAAGCATAAAAGAAAAAGAGCAAAATTTAAGAAGAAAGGGAAAGGAAAGGGAAGAAAGGAAGGAAAGAAGAAAAAGGGTGGAAGAAAGAAAAAAAAGAAGAAAGGAAGGAAGGGAAGGGAGGAGGGAAGGAAATGAAAAGAAAAGAAATCAAGGAATAAAAAAGGAATTAAGGAAGGAAAGGGAAATGTGAATGAAGAACAGGTAAAAAAGAAGGAAGGAAGAATTAAGGGTTGAAGGAAAGGATTGGAAGAAGACAAGAACTGGTGGAATAAAGGAAAAAGGAGGAAAAAGAGAAAAGAAATGAAAAAGTAAGAAAGTAAATGAAAGGGAGAAGAGAAGTAAAGTATAGGACAATTGAAGGAAGAAAGGGAAAAAGAAACGGAAGGAAGGAAACAAGGAAAAAGAAAATAGGTAGAAGAAGGGAAGGACAAAAGAAGGAAGGAAGGGAAGGAGGAACAGTAGAGAAAAAGAAATAAATGAAAGCAAGGGAAAGTAAGAACACAAGGAAGAGTGAATCAGTTTATTTAAATGGCTGAAATAAAGTCTTGCGACTAGTTCCACATGTTTATCCACAGTGTTTTACATGCACAAGGACAGAGCTGCATTCTTACATTCGCACTGATGAACTAGGAATAAAGTATTTTTTTCAAAAGCTATAAACACATGACATCTGAGGTTGTATGCTTATTGTGTGTGTATCTGTGTCTGTGTGTTTGTATTGTGGTCCTGCACAATTTGTGCATATGTGTGAAGCAGTAAAAGCATACAAAAAATGTCAAAATCCACGAAGATAAGAGACGAACTGAGGGATCCAGGGTGCTTTGATTTGCTCTGCTTGTGGCCTTGAGTCTGTGACATGTTAGCTTAAGGAATAAAGTGGATCACCGACATGACCATTAGTGGTTCTGTTGTACTTGTTGTCATGAAAAACCAAAATCATCCACCTTTAGGATAGCAAATTTGGATAGTAATGGACATAAGGATGCTGTAATTTTATCCTTTCTCTATCGTTAATGCAGATGTCAATCAACATGGAGTCGATGTGCAGCTGAGCGATATTCCTCTTGTTCAGAGCGTATTGAGTTTCAGCGCATCATCGGGATGCGAGTGTGCATGAGCGATGGAGGAAAACGGGTATCTCGTGGTACACAGGTCAATAGGGACACACTGTACTGCCGATGCAGCATTTTTTCTAATGCAGTAAAAGGTAGTGAGAAAAAGACAGAGAGAAAGAGAGAGATGGGTGTGTTTAGGGGGTGGGTGCAATACAAGCTGACTGCGGCAAAAGTGCAAAACAGAATTATGCTGACTGTCTGCACCAGGCAACAACCTCCACAGAGTGACCTGCGCTGCAATAAAACACTTTTTTTCATGAAAGAGAGTCACAAGAGACGACAAGTTCGCTACAGTATATCTCTTTAAAAAGCTTCTCCAGATATTAGAATCATTATCAGTCCACAGCCAGGTCACAATACAGCTGGCTCCATGAGAGAAGATATGATATGATGTATGAACTGAAAATGAGAGAAAACATGACAAAGATGACTAAAATAGTAGAAAAACACAGCGATGGTCAAGCTTGCACAAAACAAACAATCTGGTTTGGGAACAGCACCATGCAGGACAGACGAGAATGGTGTGATCATCAATCTACAGCAAGTGATACTGGACCAAAGCCAGGAAGATAGTGAAGGACCTCGGCCACCCCAACAATGTACTGTTCTCCCTGTTGCGATCAGAAAAGTGCTTCCAACACAGAAAGACTGAGGAGGAGCTTTATTCCCGCAGGCTATTCGGGTGCTCAGCCAGAGCGCGACATACTGTAGGACGTAACTGATTGGACTTGCCTTTGTTTCCTTCACACCTGAGTTGGAGCACACTACTCACCACATTGCACATTTGCACTTCTCCACATATCCTGCACATCTCTCGCTTTAAATTCAAGAGGACTAACGCACACCTTAAAAACACTGTCAAAAACATGAACAATAACAATGCTGACCCACATTTGATCACCTTATTCCATGCTTCATGTTGCACTCATACTGTCATACCTACATACTATATCTTACTATATTTCCCCTTCTGCACATTCTGAACATCCTGTTCGACTTATATTTAATTTATACATTTAATATTTTTCTATTTTAAAGTTTTTTTCTATTGTAAATTGTAAATTTGCGCACTTACCCTATATTAAAAAAAAATTTTACATTTCTCTCAGTGCAATTTTTTCTATTGCAGTAGAATCTTTCCGTCTTTCCACTCCCCCCTACCTCTATTTTTTTTTAGGTCATGAACAGTCGTATAAGCATTTCCCTGCATATGGTGCACATAAGCACTGTGTATGGTTGTGTATGTGACAAATAAAATTTGAATTTGAGCCAAAATAAGAGAGAGAGGAAACAGGAAGTTCACAGTGTGGCTATATCAGTTAGGCTTACTGTAATAGTGTGTTTGTGTGTGTAGGTTTGAGAGAGAGAGCGAGAGAGACCCTACACCAATCATGTAATATTTCCTACAAAAATAAACAGCATTAATACTTTATCTTTATGTAAAAAATGCTACATTTGTTATAGCTAGAAGTATTGAGCTAGCAACTTAACCTGCTTTAGCTAGCTAATGCTAGCTAGTATGCTAGCTCCTTCCCTACCTTCTCTACCAAACAAAAGCAAGAATGGACTACTAAACTCAATCAATTAGCATTCATTTCTTACCTGGTCTATTATTTCTATTTTCCTGCTCGTTCATGATTTTCTGATGCTAGCTAACGAGTTAAGAAATTTCTTCGTCAAGGTTTGCTTTTTTGCACATCTTTATTTGCATATACATTTATGGTGATATGTATAAATGTGACCATTTATAGCAAAAAGAAAAAAAAGACAAACAAACAAACATGCAACATTTAAGATTTAAGCTGAGGTTTAGCCATTATAGCATTTGCATGTCAGTAGTTATAATGGTAACCCCATTTAGGATTTGTTTATTAATTACTGTGTGACAATTAGCTTCTTTCATTCACCCTCATTCTCTTCTAAACATTGTTTAAGTCACTATAAACTGTTTTTGAGCCTTCATAATGAATAAATAAATAAATATAAATTAATTAATTAATTAATATTTAATTTTTACCAATAAACATCCTATTAACTTTATTAATACCTTAGCGTAGGTTATTTAAAAAAAAAAAGTGGACTTTTAATTTTGTTATTGCTTGTAAGTTAGCATTTAATGAGCACCTTTGCGAACCTTTAGTTAGCAAAGTGATCCACTGTTGAAGGTGACTGAATGCTGTTTATAATATTTTGGATTTGTGAAAGTTTTTATATTTATCAACATTTCACTATGACAGGGTGGACATGGTAAGCTTGAAAACATCAAACTCACAAACACAATATAATGGAAAATAGGAAATATATGTAAATATTTATTGTCATTAAAGCAGTTGTTTTAACCTCAATTGAAGAAATAGAAAATGATGGCGATAATGTCACTGACCACATCAGCCAAAAACAGCTGAACAATTCCCCAGGGTGAAAAATAACAAAAATGACAGGGTGGACATCACTTTCAGGGACACATACAAAAGGTTTTTTATTATTATTATTATTATTATTATTATGAAAAAGGTACATAAAATATTAAAATGTCTTGTTATATTAAATACTTGTAAAAGAACAGAAAACAGAACAATAAGACCATATAAAAAGTATTTACATTTTAGTACTCAATGAATTTAGCAGAGCAGCACGTGGCAGACAGGACAAAATCACAAAGCAAACGGTATAAAATGAAGGAAACTTGTAATTGTACTGATATGTGTCTAAATGTTTGGTCATTAGAGGTTTATAATAAACCCTCAGAATTTCATTCTTTTGCTATTGATAACTGGTAGTTCATGATAACTGGATTATTTTGATGAGGACCCTGAAGGCACTTTATAGTGATATTAATGGGTTTACATTAATGGAGATGAGGATGAAGTATACTGTATATATGTTTTTCTCAAGTTGCCATTGTTGGGCCCTTGAGCAAGGCCCTTAACCCTATCTGCTCCAGGGGCGCTGTATCTTGGCTGTCCCTTCGCTCTGACCCCAGTTATGCTGGGATATGCGAAGAAAGAATTGCTCTGTACAGTCATGTTTATGTAACAAATAAAGGGTTAACCTAACTTAACTTAAATGCTTATTAGCAGCTGGTTAATATAACACACACACAGAACAGTTTATTCAAAACCTGTCAAATAATGTGTTCTGCACAGTAATTGTGCTGTAATGAGGTTTTAAAGCATAACAAAGTTTATAATTCCTCTACAGTGCCGATTTCCTTGAATATATTGTATTGGTTACCACCTGCAATGCTGAGAAACAGGATGAACCACCTCGCATCATGCATTTTTCCAATTGTTACATCTAGACGTAATCTTTACAGCCAAGGACAGTCACACGAACCTATGTTAGCTTGTAAGTATACAGGGATACAGTTTTATGGATATATCACCGTCTGTTTGTTTGTTTTTTTCCTTTCATTTCTCCATTTATTCTATAGAGCGAAGTGATTCTTTAGGTGTTTCTTTAGGAGTGTCATGTAATATAAGCTACAAGAAAACAATAAAACGTTTAAGACAAACAAACACAGAGGACCGTGCTAATGAGATCAGATAACAGTGTATCTGAGGAAATAGATCTGATAACAGTGTATCTGAGGAAGTGCTTAATGAAGTTTGGAGCTGTAAATACTGCATGTCTGACGTTAAAATCCTTGATTTTCAACCTCTGTTTAGGAAAAATTAAAGAAAGAACCTTTACACGAAGCTCAAACAATATGTCGTTTCCAGCAAGTCAAATTCAGTAGTAACAAGGGTGAGAACATAAAAGGTAGGAATGAAGCAGATAGAACCACATGCTCTGCATTTTTCTCTCTTGGTCTCAAACACCACCACCAACCTGAGCACACCAAGCCATAAAGCTATCGCTTTTAAAGTTCGGAGTCACACCTTGTGTTACACAGCAAACGGAATGTAACCTTCAGAAACCTTGTAAAGCTACAACCTCCGTCTTCAGCATGCACTTAATCTTTACGAGCATTCCGGTCCACACCTTTGCTAGAGGTTTAACCCCGCCTACTAGAGACAGTAGAACACCTCTCTATCTATCTATCTATCTATCTATCTATCTGTAAATCTTACTATGCCTGTACATTTTAAACATTTGACCTGCAACACATTGTTTTTTATAACCTCATCGACCACCCATCATCCCTACACACACAGACTGATATGTCCTAATATCTATCATTGTGCAAATCTGGCCTCTATTTTCCTGTCATTCAAAAGTAAGTGTCTAATCTCCTTCTCCCTAAAGCAAGCATTTATCTCTCTCTCTATCTTTCTGTCTCTCTCTTTCTCTCTCTCTCTCACACACACACACACATACACAGACACCAGACGCACTGGTCTGCCCAGGCAGAGACAGATTTTAGGCCTGTGTGCCAGTCCCTGGTGCAGAAACCCAACTGTCATCTGTCGTCTGGTCAGCGTGAGGTTGGCAGATCTGGGAGCCACCATCATCGGAGAAAAGAAAGTTAGCAGGGTACAATCCCAACGATCTGTAGATGTCATGCAGCCTGTCTGCTGGTAAATTTAGTCACATTTGATGTGTGTGTGTGTGTGTGTGTGTGTGTGTGTGTGCACTCTGAGGGAACACGATGCCATCATGCTTCTGACTCCGTCCACCTCTCTCTCTCTCTCTCTCTCTCTCTCTCTCTCTCTCTCTCTCGCTCTTTCTCTTTTCTCAGTCTCATATATCATCTCTCATACAGTTTATCACCTTCCTGTCAACCTCTTCCACGTGTTATTTATAGACTCTCCTACATTCAGGCCACCTAACTCTTCCTTTAGCTGTCTTTCACTTTACTGTTATGAAACGTAGATCGTTTCTGGCATCCACAACTGCATGCAGAAATGGAATCGCTGGTCTAATGAGTGCAGCCCAGCCGGATGATTTACTCTATCATCCCTGTTTTTTTCCAAAAAATGCATTTGGAGGAGAAATTAAAAGTAAAAAGTACACACATTGTACAGGTTTCTCAACTGATCTTTAACATCTGCAAAACTGTAGGTGCATTTCTCAAAACAATTAATACGACCAGCACATCACAATGCATTACCTGCACAACCATGCGCTGTAACTTGAACAAAATAGTCAGTCTATCTTAAAAGTAAGCATTTACGTCAATTTATGTACTTGTGTCATTGTTTATGAACCAGGTAGTCACAATGCTTAGTCATCTTGTCAGTATAACAGTGTATTCTGTAAGGATTTGATGACAATGATTGACAATCCACAAAGATGCACTTTGTCTGTATGGCATTTACTAACACACAGTACAACGTTTTGCACATTACCGTATGTGGACGATGTAGTCACTGTCAAATTTTAATATACGATCAGTAAAAATTATAATATAAAAACGATATAGAAACAAAAAAGATTCGAATGGGGTTCGAGTTCCCCATTAGTGTGCAGTTTGCATGGTCGTTCTCCCTGTGCTTTCCTCCGGGGACTCTGGTTTCCTCGTACAGTCATGTAGACGTGTGCTTGCTTGTGCCCTGTGAGGGACTGGCACTGTACCCAGTGTGAGACAGACCCCATGTGACCCTGTACAGAATAAGCAATATATAAAGTGAGTGAGTGAGTGAGTGAGTGAGAGTGTTTTAACTTACACCACTGTACAGCACAAAGACACTGCATAGGCAGAAAAGTACATGCAGCACAGTATAAGGAATTACAGTGCAGTCTTTCTATACCTGATGTTCCTGTCTGTCAGGCCACATATTCCCGGCAACATCATAACACAGAACTGAAAAAAAAAAAATTAAGTGTCTTATCACTATAAGATATGTTGGAGACCCGGGTAGGGAAGTCAAGATTTGCCTGAGAGCATTTCATCATTTCAGAACACATTTACAGGAAAAGAAATCTAATAGGAATATAGAGAAAGTACGCTTGACAGTTAATGACGGCTGGTTCAATCATTTACATGTAATTTTACACTACAATTATCTAACACCTTGGTGTTTTGGGTGTTAAGGCTTTTTAAAAGAGAACAAGTAAAGTACGTTTTGATCAACATGACATAAGCAACTGATAATGCATGAAAGAGCAGAGAGTTACACACTGCAAAAATGACATGAGCAAGTGAAATATTCTTGAATCTAGATTCAATTCAAGTCATTTCTTAAAATAAGTTTAAAACAAACCACATATAAGATTATTAAATTAATTTCTAGTCAATATTTCTAAAGTTGTAAGCAAATATATACTGTATATTGTTTTATTTTGGCAGAGAACTTTGCTTTTTTCAGTAACTTTTGCTTAAAATCTTGGTAAAATATGATTATAAAATAAGCTTAATAATGTTATTTTTGTTTGTTGTAATTTTAGTGTAAGAAACTGTTGATAAATGTAACTATATTCAAGATATTTTCCCTTTGTTTGTTTTTTTGCATTGCATGAATGTGCATGAATTTGTTCAAAACAGTGACAAATTGTTTTTATGATGTCATCAAGCCCAAGTGACTAGACGATGTAGGGGTTGGACCAGTTGTTTTAAGAATTTCAATATACGAAAAAGGTGCAAACTGCACAAAATGGCAGATGACTAAATGGAATGAAGGAGTTATAACTTTTTCAGTTGTACTGGTATAGTTTTCCAGTTTTTGTATTGCCTGAGCTTTAATCAAGCCAATTAGATTTTCCCCCTAATGTGACCTCATATATGAAGAACATAAACACGCACATTTGGAGGAGTGAAACCGAGCGAGTGTGAGATATGAAAATACGTTATCTGAGGGCTATTTCAGCTGGAGCAATAACACACACACACTTTTGGGAAAAGCTCTGATACCTGTATTAACCTGTTAAATAATTAGTAAAATATGGGACCTTAAACTTATAAAAACCATTTAAAAAAATGTAAACCTTTGAAGTCTGAAAAAAGTTGCGTAAAAAGTATGACTTCCTGTCTTTGTCTTCATTCATAGCCTCATGTCTTGTGAATAACAGGCTATCTGTTCCAAACCGTCAATCATGCTCAAGCTCTGGAAATACTAGGTGTGTGTGCATGTATGTGTGTGTGAGAGAGAGAGAGTGAGAGAGAGAGAGAGAGAGAGTAGTGGGAGGTTCCCTATGTTGTTCTTGGGCACTGGAGGTTTTCAAGGAGTCCTGCGGTCTGGAAGAAAGAAGCTTATATCCCTGTGATCTGTCAGGCAGAAAGATAGAGACGGTGAGAGAGAAAGACAGAGAAAGATAGAGGGATAGAAACGGACAGTGTAGTTCACAGAGAAGGAGAGAAAAAAAAGGGTGACAGATAGCTTGCTGCGTGGGCGACAGTAGGGCACAGAGATGAGCACTTCATGCCAGGGAATACGAGCGAGAGAGAGCAGAGGATAACAGGAGAGATGGATAAAGAGGGACGAGGATCGGGCGCAGGGGGCCACCACCCCACGGATTGAGACGTATCCCACATTGCCCCACTCTCCACGGGCGCAGCGGGGACTTGACGTGGTGCTGGCCCTGGCACAAAAGAGCTGTGGAAAGGGGCGCCAGACGCTGCGTGGCACGGTTGCTCGGAAACGGGCAGTCGGGGGTTGGCACGCCGGTTCTGTGTCTGCAAACATGCACACATAGAATCAGAGATGTTGCCGTTTGATCCTCGCTGGAGGAGAGCAATCAACTCTTGACTCACACACTCCTGACACTCACTTGCTCTCTCTCTTTCTCTCTCACACACACACGCGCACACACACACAGAGCAATCTTGTATGCTTTTTTTATTGTGTGTGTTTTCCATTACAGTCATGTCAGAGAAGATTGCTCTGTAAATGATGTGGTCACAACGATTAGTCCTGTGTGTGTGTCTGTGTGTGTGTCTGTGTGTGTGTGTGTGCGGGAAAGACTGGCCCTCAGAGTCACTCAGCAGCGAGAATACTTTCCAGATCAAGCTTCCCTCTAACCTCCTCCTCCTCTTCTTCCTCTTCCTCCTCCTCCTTTACCTCATTCTCTGTCAGTCTTCGCCTGGTGTAATCAGCTCAGGCTCATTTTCTGCTCGCCTGTGGCTTTAATGGTTGTGATCTGAACTATGTAGAGATAAAAGGCCACGTGTGTGGGGGGTAAAAAAAAGTCAGCCCCGCATCAAATTCAGTCCCATTTCCTCTTTGAAACGGAGGCTGAAACCAGACGGAAACCATATACCTCCGCTCACTTCAAGCTTCTCAGCGTCTGACATTTCTGACTCCTCCATACCTAAAAAAATTAACTCAGAGGTTTATATGAATGCACTTGTGTCAAACGGTGGACATTGCACATAGACTAATAATAATAATAATAATAATAATAACAATAATAACAATAATAATAATAATAATAATACATTTTCCTGTAAAAAGAGATTTAACAATTTTCCAAATTTTGAAGGAGCCTCCCGAGGTAAAGCATCACAGTAGTGCCGGACCCCATTTCCCATCAGCCCCAGCACCTCACACACCTCTCATCACTTCTGTTTCGTTACTTCCTGTTTATTTAAGTTCCAGGTTTCATTGTTTCCTCAGCCCCTGTTGTGCACGCTGTTCGTCATCTCGTGTTACCAAGTCTTGCTCAGAGCCATTCTGTTTGTTTCCTCGTACCATGGGTTCATGCCTTTTGCGCTCTCTTCTTTGTTTGGAGTCGCTCTTCCTGCCTTCACCTCCTGAGTCGTGACAGAAAGTTGTGACTTGTTAAAAGATGTTTTCCTTCAATACCCAGGAGACACAGAGAAAAAAATCTCACCATTAAATTCAGATAAATTACTGAGCTTGGGAATTAATGTATTTTGAAAACATCCCATAATATAATGATAACTATGACTTGATTATTTTAAATAAAAATGCTTTCTTGTTTAAAGTAATAAGAAGTGAAATCAATGTGACTTAAGCAGAATAGAATCTCTGTTGTTATTGGAAACTTCAGTTCAGCTTGATGTCTGGTTATATCAAGACACACCACTTTTTTTAATCAAAAACTAAAACATTTCAGGGAGATATTCTTTGGCAGATGCATGGTAATCCAGACAAATGATGCAAACCTCTGTAACTATACTGTATGTCTCTCTCAATCTGCTGTATAGTGTAATATTTACAAAAACAAACAAAAAAACTATTTAATAATATCAAAAAAAGTCATTTTATCTCATAAAACACAGAGGGACTCATATAGTTCAGGCATTCCATAAATTCATCCCACCCATCAGTCTCTCCTACCCACAACATCATGTTTCGCTGCTTTAGTGCTCCGCCCATAAATCTACGCTACTACTCCCTGAGACTTGTGGATTCATGTTTAATATTTAAAAAAATAATCTTTTCATTGTGTTTCATTGCACATTTTGTTTGCAGAAATAATTTAACAGTCAACTATCAGATTGATGGACAACATTAAATCCACATGTCAGAAAGTGCTACCAGTGTTAAAGCAATAGTGATTATATTCCAATAATGTTAGAAACAACATGTCAGAAAGTGCATCAGTAAACATTACCTCAGGTAAAACTGCACTATATGTTTGTGCATTGGTACTACAATTCAAGACTATAGAGGGAAGATTGAGAAAATACCATGTACTAATAAAATTCAAATTCAAATTTTATTTGTCACATACACAGTCATACACAGTACGATATGCAGTGAAATGCTTATACGACTGCCTGTGACCTTAAAAATAAAAGATTATTAATAGGAAATACATATGAATAAAAAGAAATACAATAGAAAATCAATTTAGCTAGGATTATAAAAAAAATACAAGAAAACCTAGCTGTACAAAGAAAAGATTCTGTACAATATAGAAAAATATAGACATTTTAGTGTAAATAAAAAATGACTGTGGGGTGTGCAAATATGCATGAAAGTGTCTTATTTAAAGTGACTTGTGTGCAATGAGCCAAGAAATGAAATATAAGTATGTAAGTGTGCATGAATGTGCAGGTGTCCATAATATAGAACTTTTCCTCTTGTAGGAAATTCTGACAGGGGAGGACTGACAGAATGATAGACTACTCGGTCTTTAAACTGCGGTTAAAAACACAAATTATCAAATTATGTCGTGCCTTTATCCTAAAGGTTTCTAGCCAATCAATCATAACAGGGAAAGTAGGAATTTGTAACGTCACACAAGTTTGCTAACAGTAACTGCCTAACTTTTTTGTAATTGTGAATTTTATTATTATTATTATTATTATTTTATTTTTTATTTTTATTGTTGTTGTTGTTCTTTCAATAATCAGTATCATCACTTAATTATATGTAACTGTGGTTTAGACTAACACTGAGATTTAATAATTAACTATCATGTGTTAAATAAGGCTGGAAACATCCTGAAAACACATCCTTCCAGCTCTAGGTTCTAGACTGAATGATGCGTGATGTTACAGTTGGAGTAAACTATACTATTAATTAAAGATTGGCCTAGCTGGCAATGTATTGTGTCATGAGAGAGCAATTACACTTCCCAAACAATCCACGTTTATCTGTCACTCATCTGGTGTCTGGAATGAGGAGGAGTACATTTATCATCTGTAGACTCATCATCATCATCATCATCATCATCACTACGCTAAACACTGACTTGATACTGATGTATTTATAATGTTTATTATCTCATATTTGTGAGATGATCTCTTTGTGCATGATTATGTAAGAGAGTGAGAGAGAGAGAGAGAGAGAGAGTAAACCGGACTTTCATTGTCTAGTTCATTAGTTTGTACAGCTTATGAAAAGACTACAATCTACACACACACACACACGTGCCCACACACTCCTCACGGCTGAGAGAGAGAGAGAGAGTGTAAGGATTTGTAAATATTAGCATAAAGCCCTAAATTTGGCCACACAGACAGACCCGCAGACAGACAGACCCGCAGACAGACAGACTCGCAGACAGACATACAGACAGACAGACTCGAAGGCAGGCAGGCAGTTGGGTGGTAGCTCTGCACTCATCCAAGAAGAAAAAGATGAATAAATGATGAGGGGATGAAAGGCACAGTGGAGTTAGGCGGCTTGCTCTTTTAAACCATGCAGAGTCATTGACTCATCCAATTACCACATTAGCCACACACACACACACACTCACACACACACACACACACCTCTCCACCTCTCTGACTCAGATCACACCAACCGCCGGGTGCCAAATAGGACGCCAGGGGGACACAGACGGTGTGTGTGTGTGTGTGTGTGTGTGTGTTTGTGGAGTAGTGAACTTAAAGGAAGTTTTAGGAATGAGCCAAAATAAGTTTTTATCCCATGATGATCCGGTATACATATTATATAGTTATTTTCTTTCTTATAGACAGACAGACAGACAGACAGACAGACAGACCCTCTCAGGCAGTTTAGTCAGTTATGTAACTCCAGATTTGCATGTGAAGGGAAGACTGTTCGTTTTTCTTCACATTGGTATGAAGAGAGCCTGTCGTTTTTTTCACTTTCTCTCTCCTTCTCTTTCTCTTTCTCTCCCCCTCTCTGCTGTTTTGTCCCAAACGAGGGATCGCACCGCCTTAGATGGAGGGATGCTGAGAGACTGACAGGAGCAGAAAACATGAAAGGCTTTAAGTGAGAATTCATTAATAATTCACAGCAGTCAGTGTGCCACATCGCATCTTATGACAAACCTGTTTAGAATATGAAAAGTATGAAGAAAAAATCACTGATGCCTTTCTGACATGTGGGGCTCAGTTCAGCGCGCACACACACACACACACTCACTCACACACACACACACACACACACACACACTCATTTACACACACATTTGCACTCATCATATTCATTATTCGAAATAATCCTGGGGAGCACTCTCACACACACACACACACACACACACACACACACACAAATCCCAGTGCATTCCGATACAGGCCTACACCTGTTGTACCATGCAGGCTTCCTTCTCAAGTGAGGCGAATTTAGATAAAACATTCCCTCACACACACACACACACCCACACACACACACACACACACACACACACACACACACACACACACCCACACAAACGACAGTGGTCAAACAATGCATGTCATGCATTCATTAATCCTCTGTGCAGCTTTTCACCTCCTGAGCTGCAACAACTGCCCCACGCTGTAAAGTAGGAAAAGTGCAAAGGGTAAAACATCCTGTACAAATACTCATATTAAATAACTCGCATTCGGATAATTCGGATTAAATATCGAATGATTTGGGGTAATCCATGGTTTTGATATTGTTTAGGGTTTAGCCCTATTCCAGTCACTTCAGCAGTTCCCTTAGTTCTTATCTTTGCTTGATGCAAATAGGGTGAATAATTTGATCCTAATGAAATAAAATCAAACTTTTTTTTAGTGTATAAATCTGTGATTGACCTTCCAGACAGAGCTACTGCTATCTGAGCTGCTCTTACAGAAATTTATTCAAGCAGTCAGAGTGCAAATGGTGGAATTTACTGCATGTAGTATTTCATCAAAATGTATAATGTAAATGTTTTGAAAACTGTTAAAGCAAAGTTTCAGCTTTGTGAAAAGAAGATATGCAAATGAGTGTCATTTAACAGACGAATAAATTAACATGATGAATTGAGCCGTAGATGCTGTAAACACGATTAAGGTGTCTGTCTCACACTGATAACAATATTATCGGTATGCTGTATATTTTTACTTTGGATCGTTATGTCTTTGTACACATTTTGTTGTAATCATGTTTGCTTTCTATAACATATTCAGAACCTAAGATGAACGCTGCAGTGTGTTGTGAGTGTGAGTGTACGTGCAGCATTCAACTCACATGCGTACATATGGTTTAGATAATGTAATATAAAGCTACGGCATTTGCCTTATTGTGCTCGTGTGTGTGCATGTGTGTGTGTGTGCGTGTGTGTGTGCGGGCGCGCATGTCTTTCAGGAGGAGATCAAACGGCTCTTCAGAATGACCAGTCAGGCTCCAGAATGACACAAAGAAGGCAGGAGTAGAAGAAAGAGTCTGTGGAAAGAAGAGAAGATTTTTATCCTGTTTTCCTCCTGCACTTTTGTCCTGGGTGAAAGAGCGAAAGCAGGACTTGAGCTTCGAAAAGACTTCTGGTCAGATCTTTTCTTAAGTAAATGGTAATCAGTTGGGCTCACGCACACCGGGGTTTTAAAGAAACAAAGTGGTGCTGTGGCCGTTTGACTCGCGCTGAGGAGAAACTAGAGGTCTAAAGTTCACAAAGCCTCCTGAAGCGAAATAATAAACAGCAGATTATTTAAGCACAGGGGTTTAAAATAGAGACGGCGCTGACACGATAATCAGTACCGTTATTGGATTGGTAGAAAACCATATCGGATATCGGATCCTGTAACAAACAGCAAAGATCAGAATTGCATTTTGAAGGGGAAAAAAATGTTAACAATAAAAAGACACTGAATTGTTGTTGTTTTATTGTGGATTTTATTATATTTCTAATTTATTATATTATATATATATATATATATATATATATATATATATATACCAGTCAAAAGTCTGAACTGGTAGATTAGATTTAGTTTTATTTTCTACATTCTAGAACAATACTGGATTTTTTTTTTTTTTTTTTTTTTTTACAAAACTATGAAATAACACATATGGCATTAGATAATGAAGTAACAACAACAAGAACAGTCAGTTGTTATTCTAAGACATGAAGGTCAGCTGTTCTGGAATAGTAGTTCTTGCAAGAACAGTATTGTCAAGTGCATTTGCAAAACCCATCGAGCACCATGAGCTAACTGTCTCTCATCTGACTCAACCATCCCAGGAAAGCAAGACCAAAACTAACCTCTGAACACCTCAGACTAGAGCTGTTATGAAGCTTTACATAGCATAAGTAATATACACATTTCAATATCACCTGTTCAAAGGAGATTATTGTATATTTTGGATACTGTAACTGTATCAGAAAATAGTTTTGATCATACCGTTTTTTGCCAGACTGTTAAATACAATTAGCTGATGAACTGATAAAATACGCATAAAGGATTGAGAACAAATCCAGTATCAAAATATATTAAAGAATTACTTAATGTGTGTACAGGGTGTGCAGTTCTAGGAAAACTACCAATGACTTGTGTAGGGTGATGAGGTCAGAAGCTGATAAAGCAGTAGCACAATAAAACATTATGAAGTGTTTCATTCCTCTCATACAACAAACACGGCTTATTTGTTTCAGCATTCATTTTTTATTAATCTTAAAGAACAACACATTGTAGTTTTAAACAATTTCCCTCTTGAATTAATGAAGTTCTTTGAAATTTTAAATACTGTAAATTTATAATTTAGTTTTCCTCTATTTATACTTAAATAAACATCTCTTTGAAGAAAGTTTTATCCTGTCAATGATTAAAGCTTTTTATTTAAGTAACAGAGCATATTTTGATGTGTTAAAGTTCATGTGAATCAATATAGAAGCAATAATGTACATTTATAGATAATGTGTGCTTATATGTCATTTAGCTGATTCGGGTCGTCAGCTGACCTAATTTTAATGGTCAGATTAGACCTGACCTGAATTGAAGCAACCCCAGATCATAATCTTAAAATGAGGCAGACTCGAGGCAGTGTTTTTTAGGACGAGGCAGACTTAAGGCAATGTATCTTAGGATGAGGCAGGCTTGAGGCAGTTTATGTTATGATGAGGCAGGCTTGTGGGAGTGCATTTTAGAATGAGGAAAACTCAAGGCAGGGTATCTAAGAATGAGGCAGACTTAAGGCAGGGTATCTAAGAATGAGGAAGATTAAAGGCAGGGTATCTGAGAATGAGGAAGATTAAAGGCAGTGTATCCAAGGATGAGGAAGATTCAAGGCAGTGTATCTAAGGATGAGGAAGATTAAAGGCAGGGTATCTAAGAATGAGGAAGATTCAAGGCAGTGTATCTAAGGATGAGACAGACTTGAGGCAGCTTATTTTAAGATGAGGCAGACTTGAGGCAGATTTAGGGAGTATATTTTAGGATGACGCAGATTTGAGTAAGTGTATCTTAGGATGAGGCAGATTTGAGGAAGTATATTTTAAGATGAGGCAGACTTGTGCAAGCTACACTTAATTATATTATTTTTTTGTAAAAAAAAACAGTGTTTGAAATTATTAATTATTCTGAATTTGTGAACAATTTTGTCTGAAGAATTCATAAACACAAACCACAACGATGGTCTATATAGAGGTTACATTAAAAATGCTTGAATATATATTTTTAATTATGCGTAGTCATGTCTCTGCGTATGCACATCTTGTACATGTATCTACATCCTGTCAATCAAAGCTGTAATGGACTTTCTATAGGGTGCTGTCTAAGAAATAACAGTGTAAAGGAGTGGAGCTAATCTTACATGCCTTTGTGTTCTTTGAGTAATTGGGGATATGCATAATTTGTACACATGCATTCACACACACACTCACACACACACACACACACACACACAATCTTCCATTCTCTGTATGCTGTCTCTGCATTCTTTTCTCTCATCCTTCTCTCTCTCTCTCTCTCTCTCTCTCTGAGCCTGTGCTAATCCTCATTCAGGGAGGCCCCCGTTTCTCTTCCTCTCCTCCTTTACCTCATCTCCTCTTTCCTCCCTCGCTCATTATCCCTCTTTTACTCCCCTGCACTCTCACATTCCTCCTCTTTCCTCCCTCGCACCGGCTCCCGCTCATTCACGAGCCCCCTCCGTCCCACCCGTATAGCGTTCCTGCTTTATTCTCCCTCCGTCTCTCGTGCCCTCTCACTCTCTCTCTGTTTCCGACTGGGCTTTGCTATTTAATCTTCCTGAGGCGTTCAAGATGTCCCTCGCCCCTGAAGCTGTGACACAATAGGCCAAATCCAGCGCTCGCTCAGTGGGCCGCACCCCTCATCGGCCGACGCAGGCTTTGAAGAGGGAAGAGGAGGAGAGAAGAGCTGAGAGGAGGAGAGAGGATGAGAAAGGTGGGGTTGGAAGGGGTGGGGGATTTCCTTGAAGTCGCCCCAAAAGCTTCCCAGGGTCCCCTCTTTCTGCATTGGTGGCCCTTTCCCTTGTGTGTGAGGGGCTTTTCGAATCTCTTGCATACCTCAGTATAGCATAGCAACCCACACACACATACGCACACACACACACACACACACACACACACACGCACACAAACAAAGGTGTCTGATTTCATACATTTAGCAATACAAAGTAAATGATCAGTAGACAAATAATAATTTAAAAAGAAAACAATAATTTCACGGTTACATATCTACACTCAGTGACCACTTTATTAGGAACGCAATACTTATACTGATTGGTGCATCCACTTGAATGGATTCCACAAGATGTAGGAAACCTTCTTTTGAGATTCTGGTCCATGTTGACATCTCTACATCATGCAATTCCTGCACTAATTATATGCGAATCAGATCCGGTGACTGGGAAGGCCATTGTCACGTTCAGGAAATGACATTTAATTTGTGACATATCGTGCTGGAAGTAAGCGTTAGGCGATAGTAAATTGTGGACATGAAGAGATGCACATAATTAGCACGGCCTTGGCATCCGACCAATGATTAATTGGTATTAACAGCCAAAAAAACCTTCCCCACACAGTAACACCACCACCACCAGCTTGAACTGTTCACACAAGGCAGGCTGGATTCATGGCTTCATGCTGTCCGCACTAAATTCTGCACTGCAGCAACACTGTTGACTGATTAGAGAATTGCACAATTGCGAATGAGCAGGTGTGCAGGTGTTCCTTATGAACTACCCACTGAGTGTACAGTATACGGGATACGTTGCAGTGGGTAACGTTTCAGCCTTCAAGTTTCTCCAGGTTGATCCAGAGCTTGGGTTAAAGTCTGTTCTTTCCATATCTGTGTGGGTTTCCTCTGGGTTCTCTGCTTTCCCTGGTACCCTATGATGTATAGATGGACCATGCAGGTGTACCATGTGGGGTGTACTACAACCTCACACCATGCATTTCCATTATAGGTTCTGTGTCCACTGTGTCCACTGTGTAACCAGGATAAAGCACTTACTAAACTTGAGTGAAAATAAACTTATCTGTCTCAAATAAATGTTCTCCCCTGTCTCATCTGAAGGGTTTGTAACCTAGAACAGTATTGCAGCCACGACTGGAAAATGAATCCCACATCAAAAAGGATTACAAGCCATGGTGGTATCAAATCCTAATGCGTTTATCGCAAACACACACTGAGATCTCTCCCAGGGGTAATAAAACCTGCAGCAGCATAGCCGGGGAACACCGCATTACCCCCCTAAAGACTTACTCCACCACTTAAACCTCCTCCAGCTGGAGATTTCAGACCATACACTTTCACATCAGGCTCAGCTGTTAGCTGATACTTAGGCATGTAAATCTGACGTGGGAGGGTTAATTGCGTCGTGGTTCCAAGCAACACAATTTGCGATGTGTTAGTGTCAACCACTGAGTACTGAACATACGAAAGCGTCAGACATGGGATTACACTGGCATATGCTGGCATTGTATGCATGTGATGTCCGTTTCGGTGGTGCGATAAAGACAAACAATGGAAACAGCACTGTCTCTCTAAACAGTGCCTCCTGAAGCATCAAGGGGCACCGGCTTTCAAAAGCACCAGCGGCGTCGGCCTGGTGCAGGCATGTGTGGCTGGAACAACGGGCATTGTTTAATTATGCACACGTGTGGATGTTACATAAAAATGAATTAATGCTTACACACACAGTGTTTTGTTGAGCAGATTTTAAGCTTATCACTCAAGCGCTTGAACATATGACTTCGGCCTGTCTGCATTGTATGAGCAGGCTGGTCGGCACTCATTGTACCTGTAATAAAAGTGTCAGGAAGAAAGATATACTACTTCTCCTTTTGTCATCAGCACAGGCCAAAAGTGCACTCCACTTATGCCCTTCGTTCCCCAGCCCCCCCTCCACAGTTGAGTACCAGTGTAAAGCCTTATGTCTTTCTAAGCCCTAAATCTTGCAATGTGATGAAAGGTCGTGTCTGTAAGGATGTGGTGTTATTAAAATTTCACACTCCAAATTGAAGCTCGCAATCCTCTTTCTCATCACTCAAAACCCTAGATGTTCTTTGCAAGACCTTTCCCAGCACAAAGATCCACTTTTTCACCCTTGGAGCCATGAAGGTCCCTTAACATTGGATGTAAAAAAAAAAAAAAAAAAAAAAGTGATGGTGCTGGAACACATGCCTAATTTTGGTGATTGGTTTAAAATAGCCCAGTTCCCAGACAAAGAGGAACAAAATTTTCTTCTTCATAGATTTGTGAATTCAATGTCCAGACATTTCTTTTCTTTTGTCCTGACTTCAGGCTTTTTCCCATGTTGTTGGCACTAATGTTTAACATCAGCTGCTGTATTGTCTGGAAAATATTGTCTTTTTTCCATTCTCTACATTCTCCCAGGAATTGTCCTAGGACTTGTCCTTTCACCTCACAGTCATGATTGATTACTACTGAATTTCAGTGTAAATGTACATGTATGAAACAGACATCAGTGCAGCACTGGAGTTCAGGGGTGACCAGGTCTGGTTAAAGTTAAAATGCTATATGTTTTGTATTCTGGAGATTTTCAAAAGACAGCTGGTATATCATATTTGCATATTTGCATTGTTTCTAATTAATTCCCTCAGTGTCCACATAACGCATGCATGCTTGACTTCTTGAAGCATAAACTATGACTTTTGTTATACTGAAGCTCAAACATTCTCATGTAAACATATACATAATGAGAATAAGAATAAAAGTGAAAATCACAAATATATGCACTATAGGTATTTGTTTGATGATCTGAATCATGTAAACATGTACATGATTCAACAATAAGAAAAAGACTGGGCAAAAATGTCATTCATGGAAGAGTTCCAAGGTGAAAGCCACTGCTGATCAAAAGGAACACAACGGTTCGTTTCACATTTGCCAAACATCATCTTGATTATCCCCAAGACATTTGGGCGAATATTCTGTGGACTAATGAGACAAAACGTTTTGGAAGGTGTGCGTCCTGTTATATCTGGCATAAAATTAACACTGAATTTCATAAAAAGAACATCATACTAAATGTCAAACATGGTGGTGGTAGTGTGATGATCTGGGGCTGCTTTGCATCTTCAGAATCTAGACGACTTGCCAAAATTGATGGAACTGTGAACTCTGCGCTCTACCAGAACATTTGTGGCCTCAAATTCAACCTCAAGGGTTATGCAGCAGGACGAAGATCCGAAGCACACCAGCAAGTTCACCTCTGAATGGCTCAGAAATAATAATAAATAAAAATTTAGATTCTCCTAAGCAAAGTCTGGACTTAAATCCAATTTTGATGCTGAGGCATGATCTTCAACAGGCCCTTCTTTTTTAAAAACCCTCCAGTGTGGCTGCAAAGCCGTGTAAGCCGAAATGCCTCCACAGCAATGTGAAAAATTCATTGCCCGTTATTGCAACCAGTTATTAGGTTTAGGGTCAATTACTTTTTTACATAGGGCAAAGCAGGTTTGGACAGCCTTTTTCTCTTAATAAATGAAACTATCATTTAAAAATTACATTTTGTATTTATTTGCATACTAAGCTAAAAAAAACTTGTTTGATGTAAACATGAAATGTGCAAAAAAAAAAAAAGAAAGGAACAGATACATACATGACTGAGAAGCACAGTGTTTTATATATATATATATATATATATAGTTACAAGCTACAAAATACAAAGCATGTTTTTTTGTAAAATTAATTATTAATTAAAAGAGTGCATCATACAAATATACTTTTACTCGAAAAGGTCAGAACGCTGCTTTTTGAGTGATCAGATTTCTTTCCAGATCAGATGGTTACTACACTGAGCTGTGTAGAGTGTGAGAGCTTGTTAAATGTATTGTGTGTACACACTGGAGAAGACAAGACCAACTGTCCAGCTATGAGGAGCACCTGCTTCCTATTCCTATTACATAACTGGAGACACTGCTGTTGTGTGTTTCTGTGTGGACAGAAATACAGCAAATTGTGTGTTTCAAATCTGCATATGTGTTTTATTAGTAATTTAATTTATATCACACTACTGCAGGTTTTGACTATAATTGACATGAAGTCTTTTTTTTATATTTATCAGAGATCTGCTGGTTTGAAAATAATTTTGTGCAATCTCTGCATGACATTAATGACCAGTGGCATGTCCATTACTAGCTTCATGTTTGGACCATTTGCTTATTAGATTTGCTGGAGAAATATGGCTGACTGTTTATGATTTACTATGCAAATAATACTATTGCTTCTTTTTAGGAGTCATGGCCCAGCGGGGAAACAATATCCTCTCCCAGAAAACATAATGGGCCATTTCTATACCACACGTCAGAGCGGTCTCACGCTTGCTATAGCTATAGTCCTTGTCTTCTCCTTTAAGCCCGTCTAAACCTGTTGTGTACATAAAACCAAACCTCCTGTGTCTGCGTGACGCAGTGGT
The DNA here is from genome assembly GCA_030014305.1 of Clarias laeviceps. Lineage (NCBI taxonomy): Eukaryota > Metazoa > Chordata > Actinopteri > Siluriformes > Clariidae > Clarias > Clarias laeviceps. The sequence goes on along the minus strand of JAQMYJ010000012.1, from coordinate 30,232,064 downwards.
GATAAATTGCACAAAGTACCGGCCTTATGTGAGGATGTTACAGAGTGCAGTTCCCATATCAATCGGTGCTTGGGGTACGGAGCTTTTCGGACGAGCCCTGCAGGACCCTGTGTTCATCCGTCCGTTCAGAGCCATCACCCCCGGAGCTAATGCGGCCCATCGTGGCCTTTTGTCCCCAAGGCGCATTCTTCTACTCCATTGTGCTGCCTGACGCCATTTAGGCACTTCTTTCATTATGTTTTTTTTGTTGTTGTTGTTAAGGCCCATCTTTACAATTACCTTTGTCAGAGGGACCCACAGCACAGTCCACTGTGGGAGGAATAGAGGGGGATAGAGCTCAGAGAGAGAAAAGTGGATGATAAAGTGAAAGGTAAAAAGGGTGAATAGAGGATAAAAGAAAGGAAGAGTGTTTGATGCTCATTTTGAATAATACGGGTCAGCTTTCAGGCCTCAATTACACCTTGGCGTAGCATGAAGTGTGTATCTGGATACCAATAATGCCGATATTTATATGAGTTCCTGACACTTTCGGTTCCCACTGGAGGTGAATCAGGTAAATTATATTGTTAGGGAGAGCATATCAACATTAAAGTTTACAGCATGGAAGAAACTGTTATCTACAGTGCTAGTCTGGAGATTTCCCCAGGAACAAAGGCAGAAAAGATTAGGAATTGCACTATAAATTACATTGTATAGGTAAATGTATAAAATGTATTGTGTTAATTACATATACCACACTCATACTACTAATAATTCTTTTGGTGGTACTGTATATTCTGTGGGGTTGTATCTTTATAATGCAAAGCTTGCATGAACAAAATATATTGATTACATTCACACTTACCTTAGCTGATCACAGTGACTTATGGTATGGCCAGTGAATGGGAACGCTTGACCATGACAACCATATTCCACATTGCAGATTTATTCTGTCTTTGCTATTATAATAATCTTCACTCTTCTGGTAGCTGTGGAGATTTGTGTTGATTCAGTTCAGCTACGAGAGCAATAATAAGCTGAGGCATTGATGTTGGGTTGTTGATGAGGCTCCCATTTAATCCCAAAGGTGTTCAATGAGGTTAAGGTCAGGGCTCTACACAGGACACTTGAGTCCTTCCAGACCAAACGTAACACAACATGTCTTCATGTTGTGTACTGGGGTATTGCCATCCTGGAACAGGTATGGACATCTTTGCTTCAGTGAAGAGAAATTTTAATTCTACAGCACACTAGATACTGTATGCTTTACAATTGTGTGCTTTTAATTTCATGGCAACAGTTTGAAAAAGAACCACATATGTGTGTCGTGGTCAGGTGTCACAAACTTTTTTTTATCACTTTCTGATGATATTTTGTAACATCGTCAATATACTTTTTGTTCATGACGGAATAGATAAAATGCATGTTAATACAGGTACATGTACTGTAAGTACAGGTATGAATTAGCACTGGCATCCTGTAGGAGTTAAAGGCTCGATAAAATCTGTGCAAGTGGGAAGTTTTTTTCTTTCATGTGGTCAGAGTAAGAAGTTAAATATGATGATTGCTGCCAAACATAATTCCATGGTTAAGTTACTAATTTGTTTTATAAACAGCAGACAGCAGAGGGTTGAAACCGGTGGAATTGGTCAAACTTCCTATGGAAACAAATGAGATTGGCCAGACTTTATGCGAAATACAGTGACATTGGTCAAACTTCCTGTGGATACCAGTTAAATCGGCCAGACTTCCTATGAAATCCAGTAGGATTGGTCAAACGTCCAATGAGGACAGGTTTGAAACATTGAGACAATGACCATTGTTAAAAACGCTATATAAATAAAATTGATTGGACAAAATTCCTGTGGAAACCAGTGAGATTGGTCAAACTTCTTGTGAAATCCAGTGGGATTGGTCAAACTTCCTGTGGGAACAAGTGAGATTGATCAACCTTCCAGTGGAACCCAGTGGGATTGGTAATACTTCGGACGGGATTGGACAAAATTGCTGGTGGAACCACCGGTGGGACTGATCAAACTTCCTGGCAGAACCAGTATAATTGATCAAACTTCTTTTTGGAACCAGTGGGATCTGTAAAATTTTCTATGAGAACAAGTGGGCTTGGTCAATGTTCCTTTGGGAACCAACAGGGTTAGGCAAACTTGATGTGGAAAAAAGTGATATTGGACAAGCATCCTGTAGGAACGTGTGGGGTTTGTTCCTCTGGGCCCAATGGTATTGGTCAAACGTGCTGTGGGACTAGTGGTATTGGACACATCTCTTGTGGGACTAGTGGGATTGGCCAAACTTCCTGTGGGATCCAGTGGGATTGGTCAATATTCCCATGGGAAACCAGTGGGATTGGCCAAACTTTCTTTAGGAACCAATAGGTTTGGTCAAACTTGCTTTGAGAATCAGAGGGTTTGCTTACTATTGGTGTCTGCTGCAGTAGGCAGGATTAGTCAGAATTCCTTCACTGTGGGTGGCAGTTGAACTAAACAAAAAAGAACAGGCTTGGTCAAACCTTTACATTGGAATATTCATGAAGCATCATGTTTGACCAAAAGAACTTTCTTATAATTACATGTCCCAAAAACACGAGTGAAATTACAGACTGTTTAGAACTTTGCAAGAGCTTGAAGTGCTATAAATGTTTCTTTTTGGATATGTCCGCTTTAATGTAAATGATTACAACTCACATTATTGCAAGCATCTAGGTTCTCTATCACTGACAACTACTGCAGTGAATAGACTGTAATACACTCAGCACTTTATCATTATGAACAATGACTGTACTGTTAGCATGAGTCAGCAGGGGATACATCTCTCTAAGTCACTGTTTTCTGTCATTATTTGAAGAAAAACATACTCTATGAAGCAAACATACCTCAGAATGTCATGGCAGTGTTTTGGGTCATGCCAGCGCTGTGTTATAACACTGAACTGATATTGATAACCGTGTTATGCAACAATGCTCCCATGATATCATCACTGGCAGGCTGATATGCTGAAATCCCAAAGGAGGGATAAGGCAGTTTAAATGTGGAGTCAATAAATCAATATGTAAATAATGAGTCCACACACACACACGCACACACATGCACACAGACTAGTGTTAGAGTTAATCTGTCTCACAAATTCTCACCTAATCTGGTTGATTTGGGGGAGTGCAGTTCCCACAGTTGCCTCCAAAAAGCCTCTGAAAGATGTTCATCTGTGAGATTTATCACCTCCATCTTATGAGAGGAGCAATATCTCCCTAGGTTAATGACGTGCTCAATTCTATGCTTGTTTCTTCGATGTGGATCAATCAGCATGTGCACTTCCATTAATGTCAGTTATAGATTAATTGACTGATTTGACCAGCCCAGGAATGTTCAAAGATGTATGCTAGTGTGTGAGTGTGTGTTCAGCAGGGGGCCTTAACTCATTGCATAAGAATAAGCAGGGCCTCAGGAGAGAAGATGCTAACAGTCTAATCCTCAGTGGTGGAAAAGATACTTAGGAGAACTTTATGGCTATTCAGCTGCATTGTTATCATCTGGAGGAGATTTATGAGCTCTGACTGCAGCATTCCACTCGTCTACCTTTAGAAAGACACAATTGGCTATTAACAATGCATCCCGCATTCCCAAACGGATTCCAGATCGACTGGAGGAGTTGACCAGTGCTGTAATTGTTTGATGCTCAAAATTCACTTTTGCTATTAGTGGGTTGATTCCAACTTCACTGTTTTTAACCACAGCATGTTCCAGATCTCCATTCAGGGTGTTCAGGACACTCGAACAAATCCTGGTGTTTATCTTTTGTTTGCATTGAGGGGAGGTCACAAATCCTGCTCTAGAGGTCAACACTGAGATAACAAGCACAATACAAAATGGCTTTAAAGAGAAGTTTATTGGGTCAGTGGATTTTGAGAAGAGCTGGTGGAACGTGATGTTGGGGAATTATGTGCTTTCGGGAAATCAACTCTGCTTCCGGTGTTTGTCACAGTTCTTCCCCAGATCAAAATTTCACAGAGATTTTGATCTACTGATCTAATCGCTAACCTCGATCAGGCTTAAACAAGGCTCTTTGGATAATTTGTTGGCTGCAACAGCTGCATTAGGATGAACAGTGTCTGAGTCCAACTGAGAAAATCCAAATGCAATGAGACTTTCCCTAATTAGAACAGTCCAGTGTGGCAACTTGCTCTGGAATACACAAATAGGCCAAATGCATTTCATCTTTCATACATAATGACGTGTAAGACTCCACACATCTCCTACAAATGCACAGCTCAACCTGGATGTGCCCTTGCCCCCTGCCATTCAAAGGAAGCAAAACAAAAAGAACATTTAACCCAACGCTCCTGTTCGTCTGGCCGCCCAAGTACTTCTGCTTTTCATTTATCCCCCCTACCATAACCCCACCACCACTCCCCCTCCGATCCCTCACTTCTGTTAGCCACAGGAAGTTGCTCACTTCCTCATTACAGCACATCAAATACTGGCGGTGACCGTAAACCCGCCCCACTGCAACGCAACACATGCCTCCAATTCTGGCCCAGCTGCTAACATGCGCCTCGAGTTTTAAAATGCTGCTAATTTACATGAGAGTGCTCGACTTCAGTAAAAGTAGGGTTATAAATGTTGCCTTGATCTAATGTTACATGCTTTACCTGTGTCATATACTCACATCGCCTTTTTGTAATACTTCTTTTACTGATCTGGTGCCATAGCCCAAATGGTCAGTTTAAATGGGTACTATTAAGGCCAGGACTGAGTGAGAGTGAAAGAATGAAAGAGAGTGGTACGGAACAGAGGAATGGCTGATTCAGGGTGAGAGTGCGGAAGTGTGGCTTTTATAGCTGGGGTCTGTGTGAAATGGGATGAGTGTGTCAGTGAGTGGATCTGGCATTGGTTATAGCATGTGCACACACACACAGGCTTGTGTTCAGAGCTACAGCAAATCAGGGAAATAAACCGTGACATTGATTTTCACTGTGTCTAATCAGTGACCAAAAATGGCTTTTGTCATCGCCGTCGTCAAATCAGTGTAATCAAAGAGAGAAAGATGCTTCAATCTCATTAGCTTTATGAAGCATGAAGTGTTTCAGTGAATGTGACATTAATGTTAATATTTAGTACACATAGAATCTACAAATGAACAACAACTAATTCCATTATACATAATACAGCACCTTATATTGTAAAGCATAGTGTGATGGAGTGTAATGGTTTGGGAATGTATGACTGCCAGTGGAGCTAAGCTGGTCACCTAAATCCCATTGGAACAGAGCATGTTCAAAACGACAGGTCTTATGGGGTCTTCCCAGTATGCAGAGGTCCAAGAAACGACAACCGGTAAACTGGCGCCAGAGTCATGTTCATCCAAGGCTCATTGATGTACAAGGGGAACAAAGAATAGAACAAAGAACTTATCCCACAGGAGAACAACTGTAGCACAATTTTGGGAAAAAAGTTAATACTGGCTCTAACAGAAAGATATCAGAACACACAAGGCATCACAGCTTGATGTCTATGGGGCTGTGTAGCAGATCAGTCAGGGTGCCCATGCTGACCCCTGTCCATCATCAAAAACTCATAGAACAGGAATGTGAGCATCAGGGCTGGATCACGAACCAAAGGAAGAAGGTGGCCTTGTTTGATGAATCACTTCTTCTTTCCCATTATATGTACAGCGAGGTGCATTTGTGTACCTTGTACACCATTTGTGTACCTTGGGACACAATGGATGTGAATGGCAGGTCCCAACTTTTTGTAAGTCGCCCTGGATAAGAGCGTCTGCCAAATGCGTAAATGTAAATGTAAATGTTCCGTTGACATGTACCAACTACCTAAACATTCTTGAACATTTAGTACACCTCTTCATGGAAACTGTGATCTCTAACAGCGACGGCAAAAGTTGTTCAGCGATGTTCTGAGGAGCATAACAAATTCCTTTAAATTCCGCAGATCTCAATTCAATCAAACATCTGTGGGATTTGCTGGACAAACAAGTCAAATTCACCTCACAACTTACAGGACTTAATATCTTAAGCTGTTAACGTCTGGTTGCCAGATACCACAGTACACCTTCAGAGGTCTAGTGAAGTCCATGCTGCGAAAGGTCAGAGCTGTTTTGTGGCACAAGGGGGGGACTTCACAATATTAGCCAGGTGATTTTAATATTATAGCTTATTTATTATAGCTTGCTTATTATAGGTGGTTAATTAATTATAGGCTGCCCTGAATATAACAGCTGTCTATCCATGCATAAAAAGACCACGATGTTCTTAAAGTCACTTTCTTTGTTATTGTTTGAGCTTCATTGAGTGAATGTGCTGCTGTATTGTTCCAAACAGCTCCTCTTAAGACACAGACGAAATTAACTGGCAGAAAACTGGTTTACCTCAATCAGAGAGAAAGAATGGGTGGTTGTGGGGGGTGGTTAGGCTTTACACAGTAGCAGTAATGGCTATTTTGTGACTGCCATCTATTTGGGTATTAAGGGCTTGCACCAAGGTCCCTTTGAAGTTTGTATATAAATTCAGTCAAGGCCCTTGTTAAAACGGCTGGTCTACAGTCCCTCCTATATGACCTGCGAGTGCCATGTGACTGGCATGGATTAACGAAGCATTTTAAAGGGTGACATTTGAAAGCAGTTAACCAGTAACTTGGACCAATTAAATTCACGTTAGGTGAATGAATAGTTTTGCGCCCAAGGGGACAACGAATTTCCGCAACCATTGAAGTTCTGATGAGACCGACTTCTACTGGTCTCTTCTGAATTTAATTTGACCAGGTGTAATGCACAATTCCAACATACATGGTTAAACATAAATTAATAACAAGATTGTACCTTCCATGAAGTAGTACTCTGAATGAATGAATGAATGAATGAATGAATGATGAAATGAATGACCTGGATAGGGTGAATAGGAGGGGATAGTGGGATGAACAGAGGAGGTATTTAGAAAGGAATTGTATTAAAGCTCTCCAGGAGGGAGGGGAAAGGGGGCGTGGTCAGATAAGCCCCCTTAGCCAAGTCCTCACTTCCCTTAGTCAGCTAGCTCACAGGGGGGCCTCACAATGGAGCTATTCTCTGGAAAAAGCACACCGCTGACCCTAGCGATTCCAGCAACATGGAGGCTGCTTCAGGGGGCCCGAGTGGAGCGTCAACCAATGTTAGACATGGCTAGAGATAAATGCAGTCCCTAAAGCATGGGGCAAAGGTTAAAATGAGAGGCACATCAGGAACTGATTCTGACATGTGTGATGTAGTGATGACAGAATGACATTATGAACGGCATCATGAAAGCGACCCACTGATGACATGCTTCCAGGTAGCCACAGGAATGCACTCACTGACTTCCAGTGTCAGCTTCTATGGTCAGCTGAAAAGGTCCGATTGTCAACAGTAGACCATCCTGTAAGCTATGGTTAAAGAAAGCATTTGGGTATGCATGTGTGTGCTACACACCTTGATATATGAGCTGACGGACAGAAGCCCTCTTCTCGTCTTACCTAAGAATTACCTTAACATGGTACACCTGGGCCTATGAACACTCTCCTTCTGTTTCATCCTCTGTCAAAAATCCATTGTACTTTCTTTCTCTCTCACTGTTTTCAGCCTATATTTATGCTACACATCAACTTTTCCTTAAATATCACATGTGGTCATTCATACCCTTTCTGTCTAAGTACAGTTCCATGCACACTCATCTTATTATAGATGTTACTAGGAGGGCCCCACTTAAATCAATGAAATATAAGACAGCATCTAAGGTTTGCGTGGGATGTTAAGCGTGTGGTCCTCTTTCTCTCAAGTGTGCTCCATAATACCCAGCGTAGTCGTTAAGTGATTGTGTTACTTCCAGCAGGTGAGCAACGTGCCTCCTTTTTTGCTTTGTGCTCCCTTCTTTTGTCGACCTTTAGCTATTGTTTGGATAGAAAGACGCCGAAGAAGGTGAAGAAAATACCTTGCCGATCTTTTGAAGGCCGAGTGGTTTGAACACCATTATGATTGTTTGGCTTTGATGTTATAAGTCCTAAATGATGAGAGGTAGAGGGGGCATTGGCCTTAAAACTCATAGATGGGATCCAGTTTCTGAGGAGCTTCTGCAGTATCGTGTGTGAAGGGTGTTGGGTGTCAACTGCTTTCACCTGCTGTGCTTCTCCTTACAAAGTACCGACCAAATCAAGTGAAGATAAGTCATTAGCTTTAAAAACATGGTTGTGTGAAATTCTTTGCAAACAAAACTGATATGATGAACTTTCTTCCCAAACTCTGAAACGGCCATTCCAGACAGTTCAGGACTACTTTCCAGAGAGTTTATAGTCTGTATGACAGTGATTTGGGGTCTTTTGACTTTTATGATGCATTCTGGTAATGTCTGGGTTTTTTTTTTTTTTTTTTTAAATAAATACACAAAATGTACATATTCCCAAAACAGACCTAGCATTAAAAACATTAACATTATAACCACTTGTGTTCCACTTGTGCTACCAGGGTGGCTCTGTCCCCTTAGGGCATGGCTCAACAGGGTCTCTGGAGGTGAGGTGTGGTGTGGTGTCTGGCACCAGGACGTTGCCAGCAGATCCTTGGGGTGCAGGGTGCTGTGGACTGTGGGGTGGGACCTCCATGGATCAGACTTCTTTGTCTTGTACATCCCATTGGTCCTCAGTCAGATTGGGATCTGGGGAATTTGGAGGCCAGGTTAGCGGCCTTGGCTTCTTTGCCTGCAGTGCCCCATGCATAGTACGCTGTGGTGACCTGCATGTTCTGATACCTTTCATAGCCAGAATTTGCACAGCATTGGTTTTTCAGTGTGACCCAGAGTGATCGGCTGACCATTTCTCTCCAAAGGTATGGGTGAGCCTTGGGTGCCCATGATCCTGCCTCCAGTTATTTGCTAATCAGTGTTAATGTGTTAATGTTAACCATGCAAAAAAAAACCACTTTATTTTTATAGAGTAGCTGATCGACCTCTTCTCTAGATGTCTGTGAATATATAGAATTATAATAAAAACTAAAAAATAAACCATGATTCAGAGAACTTTTACAAAAGTCAGGTACATTTTTACTGCTTTTTTTCAGTGGTTTAAATTACAAATCACCAACAACATAAAGTTGCAAAATGAAAAGCAAAATGCACTGTTGTCTTGTGTTAACGTGGAACAGCAGAGACTGGCCTTCAGAAGATGTCGGTTGCTCTGAGATCCATGGGAGGGGCATCTGAGGCTGAAAGGTATTTGAATTAGAATTTTTAATACTGAAATATATCATCTTAGGGTGGAACAGTGTCGTAGTGGGTAGCACTTGTGGCATTAAACCTCCAGGGTTGAGGGTTCGATTCCTCCTCGGCTCTGTGTGTGTGGAGTTTGCATGGTCTCCCATCCTTGGTGGGTTTGCTATAGGTAGACTAAAGACATGCAGATTAGATTGATTGCCCATAGTGCGTGTGTGTGTGTGTGTGTGTGTGTGTGTGTGCAATGGATTGGCTTCTTGTACCCTGTAGGCTTCAGGCCACTGAGACCTTGTACAGGATAAATAGATGATGAAAAAATGTATATGTCCTCTTAGCATTAATTCACTTGGTTAATAATTTCATTAAATATCACATACAAGTGAAGTACAACACAGCAATGCAAGTTGTTTCATTTTTGGACTGGTGTGAGATATTAAGTCTAATATGTGGCTCTATCTGCCCTCTCCCACATAGACGAGTTCACAGTAGCAGACAATTGGCTAATGAATGAATCAATTGGCAGATGAATGTGTATAATGCGGCATTGTTGGATCACCGTTTGTGTGCTGATGATACAGTGAGTACTTTTCTATTGCACCACTTAGATGTACCTTGTATAACATTTTATTTTTTTACTACAATATAGCCAAAAACCATTAGATCCTTAATGAGCATCAAAAAGTGATTATAGTAAGAAAAACTCCCTGAAATGACACACAGAAGAAGAAGCTTTATGCAGAGATATAAAGAAAAACCACAGCTTTATTCCACATCATTAAACTGTTTCCCACAAACTGCTAGAGTCGCGGTAAGTAGTTACAACTCTGACAATTACACTTCAATAGCTTCTTTAGCAGATAATCAACCCTCACTAGGAGATAATAAAAGGAAATATACAGGAAAGGTGAGAAGCAAAGGTGACAGGATGAAGGGACATAGGACGTGTGAATGATTGCAGATTCATAAAAATTCCTCAAAGTTAGTTATCTATAACAGCAGCTCTACTGACAGGGGTTCCAGCTTGTTGGTATTAATTCCCTTGTTATCATTTGGTATAGTAACAGCTTACACGGGGAATTATGTACAGTACAGTCCACTGGTCACATAAACCAAACATCTCAGAGGTTTCAAGGAGGAGGCAATTATTTGACATCTTTTGGAAGGAGACTCCAGTACAAGCCCTTTATAACAGTCAGAGATAAACCTGTATGTTCTGGTTTTTCATTGGTTATTCCTGATTTTTAATTTAAAAAAAATTGTTAGCTTTGGCATTTCTCATAAGAATCACGGTATTCACCAAAGTATTTTAGTACCAAAATATATCATAGTATTTCTGGGGTACTTCAGGTATTACCATGATAGGCACAAATGCCACAGTAAAATCCTATAGTGCATACCATGGTAATGCCTGAACAGTACCACAGTAACACTATGATATATTGTGGTATGTCGTATAGTTTATCATAGTAAATATTCTTATGGGCTTGCTGTGTTTACATGGGCTTTAAAACGTCAATAATAACAGGAATAAAAGTAGATCAATCAGATGAACAATGCATCATATAACCAATCAGAATAGTCTAACCAGTTCAGGCCCGATCTATATGAGTTTTTAATTGGAATGTGAGGGTGGTATTAATGTGTAAAAGTGTAAACTTTTGACAACCTGTTCAACAGAAAAATTTTAACCCTGTGGACCCTTAATCTGATTGTTTCTCTCTTCTCTCTTGTTAGTCACACACATAGATGACAGTTAGATGACATGACGAGGTTCCAGAAGTGAAATTTATCTTCTATTTCTGATCAGTAAACTGTGAAACTCTCTCCAGACCTTCAGTCTTTCATCCACTGGGTCTCTGGCTGAACAAGGAGCTCTGACTGGCTCAAATTTCATATATAGAAAATAATCTATCCAATCATAGATGAGACTGAATTCTTCTAACCAATCATAATGCCTGACCTCCAGTAAGGTTAAATGCTTCACAGCAAGCAGAAGCAAAGTTTTTCTTTTTTTTTTTTATTAAATGCTTTGTGCATGTAAACACACAATGTAACACAGCATAGGTCAATTAGGACGATAAAAAGAAAAAATGTATGTGCTTATATGGAAGTCTCGCACGTTGTGTTTAATGTGGAGGTTTTAGACATCAAACTGTTTATTTGGGTTTTCGGATATGTCAGATAGAAAGAAAGTTATCGGTGTAAATTTTACTATGTGGGAATATGGGAATGACGTCACAAAAAGGTAGAAGTCTCAGAATTAGCATATTATTATTATTATTATTTTTTTTTTGGTCATGAAAAGAACAATAAAAACATGTGATCATCTGTAACTGTGCTATTTCTTTGCAAAGGTGACAAATTTTTAGTTTTAGTTTTTGCTCAGTCATGTTTGTATAGTTGGTTAAAATGAAATAAAATCCAGTTCACATTGTCTAGTTTGTGCTGAAAAAAGGGATATGTTACTCTGTACTGCACAATCCTGAGCTCCATATGTTAAAAAATGATACAAAAAATCAGCCAAACAAAAAATGTCTAAAATGCTCTGAGTTTTAAGGGCTACGTTGGAAATCTCGAATCGGAATGATTTCCATTGGATTAAAGTATTTTTGTCCATGTAAACTAATTTTTTAGATAGTTGGTGCTTCCTAGAAACAGGTTTGTCATGGAACTCTTTCTAATAAGGACATAATCTGATAAATTATAAGGCGAAAAGATATGGTTTGAAATGAAAAATTTGGTTAAGCAAGATGGGAATACGGCGTTTTATGGATAGTTAAATGTTGTTAGTTAATAAAAATGGTTATACTTGCAAAGCTCTCTGACAAGAAATTTCTTTATTGTTATGTTTATGTAGAAGAAGGGAAGTGTTCGTATGTCTGAGGCGGACAGGTCTAAAAATGTGTCACTCTGTATGAATCAGGCTTTTTTTTTGATGATTAACGAAAATATGCTTGGAAATGTTAAGTAATTAATGTGACGCTTGCTTGATATTAGCAGAACGGAGTCTGATTGGTTGTTATCAATACTTTATGCTGATCTTCCTTTTTGACAGTGAGTGAGTAAACTGAATTAAAATATTCAGTGAGCTAAAAGTATAATAAATTCCCTCCTCACCGGCTGACAGTTACATAGATTAGGACTCTGACCAGAACGCAGGCAAATCATCCAACCAGCAGCACATGAATGTCATTATTCTGCGGTAAGACAAGTAATTACTCACATGAGCGTTGTTCAATCGAAATGAACATCCAGGAAGAGCTGCTGACTGATGGGGAAAAATGCTAATAGCAGTCAAAAAGGTCGCTTTGAACTGATTAGTGACTTTTGACCTAGGAAAAGCTATTGTAGGTCACACTCAACATCTGCAGAGCAGAGTGCATCTGAAAACAGCACCTAATCAAACATACTGATTCAATAATCTCCTTCGGGAATAAATAGAATCGTAGAAACGTGAAGGAAAAGTTTGTGTTTGATTTACATAATTGATCAGGCCACATGATCTGATTGAACCTGGTGTTTGATTGATAAGAAGGACAATCTGGGTGGATGTCAATACAAGGCCTTGACCTTGGCCTGTGGGTCAGTGTGAAAAGGAACTGGGTTTAAAAAAGAAGAAGGGACTTCATTAAGGAAAAAACAAGTTGAAAATAAGTCAAATTTGACACAAAAAATGAATTACATACAGCACTAGTCCAAAGTGACACACGTTCTAATTCAGTTCTGTTGTTGTTGTTGTTGTTGTTTTTCTACATTCTAGAACAATACTGGAGATATGAACTAACATATATAATTATTTAATTAATTTAAAAACAATAACAACAACAACCAATTAATCAATCAATCAATAATAATTTTAAGACATGAATGACCTTCTGGATCAGTTTGACAGTATTGTCAATTGCATTTGTAAAAAACAAAACAAAAAAAAAAACATCAAGCAACATGGTGAAACTGGCTCGGATGGAAGCAAGACCAAAACTTAAGACCAAGGAGATGTTCATTTAGAGTCACCAGCCTCAGAAATCACCAATTAAAAATCAGCACCTCAGATTCGAGTTATGACGTCAGGAAAATCAGGAACGACCATGGAATTAGAAGGTGTGTCCATACTTTTGACTGTAGTATACTGTATATGCTTACTTTTTAAGAGCATTTTTTTAATAAAAAAAAAAAGGAGCTAAGCTCAAAATGAACTTAGCCTTAACCCTTAACCTAAGTTACAGACAGCAAGTCAAACTTTGGGTCAAACTATCATAATCATATTTCTTAAAGCAGATTCAGCAAATTACAATGTAAGTTAAAATGCTACTGTAGCCTGTCTTAGTCCCCGCTCAACATTTACAGTGAAATAGCAAAAACTATACGAACCATTACTAAGATTTTAGTTAGTAAGTAGAAGACAGACTGCTATGAAGGCATAAAGAAATAATGCAAATTATATGTGAAAAGGATATTCAGTACCATTAAATAACAAAGATCATTCTACGTGTGTTCATGTGTGTGTGTGCGTGCAATGAAGGGCATCTGTGATTTAATTGTAGTGTGATCTATCAGCTGGTCAGACAGGCCTGTAATCTGTATTCACTCCACCAGACTGCAGCATTCACACACTCTCTGGAAGCACAAAATTACTGAAGCTTTCCAAATGCACATACCTTCACTTTGACCCCTATCAGCTTTTCTACAGCTTTCTTCTATCTTCTAATATCTTCTATCTTTCTATCTAATATCTAAATGCATACATGTAATCCAAATAAAGAAAATCATAAATTCATTCCTAATAGAGTGAGTGGTTCTAATATCTACTGTACATATATTTACTGTATCTGTAGAGTTATCCACATTTAGTCGTATCTATGATTTAACGTTTATTCATTTACATGAACATGGACAGAATATGCGGTGAATCTCACATCAAATCTCACCTACACCCTGTGTGTGTGTGTTGAGTTTGCATGTTCTCTCCATGTTTGCTGGGTTTCTTCAGGGTACTCTGGTTTCCTCCCACAGTACAAAGACATGCAGTGTATACTTCCTATCATTTCCAAATTGCTCATAGTAAATGATTGTGTGTGTGTGTGCTTGCCTGAGCATTGTAGGGCGTCCCATACAGAGTGTACCCCACCTTGCGCCTGGAGCTACCTGGAATAGGCTACACTGGATAAACGATATGGAAAATATATGAAGGGGAATCTTAATGTTAGAGTTTTTTTTTTTATATAATTTTATTATTAATATTCATTTTAATAATGTACAGTACTGTGCCATGTGTCACCTGATTCCAGCGCAAAAGCTGTAGCAAAGCTCTGCATTGTTATTTAGGTAAAATAACAATGCAGAGCTTTGCTAGATCTTATACTTACATTATAAAACAAATCACACTTTATTAATAATGCAAAGTAATCTTAATATTAATTGTATATATTAAATGCATTTTATGGCTGATTGTTTTCCTCCATAGTATTATGTATATGTAATGAAAATTTTTACCGCTGTGCTAAATAAATAGATAATTTGCCAATGTTTTACAGTGTTTTTCTGAAAAGCAAAAAAATCAAACAAAAATCCTTAAACTTGATTCTTCCTAATAACTCGAACTAACTTGCAAGTCTTCATTATGTGGCTTCCCTCTGAGAGCTGCCCTAGATGTGTCTGAGGAGCTCTAAACTGATGTATGTGATCAAACAGACAGATAACTGTCAGAGTAGGACAGGGGAACAATACAGCCATGACCTTTGACCCTCAGCTAAAGGATTGTGTAATTGTAAAAGTTGTCACTCTGGAGAAAAATTATGTTGGGGTCTTACAAATCCTGGGTCATCATTTAGAGAAGTTCATTCGTTCGCTTGCTTTCATTCTTACATACAGTATTTATGTACTTACTTTCCCTGATTACAATCACCATGGTGTTCACTATTATAGGAAAATAATCAAGGCAGCAGTGGAGGGATGCAATTTCATGTGAAGTGGAGTTAATGTGACCCTGCAGTAGACTATTTTCCAATAACAGAACATCAGGAAGTGTGTTAAAAGGATATAATCATGGCAACAATTGCATTTTCTTTCTAATTCATCCATTCATTCATTCATCCATTCAGTACCATCTTCAGCTGCAGCAAGTTGACCTGCAGAAGTTGGAATTGCTGTACACAATAGTTAGAAATATTTGTTGTGTCATTTATTTTCTCTTTACAATCCTCAGTACCATCCTTAAAAGCTGACACAGTATCATCCTCAGTATCATCCTGAGTACTGTGAGCCATCAATACCATCCCCAGTAACACCCCAAGTAGCATCAGTAATACCATTCTCAATGCCATTCTCAGTACCTCCTCAGTACCATCCACTGTATTATCCACAATACTATCCACAGTACCGTGCGCAGTTCCATCCTGAATACAATCCTCAGTACCATCCTCAATAACACCCTCAGTACAATCCTCAATACAATCCTCAATACCATGCCTTGTACCATCCTCAGTTCCATCCACAGTACCACCCTCAGTACCATCCTCATTACATTCTCAGTATAATCCTCAATACAATTCTCAGTACCATGCCTTGCATCATCCTCGTACAATACAAAATACAATCTACATTGCCATCCTCACTACCCATCCTCAGTACAATCCACAGTTCCATCCTCAGTAGCATCCTCAGAGTCTTCCTCCATACCACTTAGTTAAATTTAATTCCATTTTATTTGTATAGCACTGTTAACAATTGTCATTGTCCCAAAGCAGCTTTACACAATCTAAAGAATTATGGAGGTTTGTACGAAATGTGAATGTGTATGAATCAAAGTGATAAGATTGTCCCTAATAAGCTAGACAAGGGTGACGGCGACAGTGGCAAGGAAAAACTCCCTGAGATGGCAATAGCAAGAAACCTTGAGAGAAACCAGACTCAACAGGGAACCCATCCTCATTGATAACGGATAGCAGTCATACTGTGTGACCACCCAGAGTTCCATCCTCAACACAGTTCTCAGTACCGTCCACTGTAGCATATCGAGGACCATCCGCAGTACCACCTTCAGTATCATCATCAGTACCATCCTCGATACCAACCTTTTTACCCTCCTCAGTACAATCGTCAATGCTATCCTCAGCTACAGCAAGTGGCTTTTATGTAACCAGAAGAGGTCCACAGTTACAGTTACAGTTAATGATCTGGAGCATCCACAAATAT
Source organism: Clarias laeviceps (assembly GCA_030014305.1). Lineage (NCBI taxonomy): Eukaryota > Metazoa > Chordata > Actinopteri > Siluriformes > Clariidae > Clarias > Clarias laeviceps. Next base: position 30,215,659 of record JAQMYJ010000012.1, on the reverse strand, counting down.
TTTGATATCAAAATCAAAAAACAAACAAACAAACAAAAAAAACACTAACTTTAAATCTAGCAAGAGGTACTATACAAAATCAATGGGGCTTTGGGGGCTATCCCTTTGGCACAATGTGGGATCACAGGGTACGAGCATACACACACTTATCTGATTGAAAGCTATTCAGAAACACCAATAAACCTTCATTCACCAACAAACCTGCATGGTTTCAGACTATGGGAGGAAAATCGAGTACCCAGAGAAAACCCAGCAAGCACATGGAGAACATGCAAATGCCACATACACAGAGACGGGAATCAAACCCTCAAACCCTGGAGGTGCACTGTGACAGGTTTAACCACTACGCCACCATGGTGCCAACTTTCTTTCTCATTTATTCATCTTACAGCTTATCCTATAAGGCCTGCAGGATATTCCAAGAGACTTTGGGCACAAGATGGGGTACAAACTGGGCTACAAACTGGACCACACACACACACACACACACACACACACTACAGGGAATTTAGGCATGCCAATTAGATCAATCTGCTTGTCTTTGGACAGGGGGAAGAAACCAGAGTATCCGGTGGAAACCCACCAAGTATTGGGAGAACATGCAAAGTCTACATACACAAAACAAAGGTAAGACCCTGGATGTGTGAGGTGACAGCGTTAACAACCAAGCCAAAAAAGTTAATGCATTTCTGGACTTCTGGAGACAGTCTGGTTGGTCTATGTAAACTTATGACCCATTGGAATTCTGATATGAGAACATAAATCAGAAATAAATCGGTTGTTAACAGCAATTGATTGTTTTAAAATTATTGCTGAGAACCGAGTAGATACACTTAATTAATTTGTCTAAAGAAATATGTGTGAAACCCTCTTCAGCCTGGGTGTATGTAAAGTCCTGGCCTTGACTGTATCTTCAATAAATAAAGAGAGAAATGTGTTCGAAGTGTGTTTGGCTTGTTGGGTCATGTTTGGCTCCTGGCTGGCTGGAATGTTATCACGTATTTAAAATAGTCTGATGCTGGATTATTTATTATAACATCCATTTGCACATCATCCACAAACTCTGTCTGAAGGGTAAAAAACAAAAAAAAACTCAGAATTATGACATTAAGTGTACTGGCAACATCTGGAGTTCACATTACCAGCCAAGACACACACACACACACACACACACACACTGTACATTTCATTGGACACAGTGGACACCTCATTAGTCCAAAAGGAAAAATATATCCAGTGACCTATTGTGTCTCAGCATCCAGGGATATGTGTTTGTTTTTGAGATGTGTCTTCTTTGTACAGTGTTTAGGATTGGAATCAAACAGTTTGGTATTTTTCAGAAAATGTGCACACATGTGAGAGGTTATAATAACATTGAAAGTGAAAGGAAAGAGACGGTGAGAGAGAGAGAGAGAGAGAGAGGGAGAGCGTTCAACCATCTGTATGCTAATCATGAAACAATTGGTTAAACTTTGATCACCTATGACTTCTACCTCTCCTCTCCTCGCACACACACACACACACGCTGGATTTCAGCCTGGGTTTCTCCTTTTAGCACCTGACGTGAGACAGATGGCACCTCCACCCCTCCGTCGGCGGTGCCCTGTTGGACAGGGGCATATTAACCCTGGCATGCTTTTGTTTGGGTTTCGGTGCTGCATGTTTCTGAGGATTAGCTCGGCTCTTACAGAGCCTGTTGGATTAAAAGGGCTGGACGCTGGTCCGGTCTCTTCCTCTTTACTCAGACTCTCTATCGTCCCCTTGCATCGCACTCTTTCTTCTGATCGAGTTTCACCAGGCCAAGGAGGATGACAGGTTATAAACCGTTCATAACATACTGTATGTGAACAAGCAGAAGGGAATAAGAACACTGTAGAATAATTGAGTCTCGTATTTCCTGTATTTTTAAACGTATTTCATCCTAATAATGAACACCAAGAAGATTTTAACCAACTGTTGGTAAATAGTTTGATATTTAAACACTTTTAACACATGTCTCACACACACACATACACACACACACACACAAGAGTGACATGCAGTTGTCATTATTCACCTTATTAACAGGGTGAAGAAAGACAACCATTCTGAAGCTAATGCGTGTTAATCAGTGATTCAAAAACAACCCACAGAGAGGGAAAGAATATCTGTGTGGTGTGTGTGTGTGTGTGTGTGTTGGCTCTGGCCTTTGTATCTCTATGCAGCTCAGTTTGTGCTCATGGTATTGTCTTGAGCTTTTCATTTTTGTTGTTTTTCTCCATAACTAAGTGAGATAAGCCATCAGACAGATGGTACAGTGGGGTCTCCCGTGGTTACTTCATCTTACACACACACACACGTAGAGGTAGAGAGAGAGAGAGAGAGATCTCAGACTGTTATGTAATCACTCCATAGCCTCCAGACTCCCAGAGGAGTTTATTTTCTCACTCACTTTTTCTTTTTTCTTATTCATTTTTTCTATATGTCTCCCCTCTCCTTCTCTCTCTCCCTCTCTTTCTTCTTCACCTTCTTCATATTGGTTTATTCTTTACTCTGTGAGCACACACACACACACACACACACACTTTCTCGCCATGCGGCCCAAACTCTTTCCTCGATATTACACACCCCAGTCACGACAGGCCCTGGGCACAAAGGACAGAACACACACACACATACACACGCTTGCACATGTACACACACACACACAGACACACACAGACGCAGAATAAAATGCGCTCTCGCTCCAAGTGCGCCACGCTGCAGCTGCTCCAGTTTCCATGGCGACCCTTCGAACAATGAGGTAAGGAGCGGCGTTTTTGTGTATGTGTGTATATGTGTGTGTGTGTGTGTGTGTAGCACGCTTCAATGTCGCCTCTTGGTGAGAGAGAGCGTGTGTGTGTTTTGTGTGTATGTGTGCTTGTTCCTAGAAGTGCATCTGTGCGTGGCCTATACTTTTACAACCACTTTGTGTTGTGTGTGTGTGTGTGTGTGAGCAAGAGAGAGAAAGAGAAAGCATAAAGAAGGACGCTCTCCTCTTTTGAGACTCAAACAGGAGGAATGGAACAGTGAATAAATCATCTGATGAAGTAAATATCAGCACGTGCATTAATATGGAACAAGAGGGTGATACCGTGCATGACGTGAACACGTGTGTAGTACAGTGGCACAGTGAGGCTATAAGCGTGTATCCTCATGAGAAATTATGTTGTATGTTATAATTCAAACGTAAAATATGAACCGGGAGAGAATCATTTGGGAGACAAACTCATTAGAAAAAAAAATTGAAACACCTTTTTTTTTTTTTGTTCGTTTTTCACTGACCTAGATGTTACAGTATGTCTATATGATGTGCTCCATCCATCCATCTAGGAACCTCTGTAGTCCATCTAGGGACCATGGAGGTTACCATTGTATTTCTTCCCATTTTTACGCCTGTGGTAGGACAACATTCACACACTAAGTGTAATTTGGAAACATCGGTTAGGCTGACCTGCATGTCTTTGAACTGTGGGAGGAAACCAGAGTACCTGGGGAGAACATATGCAAACTCCATGCACACAGACCCCAAGGTGAGAATCGAACCCTCGACCCTGGAGGTGCGAGGCCACAGTGCGCCATCGTTCCGCCATATGATGTACTGTATATTATTAACCCTTTAAACTCCCCTTAGGGAGTACTGGAGGTGTCAGGTGTGTGCGTGCATGTGTGTATGTGCATGTGTGTATATGCATGTGTATCGATAACTCTCAAGTCAGACAAAGTATTTTCAAAGTCTATTTATTTTTTTTCAAAATGAGGTATTTCAAAGTGCTATGAGTTGCAGCACTAAAATGTACGCTTAGAAAACGAAAGAGAGAGAGAGATTGAGAGAGAAAGAGAAAGAGAGAGAGAAAGAGAGAGAAAACATTCCCATTGACCCAGTTCTATGAACCCGATAGGTACAAATATATAAAAAAAATCAAGGGAGGGAGAAGGGAACAAGGTAAATGTAGATAGAGAAATTTCTGTACAAAAAGGAAAAAAAGAAAAAAGAATGAACATAAAGAGCAAAGAGATAAAACAGGATAGTGATATCTACTCAACTCATTTTCATACGAAAATATAAGTATCGATTTTTAGTATGTATCAGAAGCACACTAAAGCGTAGGTGTACAAATTAGTAAGTATCGTGTGATGAACAAAGAACGGTAATATGAAACTGAAAAATAAAACAACAACGTTATATTACAAAGTTCCTCATAAATCGAGGGTCATACAGTACTTAATAACGGTATATAAACTTCCAGTCTAGTAATTTTCTTAGAAAAACCCAAAGACGGTTCTGTGTACAAAAAACATAAACGAAATAAAAATAAAAACAAGGCAGATTGATAGTATTTTGCTTTACTGACATCAAGGTGCTCAGAGGTATATCTGGAGTTAAAAGCACCAGAAAGACAGAGGTGTGTGTGTGTGTGTATGTAAGTGTGTGGGACAGACAGAGTCAAGTCCTAGTGAACTGACTCCCTAATCATGTCCCGCCTTTTTTTTTTTTTTTCCACGTTAAATATTATTTGCTTTTTCGTGTCGTTTGCAAAGTGAAGGCAAAGTGGGCGTGTGTTGTATTGCGTGCTCCTCGTCGACTTCCACGTTCCTGAATAGAAGTTCAACAAAAGTCTAAGAAAGGAAAGGGTTTGAAAACCCATTTATACAAAAAAAAAAGTAAGAAATTGGGATGGAATAAGGGACCATCCTTGTACGTTCTCTTTTCCTCGATGTGACTGGAATGACAAAAGTAAACCCGAAACATTCTAGACGTCCAAAAAATGTGCAAAGAAAGTGGCAGCAGTGAGTGTCCATAAGTTCGTTTTTTTTTTTCGGGGTGGGGGGCAGGCTGTTCAGGCAATTAGCCTCCAGCCATGAGTGCTAAAGGTTAGCATGGAGCAGGCTAGCGAGTCCTGGCTTGCTCCAGGCGGCGGAGGAGCTGTTGCCGTCTCGCCTGGAGCTTGTCCTTTTCCTGATGGAGCCGAAGCTCCTGGGCCTCGAGTGTACCCACGTACTCTGCAGCTTTCTTCAGGATCAGAACCTTGGCTGCCTTGTCATTTTTAGCTAGCTCAGGCAGCTGATCGCGCAGCGTAAGGAAGCTGGAGCGCAGGTCGTTGCGTCGTTGCCGCTCCAAGATGTTGTGGTTGCGCCGTCGCTCGTTATCCTCTGAGTCTGAGCCTGAGCCGCTTTTCCTGACCCTCTGAGCAGCGTTCAGCGAGATCGGCAAACAAGTGTTGGTTTTAGCGCTACGCTGGGAGTTTGTGCTGGAGCTACCGCTGCTATCGGATCTCTGTTTTTTGCTCGGGGGAGCGGAGGGAAGGTCCGAGTCGTCGGAGTACGGCGAAGGCGCTGCGTAGTTGTGCTGCTGCTGGTGGATGGAGGCGGCCGCCGTCCTTTTTAAGATGAGCTCCTGGGGCGCCCGGCTCGCGCCCGGATTTAGCCGGCTCGTCGATGATGAGGCCTGAGAGCTGAAGTTCTTGCTAGCGCTGGATCGTCGCTTCTCGACTGTTACTACATCGATCTCCTCTTCTTCTTCTTCTTCTTCCTCATCCTCCTCCTCTTCTTCCTCTTCCTCGTCATCTTCGTCTTCATCATCCACATCATCGTTATCGTCTGAAAGTACAGACAGGATACGTGTTAACATGTTTCACAAGTTTCTACTGTGTGCACTACAGATAAAAATGAGAAGCATTCGATGTTGACTAAGTATTTGTGTAAGAAGCTGTTTGTAAATTTTTCTGTGTGTTGGAGAGAGAGAGAGAGAGAGAGAGAGAAAGAAAGAGATAGGATAAATGGTTTACACAAACAGGTAACATGTCGGGACTTTGATGCTACTTGTATCTTTTTTATTACACCCTTTCACAAACTTGAACTTTGATAAGGCGTTGTGTGTGTGTGGGTGTTGAGCTTTGTTCAGCAGTCATTCTGCTGTGAGAGTGTAACGGCCAGTCCAGGTGCAGAGACAGAACGCAGAGAAGACGCAACAGCCTCCGGGTCGCATTTATGAGATAATGGAGGTGATTATCAGCTAAGCCGTTCATGAAGTGTGTTTGCCATTAACTGAAATCTCATGGCCTCACACTTCAAACGTGCTCGGCAGGAACCCGTCTGTGTGTGGCGCGACCAGGCGGATTTATGGGAAAGTAAAGAAGATCTCTTTCTTTCCTTCGTTTTTTTCTTCTTCACTTCTGCCAGAGGCTATGTTTTATTTTGGACTGGGCGGGGAGAGAGAGGTCTACATAGTGAGAGTGCAGGGGTGTTGTGATCACGAGCGGCGATTATTCGCGGGCTTTGGCCAGGCCCTGAGACACGTGACTTGGAGTGGTTCCAGACGGACAGCTGAAGGAAGATCGCGCTCGTTCAAAGCTGTAAAGAGAGACGGCTGGTGTTTTTCCCCCATTATTATCATTCTGAAGCCTTCGGCAAGTCTCTCACTGCCTGCCAAGTCGAACCCACAGTGGTATGTTCACTTTCTCTCTCCCTCCCTCTCTCTTTACACACCACCTTTATGCAGACCACACGCCGGAACTCAGTGCCAGGTCTCACACTCATACTCACGTGAGACGGCCAAACCAGATTTGCATCCGAAACAACGGCTTCGTCTGGACAGGAAGTGTCTTATTGTATCAGGGGAATGTGGATTTTCTTACGTTCGCAGCAAACCACAGCCTCGCATGCTCATACAGAAGCCCCAAACATGAAGGTTCAGATTATTATATTGTAGCAGAAATAAAGGGGAGGGGGCTTTTCTGAAAGATTTCTACACAAAGCCTTTTCCAAAAAGGTTGAACTCTCCCCCTTGTTTCGTCACATAAGGAACGAGTTCAGAATCCATTAAGACACAAGATTGGACGTTGTTTTGTACATACGTCTGATTTCACACCACTGCTTTGGTACACAAATCTACCCCAAAGCTCTGGCTGGAACATCATCCCTCCACACAAAAGGAGCTGGTGTGTTTGTTTTCAAGCCCGTTCCAGACAGATCTTCTCTTAGTGCCACCTAGTGGACATGTGCACAGACGTAACGCTCTGACATAACGCGCCCACCGTCAGCACGAGCAGCAGGACCCAGTGACCCCAGCAGTAATCCGATTGAGCAGCTGTCATGTGAGCTCTCCAAATTAACCCAATAACACTTGCTCACAACAGATACACGATTTACAGTTTGCATTGTGGACAAACCACGATTTTACACTTCAATGATCACTCTTGTGAGTGGAATGTTTTTTTTTTTTTTAGACAATGCACTGGTGGGAGTGACTGTCCAGTGCGTATAAACCAGTGTGTGTGTGTGTGCATGGGTTATCAGTGTGTCCTTAATACCAGTTGATGATGATGATGATGTTTGCTTACCGGAGTCGCTCGGGGTGTCGTCCGCGCGCCTGTCCACAGATGCGCTCCGGGTCAGGTTTGCGCTCTGCGCTCCGTTCCTTTTGTTCACCGGGAAAGGGAAAACCACAGCGGGGTCCACGCACTCAGTCGCAGCCCGGTTCTCCTCGGGCGCCTTCACGGCGCTGCTTTTAAGTCCAGGCGCTCCAGAAGAGGCGGCGACGGCGGCGGATCCCGAAGAAACGGTCCGGCCGAGCTTCTCGTTGACGACGCGCTCGAGCTTCTCGCGCGCCGAGAATCCGCTCCACATGCAGTCCTGCAGGATCACCGGGTCGTCGAGCGCGCACGCGCCGAACAGGTCGCTCTCCGGCGCGCGCCACGCTTCGTCCTCCGCGTCCTGCGGCGGGAGAAGCAGCAGCTCTGACGCCCAGTCCAGCGGATCTCCGAGTCCGAACACACCCGCAGACGCGCACTCGAGCCCCGCGTCACCGCTGGCCAGCGCCGCACGGCTCGGGGACCGCGGCGGCGTGGGCAGCAGCTCGAATTTTTTCCAGATGTCTTCACCGGGACCGCACAAGTAAAAATCATCCTCGTCCGGGTAGAAACACGGCTGGAAGGAGTCAAACTCCAGGTCGGAGTTTTTCATCACGGCTGGCATTGTGTTCTTTATAACAACAAACTGTAACAGCAAGAGAGAGAGAGAGAGAGAGTTGATTAGAGATCTGTACAATACATGACGCATGAGTTCATGCACAAAGAAGAGTATCGAATAGTTACAATAATCAGAACAGCAAAGGGTTCTAATAATCTGTCTTCTTCACCTGACTGTCAGGTAAAACCTCTTTACACAGCCCATGAGCTTCACACACACACACACACACTGGAAGTCATCAGTAAGTCAATCAATCCACATCCTCTCCAAAAAGAATAAACAAAAGAATTAACCTAAAGTATTTCCTACCTCTGCTGCTGCCGGTGTGTTTGTGTGTATATCTATTTATATGTGTGTGCCTTGTCTTGTTTCGTGTCTTATTATTATTATTATTCGAAGGCAGACGCGGTGTTGAAGCGTCTGTCTCGCGCGCGCCTCCTTACTGCGCCCGTGCTGAGCCGCGAGCCGCGCTGCCGAGTTGCATTCTCTCCAACCGCCACGAGCGCGCACTTTTCTTAGACGCGCAGACCCCGCCCACCAAAAAGGGGCGTCGCTAGTTGTATTTTTTGAAACCAATCCAGCGCAAGCCGTTTGATTTATTGCCACTGCGCACTGCCTGTGAAGTGCATGTTGTTGTTGTTTTTTGTGTGTGTGTGTGAAAGACTTGCCTATTCACAACAACACGGAGGTGTTTCATTTCAGCCTCTTGTGCCAAAAACAAAGGTGCATGTGTGCGTGACGCGATTCACACCAATGAACTACAGGTTTTTATGTAGATAGAAATATATGTGACTCGAGGCACCTCTTATTGTTAGGGCTCGGGAGTGAGGTCATCACTAAAGTCGGGTTCACGGTGCCTCCATGTGGACAAGAAGTGCATTTCTCCTACCAGGCTGCAGTGGAACCCCCAACTCACGACTCACAAAGATACCTCTGCATCTCTGTCCAGATAGGTGTATAGCAAATACAATTCAATAAAATTTTATTCAGTGCATATAGTGAATATATTCACATATTTAGTGCGAATGCTCATTGTTGCAAAGCAGCTTTACAGATTTAAAATAAAATGATGGGAATGAGTGGGAAACCAAGTATGAATCAAAATAATCAGATTATCCCTGATGAGCAAGCTAAGGGCGGCGGTATTAAGGAAAAACTTCCTGACGTGGCAGTAGGTGGAAACCTTGAGAGGAACCAGGCTCAACAGGAAACCCATCCTCATCTGGGTGATTATCAGATAGCAGGAACTTTTTTGCAACATTAAATTATTAGGAATTTTACATTGTAACAAAGCCATGGTATTCTTGGACCTTCTTGGAGCTAGACTGATATGTTTTAAAGAGCAACACCTTGATTTGTATATATTATTTAAATGTTACAAAAACCTAATTGGATATTAATATTCTTACACTACATGGACAAAAGAATTTGGCCAAATATGCAATGACATTGTAACCAAACACATACTTCAATATGGAGTTGGTCCACAAGATTTTGGAGTGTTTCTGTGCGAATTTGTGGCCATTTATTCTGTAGTGCATTTATGTGGTCTGGCGCTGATGTTAGACGAGAAGGCCTGGCTCTCAACCTCTGTTCAAGTTCATCCCAAAGGTGCTCGATGGGGTTGAGAACAGGACAAGTTCTTCCACACCGAACTCATCAAACCCTTCACTGGGGATAAGGGGCCTGATGGAAACACCTGAATTCAATAATTAACAGGTTTGGTCAAACACTTTTATTCATATAGCCTAGTGTATTTCTTTAAATACAGGCTATCAGTTAATACTTCCAAGTGGGTAAATAAACTAGCCTCTTTAAAAAAATATATGAAAATTATATAGCTATTCACTCCATGATGACTTTATACTTTAAGACATCCCTAATTTCTGTCTAGTTTATATGGTTCTGAAGATGTTCTGCAGTACTACCTGTACCTACTGGTTTCAATTCAACTTATTTTTATTCATATAGCATTTTAACAATGGTCATTCTTGAAAAGCATCTTTACAGAATAAAAAAAAAATAGGGAAATGAGTGAGAAAATGTGTATAAATCAAAATGATCAGATTGTCGCTGCTGAGCAAGCTGAGAGTGATGCTGGGAAGAAAAAACTCTAACTGATATGATTGACTGATATGTGATTAGGAAAAAACCTTGAGAGGTTTGGGCGATAACAAATAGCAGGAATTGATCTGTAGTCATACTGAGTGTAGGAAATTCAACAGGAGGGTATAACAGGAGAGGTGTGTATGTTAGTATGAAGTCCACTTCCGTTATTTTAGATTTTTAGAATTTTTGTCCGGAACTATTAAGCGACTGCAGTCATAAGTCATCAGAGAACAGCTGTCTGCATCAGCTGTGTCCAAGACCATCGTCATGGTCAAATGGAACCGCCCCCAGTCAAAACACGAATCCCAAGCAGACCTCAGCATGTGACAAGATCTCCAATCAGAAGCGGGGCACCAGGATGAGTCAGCCAGGACAGGAGGGCAGAGGGGGTCTGGATCACTGGCAGCTCAGGAGCGGAAAGTAGGCAAGAGAGAGAAAGGGAGAGAGAAGGTCTCATGACATTACCATGAGGAATTAATTTTTTTTTTTTTTTTTTTTTTTTTTACAATCAATCATATCAGTCAGATTTTTTTCTTCCTAGCATCACTCTCAGCTTCCTCATCAGGGACAATCTGATCATTTTGATTTTTACACATTTTCTCACTTATTTCCCTAATTTTTTTATTCTAATATTTTTTATTCTGTAAAGATGCTTTTCAACAATGACCATTGTTAAAAGGAGGCGAAAATGTACTTTTATACATGTCAACTGGTCACCCGCTGCTGAAACTGGGATGGTATTTCAGAGCCAGATATCAGTTATAAATGAGAACACTACAAAAGCAACTGATGTATTTGATTTTAAGCATCATTTGTGGCAAAGCTATGCTGCAAACATACAGAGTTGGATTCAGGTTTTACTTGTACTAGAGAGAAGTATGTGTTCAGCATTGAGTCTTACTGTATTTAACCAGGGTGAAACTATGACGACTTGCTATTATCTTGGACTAGAGTTGATGAATTATGATTAATTTTATCTGACCAGAAATAACAAAGAAAATGCTCCCATGGGGAAACTCACTGGTACCAAAAGACAAAAACACGATCAGAGAACAGCCTTCTTTGGTTAACCATCCAATTAGCTCATGTTGTCCAATAGCTAGTGATGTCTTATGAGAGGGGTGTGATAGCTGGAATAGAGAGGTGGAAAAAATCATAATAAACCCGTTAGCTCAGTGTTCTACCCAGTCCAAAGTGTTGGTTGTTTAGAAACCTAACTGGCTCTGATTTCCAGTAAATATACTTAAAGCATCCTGGTGCATAAAAGACTATTTAAATAGAGGTGCATACCAAAACAACAACAACAAAAAAAACTTTAGCAAAACTTACCATAGGTTTTCTTTCTTTTTTGTTTGTCCACAAAGAAACCCCTTTGAGAAAGATTTGTCCACCCCTGAACCCAGGTCTACATGCTGTCTTTAGCTGGTGTTCTTCACTTACTGTACATGGATAACAGCTATGATAAGAGTTTTATTTCTAAACAAGCCTCTTTATCCTATCATTTTAGTGTCTGTGACTGGAAGGATAAATACTCCCAGCGAAATTCGCTGCATCCTGTACGAAGTCCAGATGAGTAGCCAAATACTTTGCCATATGCTCATAGTGAATTACATAATATTCTGACCTTTTATTCGACCTTTTATTTCACCCCAGTGCAGTAGGTTATGAGAGACTGGGATGTGCCGTTTAGTAAAGTTTCTTCCAGTTTCTCGTTCTGCAAACTGGGAGATATGGGAATAAAGGTGGGGGATGGGGTGGGGGGAATTGGGGATCGGATCAGTCCCTGAAGAGTCCAGTCTCCATGACCCTAGTTAAGACAGAACTTCCTGTGTGAAAGTGAGGGGGAGTGGGAAACCAAGCTGCTTGGTCCGGGAGTGTGTCCGGTTCTGTGTGTGTGTGTGTGTGTGTGTGTGTGTGTGTGTGCATGTGTATGTGTGTGTGTGTCTATTTCCCCCTTCATCCTTCTCTGGCGTTGGGCAGTGGCTCTAACTCTGACAGACAGATGCCTAAATACAAGAAACCAATTAAATCAAAGTAAAGCTGTGGTGTTGTTAATCCAAAACTGAATGCTAATTAGCTGACAGAATGTAGGTTATGATAATGGTTTCTTTTATTTAACTGTTCCATAGGATTTTTTTTAAAAAAGGTTGAATGCTTAAAATAACTTTCCGGGATGCATCTTTACAGATGTGAGTGAATGTTACAGCAGCAAAAAAAAAGAAAAAGAAAAAAAAAAGAAGATATTCTTTGCTACTTTGGTGTCTTGCTTGGGTGTGTGCAGCTGATTATGATTTAGTTATGTTTGGTTACTACCGGCCTATTAATCCAAACTCGAGTCATTGCAAAGCAGCACATAAGCACCTTTGACAATAAAATGAGTGCAAGAGTGTGTCCTGCGTTTCTCATACTAGTGGGTGGAGATATGTCATGGATGCTTAGGCAATTGGGCCAGTTTGTATAAAACAATCATATTTAGAGAAAAGACAAAAGCAAATCCAGAAGCCTCAGTGACACCACGCTACGAGACAATGGAGGCGTGCAGGCGAACACATCAATAATACACACAATCGGAAGTCAGTCCAGGCCGCATGCTCTGGTATGCAGTGTGTGCCACTGTGCCACTCTAAAAAGCAGCATGGGTTGAATAATTTACACACGAAGGGAAATTATTAAGTGTGTATTTACTGTCTCTTTATATGTCTACTGTTTATATTTATACTTTTAACATGAAGATGATTTCAGAAATATTGGAGCAAATGATTCATGTAAAACACTGAGAAATCATTAAATAATAATAGTAATAATTAATTAATTAATAAACAAATGAACAAATAAATAAAAAGACTATGAGAAAACAGCCTCCATGACTTGATAACATTTCTAGTGAATGAAGGCATAAAATCATTTGACATTTACAGAAGAGTTCAAGAACAAAGACTCAAGCACAGTGCATTGATTCAAGCACAGTGCAGTGGTGAGATTCTTACCGGCAGTAAAACATTTGAATGGTGTAAACGTTTTAAACAAGGCTATACATGCGTGAATGACTATCCTGGCTGTGGTGGATTGTCCAAGGCAAGGCAGTTGCTCCTGAGAAAATACCCGATTCTTAAAAGTTGATGGTCACCAACTTGGAGAAGAGAAGCATTCACACAATCACTCAATCATTCACAAACACCACTTGCATATTACTGGAACTCTGCTGGGAGTTACTGGCATGTCCACCATACACTCTTGACCTCGCTCCAATCCACAATTTTTACACACTAGTCTAAGGGCTCCACACAGGGCTTTCTAATTCTGATCAGTATGTCTATCGCACCTCTAGGGTTGAGGCTTTGATTCCCACCTCAGGTCTGTGTGTGTAGAGTTTGCATGTTCTCCGCATGCGTGGTGGGTTTCCTCCGGGTAACCCCACAGGGACAAACGTTGTGTATGTGTGTGTGCGTGTGTGTGTGTGTATGTGCACTGCAATGGATTGGCATCCTGTACCCCGCATTGTGCCCTAAGTCTCCTGGGATAGGCTCCAGGCCCCCGCGACCCTGTACACAGGATAAGCGGTATAGAAGATGAATGAATGAATGAATGAATGAAAGAATGTCCATGGAACATTTTAATATGTCAATGAATAATTATTTATTCATACTCAAAAATACACAAACAGACGTTCATATTTTAGTTCCAAAGTTTAGCTGTAGTTTCGCACCAGTGTTGCGAAATCCACGTGAAAGCAACAATTTAAATGTTTTTTTTTTTAAGACCGAGTTTATTGGAAAATTATTATTTTTTTCTACCTAAAATATCTGCATTAAAAATATTTTTTAATTTATTAAAATTTGATTTCTAAAATACAGTGGAACCTTGGATTATGAGCATAATTCGTTCCGGAAGTGGGCTCATATTCCAAAACACTCGTAAAGCAAATTTCCTATAAGAAATAATGGAAACTCAAATTATTTGTTCCACAGCCCCAAAAATAATTAATACAAAATATAAAGTAAAAATAAAACAAATTAACCTGCACTTTACTTAAAAAAAAAAGTAAAAAATAAATCCAGACAGATAAGTGTTTCCGTTTATCTGCGCAGGCGCTGTGTGTGTGTGTGTGTGTGTGTGTGTGTTTGTGTTCTGTATGTGTGTGAATCTAAAGTAAGCGGAGAGGAGGAATCAGCCCCTCCTGTCTCCCCCTTCTCATCTTACACAGTAAACCTTTCTTTGAATTTTACAGAAACACACACACATACACAGACATTAACGGAAAGACTGTTTTGTCAGAAAAAATGAGCAAGGAACATCGCTAATGACACTCGTGTGAGCGCATACTAACGGAATCACTGCTGTAAAGTAAAACAAACAAACA